>JANAVB010037418.1:7262766-7620312 GCA_029216955.1 Iris pallida | reverse complement strand
GTTAAATATATAACAAGTAAGTAATAATTTATTAAAAATTAATAATGGTACATCTCCCCCTAACCCTGTTATTTAATTTAAAAAATTAAATATACTAACCCCCTACCTATATATACACCACTCTTTGACACAAGTGACTTTCATCAAACAATCATCTACTCTCTCCCTCTCCCTCTCTCGTGTCCCACTCTCGAGAAATCCCTAACCCTAATGGCGGCTGACGTCAGCTCCGGGAGCAAGGAGGAGTGCGAGTCCAATAATGAGAACCTGGTCACTATGGATTTGCTCGGCGGAGGAGGCGGCTCCGGTGGAGGCTCCGGCGGCGAGATCGAAGCTCCGGTCGATTGGGAGAAGCAGCTCGATTTAATGGTAAATATACTGTTTTGTCTTTGGGTTTATATGCTAAATTCTTGTGTATTTCTTCTTCTCTCGCTCGTTTATCGGCCATTTTTTTTTATTTTTGAAGATCCTCTTTTTTACTTATATTTGCAATATACACATATTCCAAAATTTTCAGAGGGAAGCAGAAATTTGCTGTACAAAAATGTTGGGTATTTTTAAAATAACAAATTATAACAGTTTCAAACGATTCTCGAGAAAGTTGAGATTGCAATTATGATAAAAAGTGGGGCTTATTTGTAATAAATAAAATAAATATTGCAGTTCGGGAGGAAGGATAATAGCGGGTCGGATCCGACGTACCGTCCGATCCAGGACCTGAACCTGCCGCCGCCGACGACCCCGAGCCGGAGTCCGACATCGACGTCCTTCTCCAGCAGCGTGTGCACGCTGGAGAAGGTCAAATACGCCCTCGAGCGCGCGAAGACCACCGACGGGTCCGGTCCGTCGAGCAAGAGGGCGCCGGCGACGGAGGAGGACGAAAGGGAACGCACGGCGAGGATGCGAAGATGATGGTCGGGGTGTGCCCCCGGTGCATGCAGTACCTGCTAGTGCCGGTTGCGGCGCCCAGGTGCCCCAGGTGCGGCGCGCACGTGCCGGTCCCACCGTACATGAATCAGCAGCAGCAGCAGCATGGGAAGAAGGCTAAGATCGATCTCAACTCGACCGCTTCTGCAAATAACTTCTGATTTATTACTAGTAATAAATAATATAGACAGCAAGGGAAGGAATGGTGTTTCTGTCATTAGTTTTTTGTTTTAGGAGGAAAATGGGAATATTTTGTCCTTTAAATCTTTTTGTAAAAAAAAAAGACAGTCCTTATAGAGAGGGAGCTATGGCAATTTTCTTTCTTGCAATTTAAGAAAGTTTCATATAGATGGGTTCTCTGTCACTGATCTTTTCTTTTAGCATTTGCTCAGTTGATTTTACAAAGAAGAAAGAATTGAAAGTTTTTCGAGCAATGAAATAACTAATATTTTTGAACAAGAAGAAACTAAGAAAATGGTAATAACTAATGAGAGGTTGAAAATTGAAATCCTACAAAATAAAGAAAGGCTTTAGGGGGGGGTCGAGGAATTGGACTTGTCTACAATTTATGCGTACCATTCATTAATTAGCACCACCTCTCCTCACTCTCTCTCTCTTCTTTGATGGCGCATTTAATGTTTGGCGTTTATGAGCGTCAGCATTCATTAATGTTTTGACCCTTGATGTCTTGCCACGTAACAGCATACCCATAGTTTACTTGCATTCCTATGGGTCCTGATTTTTATTCTGGACAACACTTTGGTCAATTCCGTAATTAGCCGGACCATTGTTAACTTGTCAACTAGTACAAAATTAAAATAAACTTTTGTTTGCAATTATCAAAAATCACGTACATATATACTAGCCTTATATATAATAGTAAAAAATTTATGCTTCAATACTTTTTATTTATTTCATATATATCATCATCCTACTAATATATTACATACTTTCAACTTCAATAATATTTGTATCTTAAAATATTATTTTAAACTAGATCGTCATGAAAGTATAAACTTAACAGTAAAAAAAAGCACACCAAAAGTCCTTGCACGAGTTCTATTAATTGATTAACCTGGACAAAATAAGTCCCAAGAGATACTTTCGGCCAGAACTCTAGCTCAACCAGATTTTTTATTTGGTTCAAATATTTTAATCCATACTAAAACCTTAGCTCGAGTATTTTTAGTTATAACTCAGCCCATTAACTGATTTATCTGATAGAACTTGGGTTTAGCCTGTCAAAGTTGCACTCCTATATTTTAGGTGGACTTTCGGTGGCCACAAATCTTGAAGTATCTCGTAATCCTTACCGTTGGATCACACCTATTGTCTATGCCAATTGAAATTCTAAGACTAGATTTGAGATTGCAGGCCATGTTTGGTATCACTTTCTTTTATCTATCTGTTTTTGTTTTTTTATTTTTAAAATTTGTTCTCAATTTTTTTTATAAACAATATACATATTTCACATATCTTGGTTTAACTTGTTTATATATAAAAAAAAATATTTAATTAGCAACAAAATTATAAATTTATTTATAGGTAATCAAACATTGCATACCATCTGCGTTCCAAACTTATTTATTGTCCTTTCTTGTTTTTGTTTATGAAAACATGGTAAGCAATTTTTGTTCATTGTTACATAAAAACTTTGTTTCCAAAGAACAAAGAATATAAATACACTTATCAAACATATTCTTGTAATAAATAATTATTTTTATTTTTTAAACAAAAAAATGACACCAAGTCCTTATTATGAGAGGCCGCAAAAGTCGTGCGCTTCTGTGCATCGAGGCTTTGCTTGGACCAAAACAATAGGCCATAAATTTGGTTGCAGACCAATATCAGATTTGTAGAAATCCAAAAAATTGGCCAGATTTAAGGTTCAACGTATATATTTTGCATGTTTGGGGGTAATTTTGGTAAATTGTAATTTTGCTGGACTAATTTAGAGATTTTCTAAATACTAAATTATGTTTTTAGGCCTAATAATAAAGGATAAGGGATTGTTCATATTGTATTGCTCGATCATTGAGGAGATTCAAAAAAGGCATACATCACATTTTATGAGGAGATACGTGCTCGCTCATAGGACTTACATTTCAAGAAAGAGGAAGATAATTGATCTGTTCGAAGAGTCGTCTGCATTGTCATCGAGGTCAATTTTGTGAGCAATCGCTACTAGGTGAGATTATAGTCAGGGTTGGAGGATTTAGGTGATCTCCTTGTAATCTCTACATTTTTTTTTCTTGAGATTTCTAAGGCGTTGTCGCTTGGAAAAATCGAATAACTAGTTTGTATTTGATCTTTCATATAACAAAGATTGATATTTACTCGGTGACCTCGTCACCATGTATATGCTTGTTATCTATCTTGGCACTTGCGTAACAGGATTGCGGTTTGCAATCTTTCTGTTGAATTTCGGTGGTCAATCTGTATCCAATATGCATGTTTATGAATCTCAAAAAGTGGGGTATCAGAACTCTCGGTTCGAGAGGATGAAAATACAAGTCATAGCTATAGAGAAGATCAACTCGCGTATAATTATCCTCACATGAGAACACTCGACGATCTGGAAGCCAAGGATAGTGTCACGCCCCAGAACCAGAATACTGGAGATCGGGGGCGACAAAGCCAGCTACGTATATCAGAGTACGCCAATACCTCGAGATACGGTCAAAGCTGTCTAGAAGACAAGTGGGTGGACTCTAGCATGCCACTGACGACTACTAAGGTCGAACAAATCCTATCTCAATCCAATCAACATAAGAAGCAATAAAGAGTAAATCATATATGAGATGGTAAGGCGTCCCAAACACAAGTACATACATAATCATGAGAGCTGACATAATAAAAGATATCAACTGACTATACAAAAGGTACGTAAATGTACAACCAGCAGCTGTCCAGAATATACATCCACGCCGTACTAAGACGGAGGGAACAAAATTCAGAAATAAGGACTAACATATGTCCTTGGCTAATACACCCAAAATGAAAGTACAAGATAAAGTGGAAAATAAAGGTAACCCACTCGCTATCCATATCGGTCCTCTGAGTGCGAACCATCCGGAGGAGAAGACGGTAGATCCTCGTGATCAACTATGGAACCTGGCCATGCAAAACCAGTGGGGTCAGACCCCAAATAGCAAGTACCACAAGGGCTCGAGGTGAACGACAAAAATCCACAAAAAACAACAACATATAGCATGTAAATAAATACGGGTCGAGACTAGTGCGGTACCAATGCACGTATCTCGAGAATATAAATGACTGAATGGAAATACTGAACCATATAGTAATAGAGAACAATAAGCCAATGAGCAACAAGGGACTTAGGAACTACTCGAAGTCGGAGCCACAACCCTTAAACCAAACAAGGACCGGGGTTGCAGATATTTTTCCGAGCAGAACTTAGTCTCTGGCCACTCAACGACATAAGAGCATATAAAGTAACAAACAAACAAAAGTGCACGGCCAATCATTGCCTACGGCTTTCTATCATTAACTAGCTAGGGTTATCACAATCCTAATTACTAATATGCAAGTTGAGGATCTTCGCAACTACCTGACTGCAGATACCCGGATGTCCAGGGGTACGAGTAGTACATCTATTGCCCAACAAGACTGCTGGCATATGAAACGTGTCTAGACTTGTAACATGAACAACCATATCATATACTAGTAAAAGAAAACATATAACTGACTGTGCCGCAACCCGGCACGACATGTGACTCGATCGTATATCAATACACGCAAACTTGGTAGGTCATGGAGCCCTTGCCTAGCAGGGTTGAGCCATGCCTCATGGGGCCCTTGGAGCTCGGGGTTGGTAGTGCGAATTTCCTCCTACAATGATCTACTTGAATTTACTAGTCATTTACCTTATCATATTCATGTCAAATTCTCAAGTCGTGGACACTCAAGAATTTTCTAAGATGACGTGTGCTATGTACGAGTAAATCGTAAGTTATCACTTACGAACATTCCCGTACTAACATCACGTGATACACGGAACAATACTCACACTCGATTGTCCAGTGCCAAGATGCAATAGATTAACATTCAACAAGCTATATCCACGGTGTCAAGAAAGAACATGTACTCATATATCGGGTCTAGAAATCAATAAGAAAATCAAGTCATGAGTGCGCTACTACGAGCCACTGAATCGAGCTAGGCATATACAGTAATCTGGAGTGCACCATGACAGGCCACTATCTATAATCTGGACATAGAACAATACGTGAACATAAGCATGTACCATGTATATAGAGTGTACAATCATTCTTTAACTATCCAAGGTCATCTAATCATGTTAAGAGTCCATTACAATCGAGAAAATATCAAAAACGGACAAAAAGGGCAAAAACGGACAAAAACAGCCTAAAACAGCATAAAACGGCATACCGACGGTATACTGCGGCATATCGGCGATATACCGGACTAAAGACAGAAGGTTTCTGGTGCAAAAAACCGGTATACCGGCGGTATACGGCGGTATACCGACGGTATACCGTTTTTCCAAACAGCAACAAAATCCAGATTTTCGCTAAAACTTGTTTCGGCCATAAAAACTTCATTTTAAATCGAAATTCAGACTTTAAAAGTCAAAATTGAATAGAATTGAATTTCCAACAACATGGAAGTATTAGTTTTCACAAATTAAAATATTTGATAGATCAAAACTTCAAAATACTCGAAAATCATATCTAGAAACTCAGATCTACGCAATACTGTCGATCAAAACCAAAAGTGCTATATACTAAACATGTTAACAATTTAAAGAAGCATATTATAGGCCAATAAAACTTTAGTTTCTATAAAAAACAAAAATAAAGTATAGTCATGTCACTTTTGAGCAAGATGTACTTGCCTAGGTTTTAGCAACCGAGCCTAATCTTCTACTCCACCACCAAGAAGGGCACGAAACCACACTCTAGGCCTCAAGGCCAAGCTTTCCTAGGCTTGAGGAAGAGGGAAGAGAGTGAAGGAAAAATGGTGAAGGAAAGAAAAGAGAGAGGAGAGAGAAACTCATAGGATATATATAGAGAGGGTGAATTAATCATGACCGTCGGATCGTGATCCGTGTCAAAATTCTAGATCAATCCTAACCATTGAAAGAAAACCAATCGTCCATTGGATAATAGAATGCATCTACACTATTCACGAAAATATCTAAATACTATTCATCAAAGTATCAAAATATTATTCATGAAAATATCGGAAACACTATTCACGAAAATATCTGAAATCGAAAATATCTAAAATGTAAAAAATCTGTCCGGGCGGTATGCCGTCGGTATACTCCGGTACACCGTCGGTATGCCGGTCAAGGAGAAAATCTATAATTTGGGAAAATTTTAAAGCATTCCGAAAACCAAAAAAATACGAAATACAATACAAAATACGTATTCGTATATAAATACCGATACTGTGAGACGAGTCTCACAACTCTCCACAACTTAGAAAAATTCCGTCCTCGGAATTTCCTAAAGCCAGTCGAGCAAAAATACACATGCTAAAACAATGTAAAATCATAACACATCGAAAGAAAACATCCCGTGTACAAGTGATATTTGAGATACAGAATTTAAATAAATACGGAAAATAATAAATACATACATATATAATACAAGAAAATGAGGCATATGGAATAATATACCCCTGAGTCAGTTGAGTAGGGATTCGTCCTCGCTTGCCTACGCTGACTCACAAAGTGGACAAGGATCAAGTCTCGAAGTAAGTCGGTACCAATGACTTAGTCGAAGACATGACTCTAATCCAGGACGCACCTACGTAGTCGGGATACATGATAGATATTGTGTATCACGAGATACGGAGGCAGATGAGTGGTACGAGAAACTCGTGTTCACTCGCCGAATATGTCAAGTCGACCATCGTATTCCGGGTATAAGTGGAATACAAGGCCGTCGACGGAACCCAAGAATGAGAATGACTGAAGGAACGCCTCAGATGCTTACCAACAATTTGACTGCCCTCAGCCAACATCTGCTCTATGATAACAAACTCTCTCTGCCTATGCATCGGGACTGCTGCTCTTACCTGCTGCTGAATTTTATCTGACTTACTGGACCTGGGCAAACTGCGCCGGATGCTGACATTAAATCTGCTGAGACCCGCGTCGGAAGGAGGTGCTGAACATGGGATCGGGCTGACTTTATTAGCTGAACTGACTGGAGTGAAGTGAACTGAGCCGCCACCAGATGCTGAGATGGTACTGGTACCTGACTCTGTGGAGGCGGGGTCTGATGCCGACATACTGCCTGAACCAAGGAAGAAGACGGAGCAATAAAATCCTCGAAAGAAATAGATAAGAAGGTTGGGTGTCCCTGAATGATAAGGACACGTGATATCAATAATGGACAGGAATAGAGCAAGGATATGTCAATCATGTTTACAGTTCAAGGAAAACGAGAATGTGATAAGCAAGGGGAGATCAAATGAAGACAAATATAGGATTGAGATTCTAACAAGATGAATCCCCCACAAGTCTGAAGACAGACCTGCATGGGCCACCAAAAAAACCCTGTCACGACCCAGAACCAGAATACTGGAGATCGGGGGCGAGACAAAGCCAGCTACGTATATCAGAGTACGCCAATACCCCGAGATACGGTCAAAGCTGTCTAGAAGACAAGTGGGTGGACTCTAGCATGCCACTGACGACTACTAAGGTCGAACAAATCCTATCTCAATCCAATCAACATAAGAAGCAATAAAGAGTAAATCATATATGAGATGGGTAAGGCGTCCCAAACACAAGTACATACATAATCATGAGAGCTGACATAATAAAGATATATCAACTGACTATACAAAAGGTACGTAAATGTACAACCAGCAGCTGTCCAGAATATACATCCACGCCGTACTAAAACGGAGGGAACAAAACCCAGAAATAAGGACTAACATATGTCCTTGGCTAATACACCACAAAATGAAAGTACAAGATAAAGTGGGAAATAAAGTAACCCACTCGCTATCCATATCGGTCCTCTGAGTGCGAACCATCCGGAGGAGAAGACGGTAGATCCTCGTGATCAACTATGGAACCTGGCCATGCAAAACCAGTGGGGTCAGACCCCAAATAGCAAGTACCACAAGGAAGGCTCGAGGTGAACGACAAAAACCCACAAACAAAACAACAACATATAGCAAATGTAAATAAATACGGGTCGAGACTAGTGCGGTACCAATGCACGTATCTCGAGAATATAAATGACTGAATGGAAATACTGAACCATATAGTAATAGAGAACAATAAGCCAATGAGCAACAAGAGACTTAGGAACTACTCGAAGTCGGAGCCACAACCCTTAAACCAAACAAGGACCGGGGTTGCAGATATTTTCCCGAGCAGAACTTAGTCTCTGGCCACTCAACGACATAAGAGCATATAAAGTATCAAACAAACAAAAGTGCATGACCAATCATTGCTGTCACGACCCGCACCCGCTTTTCGAATACGAGACGTGTCCAAGCCAGCCTACGCCGCAGAGTCGGCGGTAGAACGCTGTCAAGCCGGCAAGAAATAATGCTCAAAATACACAATATTGCTCATTCACATTTCTAGATTTATTACAACATTTACAATTTAAAGGAAAGTACAAAGTTTTACATTTAATGAAATGATACAACTGTTTTCTATTTCTAGGTCGATCTCAGCATACCCAAGTCTTCCCCAGTGCTAAGAGTGATAGCGGCTAAACCTGAAAAATGTTGGTTATCTAGTCAGGATTGTAACAAGTACACAAATCGACGGCAATGCAAAACATAACAGAATTAACAAGACATGAAAATAGCATATGAGAGATGAAAGCTAGCAAGAAAACTGATGACATAGCACGATAGAAAAGTAAACAAGGAAAAACTAATAAAAGACATCTATCTAGGTGGTGTGAAATATCTGTTTCGACATGTGAACGGCTAGGGGGTAAATCCGGCACCTGCACGTGTCGTGTACAGGTGCTATTGTTCACGAATAGACATCATGGGGATAGTTCTGGGTAGTCCACATGTCTACTAAGATATTTTCCCTCCCGACTACTCCGTGTGACGAGCGTGTCAACAAACAGCAAGATATATGTATAGACATAAAATGAAAAGACTACTGTGAATCGGAAAGCAATCAGAAAGTGCACTTGCCTGAGGTCCTTAGCTGGAGAAACCAATAATAAATACCACTCACGAGCCACAATCAATCAACACGTGCAGAAGTCTCCGGATGCTGAAATAAATAGTACCAACATTCTCAGAATAGTCAAATTAGCTAGGATTGCCTGTCCTTAAGTCCAATTCTGGACACAGGGGCAAAACGGTAATTTCGGACAAAAATGATGTCCGTCGTTGGACCCGCTTTGCACCGAAAAGCGTGCCAGAGTCAAAGGTCTCTAAAGTCGTCAAACTACATGTCTACGGATCCAGTTTTCCGATACGAACCCAACCGTATGTCCAGAGTTGGATTCCGGTGGGCCGTGCACAAAATCGCCCGTTGAGTCGGACCGTGGGGCCCGCAAAACGACGTCGATTTCAACTGTCTCAGAATCGGACCAAACTTGGCATACAGGACCACAAAAATGATACGGTCCCGATGGCGCAAGTTTCGTCTCGATCTGACGAGCGTGCACAAAGTTATGACTGAATTTGCATTGGACGGATACGGGGCGATTTCGACTGATACACGTCGAATTCGTCGCGCACACGCGACCAATTTGAATTCCGTCAAAGCATACACGACCACAAAGCCGTTACGCAGCTTTCGATCCTTTCGGTGCGCGACCACGTCGCCCGGAATGGCGGGACGGACGTCGCGTGGAGAGTTTTTATTGTTTTGAAAACAGATTTTTCTCTAACTTTGAAGTTAATTTAACAGCAATATAATTGATGAAAAATAAATCTATAAACAGGGTTTCCATCTCGTATATGTTGTCAATATTTGCCTTCAAATGGATTTTCAAAATCGTGCATGGTTTGGGCAAAAACTGGCCGCGAACTAGGGTATTTGGACTGGTCCTTCTGTCCTGTTTGGGACAGATTATCGTCGAACTTCGGGTTCGGTTTACGAGGCACATAATGCAAAATAAATTGAAATACTTGAAGGGAATTAAAGTCGTATGGGTTGGGAACGTACCCGAGTTGATGGATCGCAAAACGATTAACCACGCGTTGCGAAAACGCGTCGCGAAGTCGGCCTCTCCTCGCAGTTTGCTGTTCAGTTCAGCGCCCGTCACGCGCGTGGCGCGCGCGCGGCCCTGTGAGGTCGGCCACCGGCCTGGTGCGGCGCGCACGGCCGCGGGGTGGCAGCGCCCAGGTGGCGCGCGCGACTAGGGGTCGTGGTGGCGCTCGTTAGGGTTTCGAGAGGATTTACTTTCTTCGAATCCTTCTGCCGCTCGCGTATATATACGCTGCAGACTCGAGTTTGCTCGGGTTGAACTTAGGGGGCCTGCTTAGGCTCGGTTGGGGGAAAGCTTAAGTCCACGGCTGTGGGGGCTGTAGGGCTCTGTTTTCTTAAACGAAAACCGAATGGGGTTTGGCCCTGGTTGCTCTCGGTTAGTTCAGTGGAACCAAAGAGCTCGGGTCTGCTCTCTTATCCTCATTCTTGCTTTTTTTTTCCCTTTTTCTTTTTCTATTAGTATATTATAAAACTTGAGCTACAAATTGCTATGCAAAAGAAGGCTTTCAACTGGAGTATGGTCTTGATCAATGCCAACGATTTTTGTCAAGTCAATGCAAAATCTTAAGAAATAGTGCTCAAAATTAAGATAGGATAACAGGCATTGACGTTTTGAGCTTAAAAGATATTGCATAAACCTGCTTCACAAGAAGCAGATTCCATCTTCTTCTTTTTCTTTTTTTTCTATTTCTTTTATCTATTAGCAATAATACAATTTATATATATACACCTACTTTTATGTATTTTTATATTTACGTATACGTACACACATATTATATTTATATATCCATACACGTATATAATGTATATGTATATATACATACACACACACATATATATATATATATATTCTTTTGATAAAGAATAAAATAAATATAATAATAATAACTAGTTCATTATTTCTAAAATTCTAAATTCACCATTTAAATAAAATAAATAATAATAAGATTTTTTTTTTAAAAAAAAAAAAATCCAGGAAGGGGAGCTACAATTGCCTACGGCTTTCTATCATTAACTAGCTAGGGTTATCACAATCCTAATTACTAATATGCAAGTTGAGGATCTTCGCAACTACCTGACTGCAGATACCCGGATGTCCAGGGGTACGAGTAGTACATCTATTGCCCAACAAGACTGCTGGCAGATGAAACGTGTCTAGACTTGTAACATGAACAACCATATCATATACTAGTAAAAGAAAACATATAACTGACTGTGCCGCAATCCGGCACGACATGTGACTCGATCGTATATCAATACACGCAAACTTGGTAGGTCATGGAGCCCTTGCCTAGCAGGGTTGAGCCATGCCTCATGGGGCCCTTGGAGCTCGGGGTTGGTAGTGCGAATTTCCTCCTACAATGATCTACTTGAATTTACTAGTCATTTACCTTATCATATTCATGTCAAATTCTCAAGTCGTGGACACTCAAGAATTTCCTAAGATGACGTGTGCTATGTACGAGTAAATCGTAAGTTATCACTTACGAACATTCCCGTACTAACATCACGTGATACACGAAACAATACTCACACTCGATTATCCAGTGCCAAGATGCAATAGATTAACATTCAACAAGCTATATCCACGGTGTCAAGAAAGAACATGTACTCATATATCGGGTCTAGAAATCAATAAGAAAATCAAGTCATGAGTGCGCTACTACGAGCCACTGAATCGAGCTAGGCATATACAGTAATCTGGAGTGCACCATGACAGGTCACTATCTATAATCTGGACATAGAACAATACGTAAACATAAGCATGTACCATGTATATAGAGTGTACAATCATTCTTTAACTATCCAAGGTCATCTAATCATGTTAAGAGTCCATTACAATCGAGAAAATATCAAAAACGGACAAAAACGGACAAAAACGGACAAAAATAGCCTAAAACAGCATAAAACGGCATACCGGCGGTATACTGCGGCATATCGGCGGTATACCGGACTAAAGACAGAAGGTTTCTGGTGCAAAAACCGGCATACCGGCGGTATACGGCGGTATACCGACGGTATACCGTTTTTCCAAACAGCAACAAAATCCAGATTTTCGCTAAAACTTGTTTCGGCCATAAAAACTTTATTTTAAATCGAAATTCAGACTTTCAAAAGTCAAATTTGAATAGAATTGAATTTCCAACAACATGGAAGTATCAGTTTTCACAAATTAAAACATTTGATAGATCAAAACTTCAAAATACTCGAAAATCATATCTAGAAACTCAGATCTACGCAATACTGTCGATCAAAACCAAAAGTGCTATATACTAAACATGTTAACAATTTAAAGAAGCATATTATAGGCCAATAAAACTTTAGTTTCTATGAAAAACAAAAATAAAGTATAGTCATGTCACTTTTGAGCAAGATGTACTTGCCTAGGTTTTAGCAACCGAGCCTAATCTTCTACTCCACCACCAAGAGGGGCACGAAACCACACTCTAGGCCTCAAGGCCAAGCTTTCCTAGGCTTGAGGAAGAGGGAAGAGAGTGAAGAAAAAATGGTGAAGGAAAGAAAAGAGAGAGGAGAGAGAAACTCATAGGATATATATAGAGAGGGTGAATTAATCATGACCGTCGGATCGTGATCCGTGTCAAAATTCTAGATCAATCCTAGCCATTGAAAGAAAACCAATCGTCCATTGGATAATAGAATGCATCTACACTATTCACGAAAATATCTAAATACTATTCATCAAAGTATCAAAAATATTATTCATGAAAATATCGGAAACACTATTCACGAAAATATCTGAAATCGAAAATATCTAAAATGTAAAAAATCTGTCCGGACGGTATGCCGTCGGTATACTCCGGTACACCGTCGGTATGCCGGTCAAGGAGAAAATCTATAATTTGGGAAATTTTTTTAAAGCATTCCGAAAACCAAAAAAATACGAAATACAATACAAAATACGTATCCGTATATAAATACCGATACTGTGAGACGAGTCTCACAGATAGGATGGGATATGCTTTATTGCATGGATTTACACATCCTCTTGGAGGACATTAATAATGTCAAAACTTCAGATGTGTCTTCTTGTGACTGAAAGATTGCTGACCGGAGGACCATCGGATTCGCTAGTGGTTGGATGATTCGGTATTGCATTAGTCGATGGAAGGTCTAAGTGGGGAGATTTATTGGTGCCAACTGCCTAGCTATTTCAAGAGACAATATCATTAATCTTTGCTCTAGCTCATTAATTCTCTCTGTTTGGAAAATGTTAATATTTCTTGTAGGTACTTGTAGAAGCTTGTTGAACCTGAGGCCAATTCGTTGGTCATCAAGTCCATCTTCTTGACTTGAGAGATCAGTACTAATGCCATTTTGATTGTAAGAATTAATTAATTGGGATCCATGTGTGAGCCATAAGCTCACCTGCTTTTATCTATCAAATCACATAAGAAGTTTATTTTTGTACCTTTACAGCAACTTAATCAATGCTACTTATGAAAATCAAACTACGTTCCATCACTCTTAATAACATTGTAGATTTTTTTTTCCATCAAAATGATAGCAACCATCATGGCATCATATAGAGCAAGGCTCCATGGGTGCATTGGGCTGTAAATTATGTCACCATGCAATTATCCATCAATTCGAGAGGTGTAGCACCACCTGTGAATTGGGCCGGTCGGCCCGGTCCGGCTGTCCCTTACGAGTCTTATCTTAAAAAACTGACATGAGTGATGAATTTTGATAGGTGAATTTAGAACCAGGAGCACTATAGTTGGATAGAATTGGTACTTATGCTCGCTTAATTCGGATGAATTTTGAACCAACCCAATTTATAACCCGAGACCCGGTCCGAAGTCCACTTTGTCGTGGGGTCACGTGTCGAGCTGGACTAAAATTTTCTATCCTTAGCCCAGCCCGGCCTGCTTCCATGCATAGGTCAGAGAGGTTTGGCCCAGGTCCAGACAGGCCAACTTCACATCTCTAGCATCGCAAAGAGACGTCTCATGTTGAGAGAGAGAAAACAAAATAATAAAAAGACCATAACCTCATGGTACAGTGAGATGTCACCACATGAGTTAGTAAGACCTTGAGTTCAATCATGTCATAGTGGCGTAGCACCGCAAAAGCGGCAAGTAGTCTCATACTAGAAGGTATTCGCAAGGAAAAATTTCATTTATGTGTATGAACCGAGATGTATGACGTCTCCTGCGGAAAACTACTAGACACCCTAAATTTATACACATAATCCAAGTCGACACATGCGTTTAATGTGCAACTAGAGACAAAGTTTATGTATTTATGTGAGTGGAAAGAATTGTATCTATGCTACTGAATTCAAGACTTAGTTCATTCTATATCGTTCTATAATTCTACCTCGTGTGGAAAGATTCAAATCGTAAGTGAAATCAATCATAATGCACGATATACAATCGTTATAGGGAACACTAAATCACATGTTAAAATGTGGAGGATTATTCGAGTTAGTCCATTAATGACCCTTAATGACCTGATCCCACTATCATCTTCGACTTAAACCCCCCCCCCCCCCCCCCCATACATGTGTATTTCAATAATTGATTCTTCGTTTATTAAATTGTACACATATTGTGTGTTAGTTTAAGTGGTAAATATGGTGGACGATTTTACACGGTGGGCAAGTTCAAATCCATAACCAACAATTATTTTATCACCATTTCATGGAAAATTTCTTTCGGACCTAGGTCATGCGTCCTATGGTGCCGGCACGGACAAAGAGCATAAATAGACACTTTTATGACACACTTTGTACTTCACAAGTTGATTAGTAACAAAGTTGATGGTTGTTCAATTTTTAATTGACGAGTATATGCATGAGTACTCCTGAATTCATGTTCAACGTTGTTAGTGAAGAGAAAAAGAGAGAGATCTCTGGTAGTCGGTCTGTTTTTTTGCATATAGCAGTCGGTCTGTGTTTTTTTCTTTTCTTTGCACCATCGCTTGTTTAATGAGGGGAGGTAATAGAAGTTCGTTTATTCATACCATCAAAACTTTTTGATTCCTGAGAACAAATCGGCAAAATAAAAATGATCGAATTTCGTTTTGAGTAACCATAGTTCTGACCACCTCAATAAAATATAGTTATGCTAATTAATTTCGCAAACTCATAGCAGTGTTTTTTACTGCTGATATTTCTTATAGATGCTCCAATGTCTACGCGAGATCCTTCTGTTGATGAGTTGATCTTTCTTGTAACAGTTTCTACTGCCAAATTCTTATAATAGTTTATAACAATCTTTTTAGCAAAGTATACTTAAAAACCAACTTCTGGTTCAAATTCTAAGTAAAATCTTTGACATCCCATCAAAGAGAATATCGGTGCTTTTCTTTGAGCAAATGAACGTCTCTTAAGTAAAATCTTTGACATAGACATCTCTGGAATATCTGTGGACTTCAACCTGGTGGAAATGAATGGCAACACTAATTGTATTTTATACTCCTTTCTATCACTACCATCCATCTTTTCCTTTGAGACTTTTTTGAAGCCAATTGGTCCACAAAAATTAATAGTTACGTACATTGACTAAGCAGATTCCTTGCTCTACGTAATTGTTGTTTTAGTTGCTTCTAGGTGTTTCATAAGTAGTTGGTTTAGTTTGGAGTCTGATGAGTGTTTGTTTGTTTGTTTGTTTTCCTCCTAAGAGCATCAATAGTAAGACCTAATTCTTTCAAACTTTAGATTCTAGATTGACAATATAAGCCTATGTTGCAGAATAATAAGGTTCATTTGAGTTTCATGATTATTTCGTCCCAACCACATGAGCTATAATCTAGACCTCAGAATTTCTACATTCAGGATGTAGTTACTCATTTTGTATAATATTAATTTTCAATTTGGAATTCAAATTTCTAGATTTTAACACATGGGTCTATATTCTATCCATTCATCTCATTTGGGCCTAAAAATTTATTTGTTTACAATTCTCGTACATATTCACATTCTACATTTATTTATTTTATTACAAATTTAGGTCTTAAGGTGCATTTTGAGCTCCATATACTCCTAATACTCTAACTATGTAGTGCTAGTACTTTAGAGTATTAAGTATTGTTTAGTGCTAGTACTTTTTTTTTAAATGTCTGACGTTACGTACGGAACTTTGTGCACGCTGCTACATCCGCGTGGCTCGATCTACTGATCTTCTGTAACCCAGCCAAGATCTTATGTTTCTCTCCGGCAGTGGCATAGCCACATGGAGCCGAGGGCTGCGCCCCCTCGTATTTTGAGTTTTTGTTTATATATTTTTTTGTAAAATATTATATATATAATTTTATTATGGTCTTTGAAAAAAACTATCATAATGTTACAACAACATTACAATGTCAAATCGGTGAAATAATATATCTAGGAAACGATAGAACATCAACTAATCATAACAATATACTTTCAAGAATATATCTACGAATAAAATGCTAAAGTCTATGGAAGCTTCTAAATATGTTGGTTTTTTTAAGATTTACCTTAGTAACACATAGAACAAAAAGAAAATTAGTGAAGCAGTATATACATCACTAAAAAAATGATGTTCATAAGATATATTTCTATATTAACAACACTCAACAATTTATCATCATCTTTTATATATATAATATATTTTTTATCACACTTTTATATATAATGTGAATGTCTCCTAAGTCACTTGCAAAGAAAAAGATATTATTAGGAATGACAATTTTTTCGAATTTGTCCGATGGAGATCTTTTTTTTCCGGGGACGCGTTTTGTGTTTTGAAATGGGAACATGGACTGAGATGTGGCTGCGTACACATTACGCACGTCGAACCCGGCAGGGCGGCGACGACGACACGCGGCGTGTGGCCCACATGATTAGTCCACAACAACTCCAAAGTGAGTAAGTGATAGAAACTAATATAAAGATGAATATGAGAACTCCTAGTCAACGTGGGACTAAAAAGGAGAAGTTGATTTTTTTCAATGAGAATAATACAAAAGAATAATGCTATTTGTCCCTCCAAATTGTACCTCCAAACCGTCTCTCCTTACGTGAGAGCTGACGTGGCATGTTGATGAGACAGCTGACGTGGCAAATTTTAAAATTAAAATTAAAATTAACATTAACATAAAATTAACACTAAAATTAATGTTAACATTAACATTAAAATTAATATTAACGTTAACATTAACAATAATATTAATATTAACATTAAAATCAACATTAACATTAACATTAATATTATTAATATTAACATTAATTAATATTAATATTAAATTAACATTAATTAATATTAACATTAAACTAACATGGACAAAATTGGGTAATTAACTTTTTGGGTTAAAATTTGCCATGTCATCGGCTACATCAGATGGCACATAATATTATTTAACATGCCACGTCAGCTGCCACATAAGGAGGGATGTATTGGAAGGACAATTTGGAGGTACGAATAGTATTACTCAATACAAAAATATATATAATATTTTTAAAACTATAAATATATTTATTATATAAAAATTAATAGTAATTGATGCGTCCCCTAGACGAAAATTCTGGCTACCCACTTCTCTCCGGTAACCACAATCATTTGTTCCAATGGCTGTCTATGCAAATCACACAGTTAATTCTGAGGGTTTCACGTTCATTAACTGCTGCTCAAGGAGGATATATAAGAATATAGGGTCAGGTTTCATTTTATATCTGATACTCAATGTGAACAGTTTAAAGTGCATGGTTTGACAAGAAGTAATGATCAGTCGTACCAAAGAACCAACAACTGGTGGATTAATTGATTGATGTTGTAGTTTGAATTTTGTATATCAATCTCAGAAAGTCACCATCACTGTGCCTAACATATTTTCTCTGGTTCTATCAAGTTCAATTATCACTGCCTTCATCTTCATAATCGACTCTTATTTTCTGTCACCTTACGTGTGTGTGTGTGTATATAAATATATATATTGAATTCAAGAAATATTACAATCTTAAACCCTTGAGAAAAACTAATATACATAGATATATAGAATGCAACTCCGGTATATGTGTATATTGTGTTGTATCCGGTTTTTTGTTTTAATTATCATTAGTGGGAGGGGAATTTTCTTATTCCACAATCCAAAAAAAGGAGAAAAAAAATCCAAAGTTTAAGGTATTTAATAGCTAATTACCCACATATTGTGTAATTTTATATACCATTTATGAAAGGAGGTAGTGAGGAGGTGGAGGAGACCGCTGATTTGGTTAGGAAAATAGAGGAGAGTGATAATAATAATAATAATAATAATAATTATTATTATTATTTAGTAAACAATAAATAATTAGTATTGTTATTGTTAATTAGTGCTAGTATTTAATTAAAAAAATGGGTGTGGTTATTGATACTTCTAAAATGTCATCTTTCACGTCTCTTCTAATTTTATTCATTCAAATTCCAAATCAGCCACCACAATAAATCTGACATCAATTTAGAATTTGAATGAATAAAATTAAAAGAGGAGTACATGATGACATTTTGGGAGTGCCACAAATTAATGTTTGATTTAATGCAGGAACATATTTGAAATTTGAAAGAATAAAATCAAAATAAGAGTGCATAATGACATTTTTAGGAATGTACTCAATAGCACTTTTTAATTTAGTTACTCCAAAATTTTTTATTCTTACAATGCACTTTTTTGTATCTCATCTCCTTCATATTTGAGTCTAAATGTTAAAGTTTGAAATTGACCACTTTCGCATATAAAATATCTACCCAAACATTCTAAGCCAAATTTTTAGACAATAACTAACATGAAGTCATAAAAGTAAATATACATGCAAAGCACTTCAACACTTTATGTATGCATTTTCTCACTTCCTTTCCATTTTGATCATAAAAAAAGCCCCTTAGATGATTCTTCACAATCAAGTTTATTGTATTTGATTACTTGTAAGAACTTGTAATTTATATACAAGAGATTCAGATTTTGGACTAAGAATCGAACTAAATAAAAATTCAGATTTGTTTAAAAAGTTCGGTTTCGATTTTTAAAATACTAAAAAAAAAATTCGGTGTCGGTCCAAAGTTTTCAAAACCGAATAAAACTAAGACAATTATATAATCACGTTCAATTTTTGCATTTTTATTTCTCAAAATATATATGTTTTGAAAACTACAATTCTATGAATGTATTTTAAAATCCAACTTTGGTAAGTTAACTAGTCCAAGTTTGGACCCAACCTTAAAATCCAACAAATGTATGTATAAAAATTAATTTTTATATATAATTTAGCCACAATCGAACAAACCGCATCAATTACCAGTTTGAATTCAGAAGTTCGATTTATTTGATTTTGAATACTTCAATATATTTGAAATTGAATAAATTGAAGTCTCGCTCACCCCATGAAATCTCCTAATAGTAAAAATTAGGTCCTAATTTCTTGCCCCGAGAATTAGGAAATTAATTTAGTTTAATTTTTAATTGCTTGATTCTCCAATCACCCCGTGAAATCTCCTAATAGTAGAAATTAGGTCCTAATTTCTTGCCCCGACAATTAGGAAATTAATTTAGTCCAATTTTTAATTGCTTGATTCTCCAATTCCTCACCAGTGCCTAATAATAATTACTCATCTAATCATCGGTATATGATTGGACTTTCTTCATTGAAAATTACAATCTCAGAGTCTTTCTTTCTCTTTTAACAATGAGCAATGCTACAGCTCTTTAACAATGCTGATGAATATATTTCTCTCAGTATAGGAAACGAATCAATCTCATAAAAATATGATTACTTAGTCTATGATCAATCAAGATTTCTCATTGAAGTGGTGATGGCATTATTTTTTTTTTTCCGGAGAAAGTTATATTATTACATACATAGTTCTAATTGGTAACCTTACTGAAAATACCATCAATTAGTCTGTAACCATTTTGAAGAACAAAGGCTCAGAAGTTATAACAGTTCACATCAACATACCATTATTTACACGAGAAAACTATACATATTGCATTCATGGTGTACATACTGCACCACAGAATTAATACTGACACGAAGACATGATGCCTGCCGGTCCAAAAAGTGTCATCACGTGTGAGGAGACACGGACACGGTATCAATTTTTGGATATATATTCGCTAACTAACTAACTAACTATACTGTGAACTTATAAGTAGAAGAAAACCTAGATATCGACCTACGTAGCTACCGGCAGTCGTCGGTCATCTTCTTAAAGCAACACCCTTGGAAATGGAAGCGACCACCTTCCGGAAATGTTCGACGTCGCAAGTGATCCTCAGGACCCCTTCCGTCCTCTCCCCGAGCTCTTCTTCCGCCTCCTGGAGGAGCAGCGAGATGCACGGGTCGTTGAAGAGCTTCACGCTCACGAGGACCCTCTCGATCGACGCCCCGCTGCCCACGAGCACCGGCACGTACCCCTTCGGAGTCGTCGGGACGTCGCCGGAGTGGTCGACCAATCTCTCGTAGAGCAAGGCCGGGTTCATCTTCTCCTTGCCCTTCCACCCCATTCTCACCTTGAGTGGTAGTTGCTAAAGAAACAATGAGCTGCACTTGTTAGGTTTGAAGGGAGAGAGAGTATATATATACTGACTATGAATATTAAGTTATTGGAATATTTTTCCTTCTTCAAAATATGTCATTGAAGATGAAGAGATACTTATGTTTGATGAGAATCCTTTGCTTCCCTATATACTGTATTTTCCATGTTTGTCAAAGATTAAAATCTGGTATAATATTTTCTTTTGACAAAGTGAGGGTCATGTGGATGGCACATGCATATATTCAAAGAAGAAGAATATCATGTGTATTTATTTGGTGGGTGATTCATTTCCTAGTCAAGCTATTGCGTGCTGGTTAATTTCCATATTTGTTGTTTTTTGAAAAAAAAAATATTTGTATATAATATACACATTTTTATTAATTACAGCATACTTTCTAATTAAGGCCTTGTTTGTTGTTCGCGGAAAGGAAAGAGAATCAATTCCTTCATATTTCTTTTCCTTTCGGAAAATTATATTATAACTTTTATTGAATTTTCTTTCCGATTGTTTGAAATATCAAAGAAACTGAAAGAAAGTGAATCTTAAGGGGGCGTTTGGTACGCGGTATTTTTTTTTATTTCCGGAAAAATTTTAGATGGGAATCTATTACCACGTTTGTTTGGGTATAAAAAATTTATTCCCGGAAATTATAAATACCCGGATAAATAGTTTACCCACAAAACATGGAAATTCTATCCCTTGAGAATATGTGGGTATTTTTTTTTTTGCCCGGGCAAAAAAAAATTTGTCTAAATTTTTTCTTCTTTTTGATCAATTTTGATTAGTTTTGAACATTTTTTTTTGTCGTTTTTATCGTTTTTTGTCATTTTTTGTCGTTTAAACAATTTTTTGTCATTTTTACCATTTCTTGTCTTTTTTTGTCACTTTTTGATTATTTTTTGTCGTTTTTATCGCTTTTTTGTCGTTTTTACCAATTTTTGTCGTTTTAAGCGATTTTGTCATTTTTACCAATTTTTTGTCTTTTTTGATTATTTTTTGTCGTTTTTATAGCTTTTTTGTCATTTTTTGTCGTTTTTACCAATTTTTGTCGTTTTAAGCAATTTTTGTCGTTTTTACCCATCTTTTGTCTTTTTTTGTCACTTTTGATTATTTTTTGTCGTTTTTATCGCTTTTTTGTCTTTTTTTGTCGTTTTTACCCATTTTTGTCGTTTTAAGCAATTTTTATCGTTTTTACCAATTTTTGTCTTTTTTGTCACTTTTTGATTATTTTTTGTCGTTTTTATCCAATTTTTGTCCTTTTTGTCGCCATTTTGTCAATTTTTGTCGTTTTAAGCGATTTTTTGTCGTTTTTGTAGTTTTTTGTTGTTTTTACCGATTTTTAGTCGTTTTTGTCTTTTTCGCTTTTTGGCCATTTTTACTGATTTTATATCGTTTTTTATCATTTTTGTCTTTTTTGGTTATTTTTTGTCGTTTTAACCGATTTTTTGTCGTTTTAACCGATTTTGTGTCCTTTTTTGTCGTTTTTATCGATTATTTTTCGTTTTTGTCGCTTTTTGGTTATTTTTTGTCGTTTTAACCGATTTTTTGTTATTTTTAACCGATTTTTTTGTCATTTTTTGTCGTTTTAAACCGTTTTTTTTGTTTTCTGTCGTTTTTGCCGCATTTTGGTTTTTTTGTCGTTTTTACCGGTTTTATGTCGTTTTTATCGTGTTTTGGTTATTTTTGTCGTTTTTACCCTTTTTTGTTATTTTTTGTCGTTTATACATTTTTTGTCGCTTTTTGTCATTTTTGTCGTTTTAACCGATTTTTCGTTGTTTTTCATCATTTTTGTCATTTTTTGTTATTTTGTCGTTTTTACCGATTTTTTGTCGATTTTACCATTTTTTTCGTTTTTACCGATTTTTTGTCCTTTTTACCGGTTTTTTTATATTTGTTCATTTTTTTTTCGTTATTATTATTTTTTATTTTTTTCCCGAGAATATTTATATTGTCACCAAACATGGGAATGTAATTTTTCCGAAAATTTAATTCCTTGGAATTTGATTCCCGGGAATATAGAATTCCCAGCTATATAGTATTCCGCATACCAAACGCCCCCGAAAAAGTGAAATCTTTCTTGGATAGATAGAATCATTTTTTTTCTTGTTCTTTTTCATCCGGAATCACTTTTAATTCTTTCCTCCTCAACTCCATTGGCATCCAAACATAACAAAAAAAAGTAATAATTTTTCTTTCCCAATTCTATGATTCCGCGAACCAAACTAGAAGGTTGAGGGGATCAACGATCCAATATAAATCTATAAATGAAATGTGAACGTCATTCACAATTTCTATAAACATGGAGCAATAATATCACAATTGGTTCACCGAATCAGAATCTTAGGAAGGAAAGCGATTCTTTCGGATGCCAAATAAAGTGAGTAGGAAAGGAAAATAATTTCCAAAGAAAATGAAAATAGTGGGAAAATGGTTCTCCACTCACCCTTAGATTCATTTTCCACCTCCAATTATTCATTTTTATTTTCAATTTCTCGGACCTTTCCAAGCACCGAAAGAAAATAATACGAATTGTAATTTTCCAAAAATAAAAATAAAAAATCCTTTCCTTTTCTTACAAGAGGCAAGTGAAATGAATCTGTATCCATATTAATATAATATTAACTATTTATTGATACGTATCCCACCGTCTAGTAGTTGTGAGAGCATATGTATTTTGGACACGAAACAAATACTGACACTTTGGAATACAAAAATAATAGCAAGAGGTAAGAGTACAAGTATGATGTTATATTTGTGTCAATGCTAACTAACGTCTAAAACCTAAATTCTGTAGCCAAAGGGAGCAGGAGCATATAAGAAAGGCCACCAATTATATTCCAGAAGGATGTTAAAAAAAAAAAAAAAAATTCCAGAAGGATGTGCAGATTGATGTGACCAATTGAAATTTGTCATGTACATTTTGTTTGCCAATGACCAATTCGTTATGGCTCTCATTTTACTTGTCTACTTTTTGTAGGCTGATGAGATGAGAATGTTTCTTCTATTTATCTTCTTTTGCGGCTAGCCTCCTCCCAAGCCTACCTATCACTCGAACCCCATCTTCTTCTAATCTCTCTTTCATTGTTGAATATTTTATTTCATAGCAAAATGATGGGGACCATGGAATCTTAGCCAAACTTCATTGATAATAGTCGCATTAAGCTAGGCTTGTGTGTGTGTATATATATATATATATATATATATATATATATATATATATATATATATATATATATATATATATATATATAAAACAAGTAACAACTATTAACTATAAAGTGTCAAACTTGAGAATATTAGGGCTTCTGTATATTATTAAGATTTAATTATTGATAATAGTGAAACTAGATCATACTTATATTGATAATAGTTGCATCAAAGCTTGTGCATATTATAAGATTTTATAGTATATAGGTTTTGTTGTGTGGCAAGTTCTTCGTATCTCTTTGAATTAACTGGAACTCTACTTCTTTAATTTCGTCCAGGAATTTTACTATAACCATAAGAGAACAAGAACTAGAGATGTTCGGTTGACGAAGTCTAAGAATTACAATACATACTTAGCTAGATCCTCTCCTCTACAAAACTATTTAACATAAACTAGCTAGAAATGTTTGGTTGAAGAGATTGTTCGTAAAAAGTTGAATGCTGTGCTATAAGTCAGAGACATTGCCATCAAGATCCATCAACAATTTTGACTTCATTGTACAATTGTCAATGATCAATAAGGGGACCACTTGCATGTCTCTTTGGTCTTCCATCTAAAATTTCAAAACTTTTGACTACTCAATTATTTGTTTTGGATGGAAGGAATTTGAATTGTTCTTAATATGAGAACAAAAATAATATTAATTATACCAAAATAATTCTTACTAAATAATTAATTATATCAAAATAATTCTTATATCACTCTCATTCTCTTTCAATAGAAGTATGTCGGTGACTTGAATGTCCGTCTTTCTTTCAAGTTTTATGTTTATAGACGTTATTACAGCGCTCTTGTCAACAAAGAGGGGGGTTGCAACCTGGATTGCTTATACTAGAATTTTGGTAACAATTAAAAGTAACATAATTTTTTTCCTATAAAAATAAAATTTTCTTAAATTTGGTGGAGGATCCTAACATTGTAAAAAAATAGTTGGAGAAGTCCAACTTGTCAGACCGTCTGGCGTTTCCTATGTTTTATTTTAAATCAATATAAATGTCACACAATCTAGCATTTCTACAATAAAAATGCCTGACCGTTTGATATTTTCAATATATTTTTTATTTTTAATTAATGTTCGAATGTTTACAATGGTTAAATTTAAACGTTCTCTTTATAACAATCAAATATTGAGCTATAAAGTGAGAGAATTTTTCTTCCATATCTAGTTGCTACTAGTTTCTGGCAAAAATTACATTATTTTATTTTAATCTCCAACAACCTAATCCAGTTAAAGCTTAGGCAACTAAACATGTATAGAAAAAATCAATTCACGATACACGTGGATTTTAAGCTAGCCTGAGTAGTGGCCCACCTGGAATACGTCAACCATTTTACAAATCCATATGTAAAATGACCGTTGTCAAAATAACAATTGTTACAGAATTTAGGGTTACAATTTTAGGATAGGGTTAGGATTGGGGTTAGGGCTACCGTTACGGTTAATGTAGTCAGGGTTTTAGGATTAGGGTCAATGTTTTAGAATTAGGGTTATGGTTAATTAGTACATGCTTTACTGTTAGAGTTAGGGCCATGGTTAGAATTTTAGTGTTAGGATGAAAGTTAGGATTTAAGTATTAGAAGTAGATATATAATTACACAAATAAAATTTAATAAATAAATAAATGCATGATCATCTGCCATTTTTGCTGTAGAAATGCCAGACTATCCGACAATTTTATTGGTAAAAAAGAAGCCGAAACGTCATACAGTCTGACGAGTTGACCTTGTACAACTTATTTTTGCTTAGTGATCATCTACCAAATTTTAGAGAATATTATCTCTAAAGAATTTTTTATGTAAAATTAAACCCAACTAGTCATATTTTAAAGCTTCCAATTCTCTATACGTTTATTATGTCATTCTGAGTTCGATTTTTCTCCATCCAAACCAATTGTTCAATACACAATCCCCCACTTGAAGTGTTTGACCTTCTTACTGCACTTCAAGTCTGACTCTTGGTTGGGCTATTTCACTAGTCTTTAGAAATTGTTAAAATATGTGTTTCTCACATCCCTTTTGTTGAAGTCTCCTCCAATGCATTGAAAGTTTTGAATTGATAAGAGTTGATAGTTATATATTTATGTTAACACCCTAAATGCGGAACATCTTTGAACTACAATGTGAACAATTACACATAGTTTGTGTATGAATACTTGGTTTTTCTTGAGGAGGAGCTTTTAGTTTCGAAATCGTGTCCTTATCATTTGGAATTTGTGCTTGTGTTCAACTACATGGTGATAGGGACGTCATTTAATGATCAAAGATGTTCGAAAGGAAGGGCCAAGAGTATCAAATAGGCATACCAACGACAAACTATGTTATATTAGTGGTTTATTGAAAAGTGCAAAAATGTTTTTGATATTGGAAAGCAAAGAAATGAAGATAGAAAAATGGAAAAAATTATTTTATCATTCACTTGTCATAATCATCTTGAGAAGAGTCCTTTATATAGGCTTACAATGGAGGTTTAACATTATCATGATAATTAAAGGAGAAATGCTAAAAGACTTAAGTTATGGATAACCAAATATCATAGGTTATGGATAACCAAAAGACATAGGTTATGTACACCAAATAATAATGTGAATTAGCCATATTTACAACACTCTCCCTTGGATATTCACCATTAATTAGTTGGTGGTGTATGCACATTTGTTGCCTCGTTAAAACCTTACTAAGAAAAATCCAGTAAAAAATATCTTAGTCAAGGAAAAAGAGTACAACGCACAAAACTCAAAAATATTCTTCATGACTCATACTCTCCCTCGATATAATGGATTTGCTTGACTTCGTTTGACCACTTTCGTCCTTTAGAGCTCATGTGCATAAATTGTTAGTGCCGGGGCACAATTTTTCGATGAAAAACTTGAGAATATGAAACGGTTGTAAAAATAATATTTTAAATCAACACTTCAAGGAAGGTGATCCTAAATTATGAGAATCTAAAAAGATTTCGTAATCAACAGCAATCGATCGTAGTACTTCTAAAAAGAAGATACAATCAGAATTACTAGCAGCAATGAAGAAGATGACTGACGAAAGATGGAAGATCTCCTGCTGGGGTGAATAATCACCGTTGCTCAAAGCTTTATTCGTCCTACACGAACAGCTTCCAGGAACTAGCAAGTTCCTCGGAGAACTTGGAACACTCCTACTCTTCTGACTCCTCGGATGGACACGAACTTCCGTACAAAATGCTGGTGCGGCGCCTTTCCTCTCTCTCTCGAAGGCTGCTGGAATTCGCAAGCAAATTTCGATCAGAACAGTGTTAAAGAACACTTCTGAATTCTCTGTTTACTTGTGTTAAAAAAATACTTCGCAAACTTTCTGTGGTGGCTTCTCTTACTTGTATATAGTAGCCTTGTGAGAGAGAGGATGCCTTATATAGGCCCTGCAGCAACTGCTCGGTTGCCACAAAGTTAGGAACGTGGTAAAAACCATCCCGAACATGTAGCAACCGCCCAGAACGTGCAAACGCACGTTCTGCTGCAAGTTGCGCCAACTGCGCGCACCCTGCGCTCCTTGCACTTCGCGCACTAAGCCACTTGCGCCAATCTGCGCCACTGCGCAACCTGCACGACCTGTGCCACCTTGCGCCACTCGCGCAACGTGCGCCAACAAAATGCCACATTATGCCTCATGATCCCATGAGCCTGAGTCCGAGTTCGCTAAGCCCCTACGGGGATTAGCTCCCATGGAAATAAATTTTCCAAGAACAAAAAGCATGAATGCTTTCTATTGTTGATTTAGCCTTTTTCCCATTAGAAAAATAATCCGACATGGCACACCCATGTGCACCTCCACACCACACGTGCATCTCTAAACTAGCAAAGCTAATATATAGATATACAACTCCTTTGGTCTAGCCGATGTGGGACTAAAATTCACTTTGTAAAAGACCAAAACCCAACATAAAATAATTTTGGTGGAAGTTGCTTATTCGATCTCCTTTGATGAATCCTTCTCGGAATTGTGTAATACAAACCATATTGTCTTTGAATATTATTGTAGGCTCATCTGTAACTGTGAGTAGTTGACAATTTACTCTTATATGATGAATGATTGATCGCAAGCACATACTTCCTCTTGTTGCTTCTTGTAATGCAATTAATTCTGCATGGTTAGAAGAAGTTGCTACTTAAACTTGCTTTGTTGATAGTCAAGATATAGCTGCATGGTTATTAATAAACACATAACCCGTTTGGAGTAACCCTTATGAAGGTCAGAAATATGTTTGAGTCTGCACAACCAACTAAACAAAAATTGTTAGTAAAATCATATAAATAAAATAATCTCATGCCAGTTGTTCCACAAAAATATCTCAATATGTGTTTAACTATATTCAATATGTAAGTGGAGGTGCAGAACTATATCTTGATAATAAATTAACAAAAAATACAATATCTGGTCTTGTGCATTGGCTAGATATAGTAGTACTACAGTAGCACTTAAATACGACATTTCTGGACCAAGAACTTTTTTTTATCTTCTCTCTTTGGTTGTAATGGATATTTATCCAAATCCAACCTGCGTACAACCATCGGTCTACTTAGTGGATGTACTATCCATTATGAATCAGTTCAAAATTCTTTCAATATATCGAAAATGATGCACTAATATCCCACTGGAACATCGTTCTATTTGCAAACCAAGACCAAGCTTTGTCTTTTTCCAAGTCTTCATTTCAAACTCATTTTTTAAATAATTTACAGTTTTCTCCAATTCTGTAGGAGACGTGATCAGTTTTGTATCATCCATATATACTGCTACTATTGAGAATTCATTTTCGAATTTCTTAATGAAGACACATGGGTAAATTTGACTATTTTGTATCATTCTTTAGTCAAATATATGATAAGACGATTATTTCAACCCATATAATGCTCGTCTAAGATTAATTAAACACATTCCTTTTGACTTAGTCTGTGGCACTGTAAATCCTTCTAGAATTTTTAAATAGATGTCAATATCTAAGTCTTCATACAAATATGCAGTTACAATATTCATAAATCATATATCAAGATTTTTAGAAACTGCGAGACTAATTAGATATTTAAAGGTAAATACATCCATAACTGGAGAGTATGTCTCAACATAGTCAATTCTAGGTCTTCGAGAGAAACCTTGTGCTATAAGTCGGGATTATATATCTTTCAACTTTGTTCCTCTCACTTTGTTTTCTCATGAAACACCTATTTAAAACCAACATGGTTTATGCCTGTAATGCCTGTGGTTCGTATTACGTATTTCGGTATACGTGTACGTATTTTGACTCGTATTGTATGTCTCCCTGTTTGATTTATTTTGGCATTTCATTGATTGGTTTATCTTGGTTCGGTTCGGATTGTTTGGGCTTGGTTCGGTTTTGTTGTGAACCCACCCCACCTACCACCACCCTCATTTATATCCCAACACTCATTTCTCTCTCCTCATTAACTCTTCTTCCCTACCATTACTTCTCCACCAACCTGAGAGAGAGAGAGAGAGAGGTTTAGGCAAGTGCATCTTGCTTCATGGAGGAAGTCCATTTTTATTGTTCCATTGTCTTCCTCATGTGTTTCTAATCCACTTTAGTACTTAGCATTTTTCATTTCCATGGTTAATTTCTTGTAAATCTAGCATTGTGGTATTTTCGGTTTTTATGAGTTTTGATCTATCAAACCTGTATATTTTTGCTATTTGATGGTTCCATGATGTAGAGAATTCCATTTAGCTCAAATTTGACCTACGGGAGTTTAGATTTGGGTTCCTATTGTTGTTTGGTGGAGCATGGAGGCCATGGTATTTTCCATGGACAAGTTCTCTGTAGAAGCCATTAATTGCACTCTGAGCCGCATGAGCATTAATTGCATGGCTACCTGCTTTGGTCGCATAAAAATTAAATTGCATGGCCAATCAATTTGCTGAGCCGCATAGCTACTATTCATTGTTGGCCACATGGCCTTTAGCTTATATTAATGGCTGTATGGTCTTTAGTTTGCATGCTTTTGCATGCATAAGAATATTAATATATTAATGGCCTTTAGCTTGTATGCTTTTGCATGCATGCTCTTGCATGCTGTTACTTAGTAATATTCTGGCCGCATATGGCCTTAGCCACTTGGCCGCATGTATATTAGCTTGGCCGCATGGCTTGCTAGGAACACTTGTAGCCGCATGCAATTCATTAGCAATTAATATTTGCATGGCCAAACAGTTGGCCGCATGGGAACATCACTTGGCCGCATATGGCCATTCCATAAGTTGGCCGCATGTAAACAGTACTTAGCCGCATATGCATGCATGTTTTGGCCATTAATAATTGCTTGGCCATTCAAACAATTTGTTAGCCGCATATGCATTGCTTGCTTGCATGCATTGCAGGCAGCTTGCTTGAGTCGCATATGCACTGTTGCATGGCATTGCATGCAATTGCTTGCATGATTAATTTAGCCAGCCGCATATGCATTGTTGCATAGCCTTGCATGCAATTGCTTGCATGCTTATTTATTAGCTGCATATGGCTGACTTGCTTGGCCGTATAGAACCTCTTGCTGGCCAATTGCTTTGGCAATAGCTGGCCGTATATGGCTGCATATATTTCTGGCCGTATGGCCACTGTTCATTTATGGCCGCATGGCCACTGTTCATTTATGGCAGCATGGCTATTTGATTTTGGCCGCATGGCTACTATTTAATATTGGTGGCCGCATGGCCTTAACATTAATTGTGGCCGCATGGCCTTAGCATTTATATGCTGGCCGCATGAACTTTTTCTGAGCCGCATGAAATTACTAATATTTAATTAGTAAATGAATGCTGTGCCATTAATTTAAGTGTGTTCTCTGACACGATGGTGACCCGTTGTGGAGCACTTTTGACAAATGACATGACATGATAGTGGTCCGTCGTGGCGCACTCCTGACCGTGAACTTGACATGGTATACTTGACATGATATACTTGACATGATAAACCTGACATGATATATCTCGATATGTTGTTGCGACGGCTAACTTGACATGACAAGATTGAATGGCCTGGACACCGTGGATGATTGTGTTTGTACAATTGAACCGATAATGTTTGTATCATGTCTAGGACATGGATCCCTGAGTACCATGGTCAGGGGTGCCTACTGTAAATGGCTAAGGCTAATAACTAGAATAATTCAGTAGTCTTGAGAGATTTTTCCAGCTACAGGTGATTCCGTTATTCCGGCCACCATTGTTGGACTTGCAGCCTGCCGACGAGTAGGACACAAGTCTAGATTCACTGATCTGTGGAAAATAACAAGGCATTGCTTAAATGAATCCAAGTCGCCTGGATAACTTGGTTTAGCTGCAGGGCTTGTGGCTGGAGGAACATCTCACTGCATCTTGCTAGTAACTAGGCCTGTGATAACCCTAGTTAGTTAAAGTATAAAGCCGTACTTATTGCTTGGTCGTGATTGTTGGATGAGGCATAACCAGTCTAGTCTTGTCTTGATCCTGTACAAGATTGTTATATGTCCTGATCTTCTTATATTATCTTACCGATAAATGGTGGGAAACCAAGTTCCGTTCAGATGAAGGGTTACAACCTCGGTCCTTGTTTGGTTTTCGGGTTGTAACCTGGTTATCTGAATAGTTCTATGGTTATCTCGTCGTATATCATCCTGATATTTTTTATATTTCAAGTTCTTACTACTTATTTATTTATACTCGTATGCTAATTGCTGGTTTTAGTTCCTAAGTGAAGCCTTCTTTGTGGCACTTGCTCTTTCTGGGATCTGACCCAGCTGGTTTTGTATGGCCAGATATCGGAGCAGCACCAGAGGATCAACCTGTCTTCTAGCCAGATGGTGACCACCAGACGCAACCCTGACAACGAGTGGATTTCTTTTTGTCCTCCCACTTTATTGTAAAATTATTCTTTTGAGGCGTTTAGCCGGCGAGCACGTGTTAGCTTGTATTGTCCCTTTATTTATTGTCTGCCTACGGAATGTAACATGATTGACAATTCCTAGGGTTGATTATGTATGACCGAAACTCTTGCTAGTCCTCACATTTTGTAACGACTAGCTTCATGATCAACTGAATATGTAATGTTTGGGATGCCTTACTATTGTATATTTGGTGATCTTACATCTTGTAACTTTACTTGCTTGCTTGAGATTGAGACACTAGGCTTGTTCATGACCTTAGGAGACTGGTGGATTGAAGTTAAACCCTTATATATCTAGACAACCGTGACCGTATGATGAGATGGATTCCATTTTATTGTACGTAGCTGGCTATGTATGCCCCCTCTCTCCAGTATTCTGGCTTGTGGGGCGTTACAATGCCCATTGGTGTTTCCACTATAGGTCCAAACACACTACATTTTTTCTAAAGATTTAATTATGCTTGAATAGCATCTTTCCAGGTTGGCCAATCTTTTATTTGTCGACATTCATTTATACTAGGTAGTTCATTTTTACAATCATTATTGTCCTTTGATATTCAGTAGCTACTGCATAGCTAAATATGTCATTGATGACAAGTACTTTTCTATTCCATAATTCACTTGAACATGCATGGGATAACGAGATCTCTTCATTTTCAGGTACCTGTGCCTCTCTAGAGGCATCCAGAGGCATTTCAGTGAATTTGGAAACATCCACATATTCATTATTTATTTTCGGAGCTCCAGCTACTATTGGGCTTTTATCAGGATAAGATGTTTTATTAGCTCTCATCTTTTTAGGGGCACTATCCTTGGAACCTATTGGCCTACCACGCTTTTGAGTGTAGTAGTGAATTCATTTGCCGCCTTGTTTGAATTTTGTCCATTTGGAACAATGATTATGGCTGGCACATATGATATAGTTACCTTTAAGGCATCATTAAATGCATCAGGTAATTGATTTACAATTTCTTGCAAATGTATCATTCTTCTTATCTCATAATCACATTGTGGAATTTTCAGAACTTAATGAGATCGATAGAGTAGGCATATACCATGTCAATTCTCGCCGTTAAATAGCAATAGTTTGTTCTATATGAACAATTTGTTACTTATACCTCCCCATAACGGCGGGAAGACTCTAGCATCAAAATGGCAATCATCAAATCTTGTAGTAAAGATATCACCAGTCATTGATTTTAAAAACCTTATTATGGAAGAAAACTCAAAACTAATGTATATTTTTCAAACATCATTGGAGACCTATCTTAGTTCTTTTGGAAGATGGAACTGGGACATATACTGTATATCCAAACTTTCTCAAATATGAAATGTTTGGTTGTTTACCACTAATAAGTTGTATATATAAAATAATATGGTAGCCAATGAGTCTAAATTTAACTAAAGATGCAACATATAAAATATCATGTCTCAAGCCACAATTTTTAAACTAGATTGCACTAGTAGAGGTCTAGCTATAAGTTGAAGATGTTTAATAAATGACTCAGCTAACCCATTTTGTGTGTGCACTGGGGAACATGATGCTCTATCTCAGTCACTAATGATGTACAAAAATTATCAAAAGCTTGTGTGTTACGCCCCAGTACCGGAATACGGGGGCGGACGTAGGCCAGCTACACTGTATAAGGTACGAATACGCTATACGGCAATAACGGCTGTCAAGTCTTGCTGGGTATCCTAGCATGCAATCAATCTATGGCTTAAATCCGATCTCATGTCCTTAGGCAAATCACAATAAAATACTGAACAAGTGAGAGAATCATATGGAAAACAGGAAATACTCATATGATAATCAGAAATCCACAGTACAGAAAAATAATGTAGACTAGTATACCTTCCCACAGTCCCCAGTATGGTCTGGAACTGAAGCACATCCCCCAAGTCAAGTCTGGAAGATCCACAGGGTCGGTCTCAAGCAATCTGGGAACAATCCAGGGTTGGTCAGGCCAACCGTAGCAAGTACCAGAAAGAAAGGCTCAAGGACGGACAAAGAAAACCGGCAGGATAAAATATGACAGGAATAGCATCTAAAAACAGTAAATAAGGTAAGGAATCGTGCGGTACCAACACACGATTACAGAATATAAGGCAGCAATCCAACTACTAATACGTAAATAACCAACAACCATCACAGTCATCCTAACATCCACTATTGCTTGCGTCGCCAACTGGAACTCGTAGTCTGTCATCGGAACAGTAACTCACCCCTACATCAAATAAGAATAAGGGAATGAATTACCGCACTGGGACAGCGTTACGTGCCAGCCAGCTTAGCAAGCAACAAGCCATACAATTTAGGAGAATAAGCAGCCACTCAAAATGTCTACGGCTCTCTAGGTGGAGGTTGGGTTACCCCAACAATGCAAGTATGGGAATCCTCAGATCGTGCCCTCCCAGCAGGGCTAGCGAGGCCAAGTATAGCATGTAAGAAGAGCACCGATCCCTCGTAAGACCACCGGGCTCTGCATGTCACCACCGGTCCCTCGTAAGGCTACCGTGCCGAGCATGCCATGTATATAATGTATAGTACATAAGTAGCCGGATATTGCCATCCACTAGTACGAATGGTAACAATATCCGTGGCGGCCAGCCTGTAGGTCATGACTAATGTCTGGGATAAGGCTGGTAATGCACGATCTCGGAATTCCGTTCCCCTCCAATGCTTCTACCAGTTTAAGTTGCCTAGATTATCCATACATTTATCCGGAATCACATGCCGTGGTCACATGATCATCCTCTTAAATGTCGTACCTCAGTACGAAAATGCTAAGTAAGGATCAACCTCGGCACCTATAGTCCCAGTTGTGATCCATCATTAGTATTATGCAACAAGCAAGCAAGCAATCCTGACCACGCTAAGACTAAAGGCCAACTACCAAGGTACCCGTGCAGGTAATCATGTAATATAGCTAGAATATCAAGATGGCATCGTAATGCCATATAATCATGGAAGTAGCACCTAAAAGTGCCAATAGACAAGGGGCACCGCAGTGCAAGGTCAGGGCCAGTACCTCAAAGGGTAACTGGACTTATAGCACGGATACAAGTAGTCAAGTCTGGGACAAGGACAAATCTGTCAGCCACAAGAAGTCATCTGCCCACATCGTGGCATGGATATCTGGTCAAGTACAAGATCAAAACCTCTACCATATTATCATCTCAACTTATAGGAGCCTACAGCTCCAATCATCAAGTCGGTCCATCCACCAGATCAATCTAGCAAGGGTCTCCCCTCTACGATGGAATCAATATCTTGTCAGGAAGGTCAATAACCAAATACCAAGCTAATCACTATAAGCAATGCTAGGCCCTCTGGCTCACAAGAATCCTCCAATTCAATGATCACAAGCCAATAGAAAACAAGCCCCTCAACTACCAAGACATAGCAATCAAACCAGGTTCCCCAACTACCGGAATACACAAAGGTACCAGGTTTTGGGCGTTTGGAAAGTCGAGTAAAAATTATATAATAATACCCTCAATATTCTCCTCGTTCCACGAAATATTTGTGATCATCAAAATCCAAGAATTCACAGTCATGTCCGGTCGAATTGGAACATCCTCAAAAGGAATAGCAATACTATCCAAGAGTCCACGTGAGTCTACCAACTGAATATTCCGAGATCATACTCCATATAATACTCAATCCTCATATATATCCAAGGTCACAATCCCGATACATAGGACAACTATCAACCCTATCTCGCTAGACTAGGACAACTCCTAGAATGAATGGTTAGGGTACAAGTGTTTATTAATTAATGTCGCCAGAAAATGGCAAGGATTGCATGAACCACTCTGGAGCAGATCCATAACCCTTAAACCAAATAAGGACCAGGGTTGCAGACCGTCTCCCGAGTAGAACCGCTCTCCTTGCGCTATCCGACGGACAAGACATGTCAAGACGCTAGACGACTAGTCTAGTCGAGAGTCTACCTAGCAGGCAATAGGATCAGGTAAACTATGCCAAGATGAACATGCATGAATCCAGTCCAGCAAACCAAAGGAATGGTTCTGCCCAATCCTTCGAACCAAATTCCCGACCGAGAATTCTGGAAAAAATTCGGCAGTCTCCTTTGTAATCTGGACGGGAGCACCCTACGAATTGGGGCTAAAACCACTCGGCATAACCCGCTGCAGAATCACAGAATCGCAGGCTGAGAACACTAAGTCTCTGCTACCAGCAGCACTACGATACGTACTGGGAACAAATCGATAGCCAAGAACACTAAGTCTCGGCCTCCAGCAACACTACGATGCGTACTGGGAGCCAAGCCAACACATACAGCAAGAATCGCCATGCAGGGCCCACCAAGACCCACAGTCATGTCCAAGCCACATACACAGTCATAGAAACAGTTAGCCAAGCCATTACCCGACCGCGAGTCGGACACGGGACATATGGGGATAATCCGTACAAGTAAGTCGTGCTCGTATCGTCGGAGGTGTGGATGACCCATCCGAGTTGTCCGATGCAGTCTATCCCGGTATCTGACTAAGCTATCCTAAGTTATCATCATGGCAGTTCTACTACTAGGCTACACTACTCATGGTTATACATTTACAATTACAACAAATTAAAATACAATAAAATCCAAGAAAGAGGACAAGAGCCGTCGATGAGCAAGGGATACTTGCCTAGAGGGCTCGGCTAGATAAGCAAGTCTTCGGCGTCCTGGATCCAAGCTTGTACGTCAATCGAGGTCCTCGAAACACACAATAAACAATCATTAGAATTATATAATAAAATAATGACAAAATTACGAAGAATGGCATGAGGCTATACCGTACGGGTCCTGCAAGTAGTACATGGATCTGGTACGAAAACCGAGGCATACGGATCGATATAGACATACAAACTGAGATGTGCACGTATATCGAGATGCACACGAGAATCAAGATGACTCGAAGATCGAGATGAACATGAGACAACGTGTACGTAAATCGAGACATACACGTAGACCGAGGGATCGCGAATATCAAGATGGCGTACGAATCACGCGACAAGCAAATCAAGACGTGCACGCGAATCAAGACGGCACAATGACCAATACGACACGCAAATCGGAACGTGCATGCAAATCAAGATCACACAAGGTCCAAGGTGGCACGCAAACTAATGCGACATGCAAGTCAATGGGTGCACACATATCGTAGCGACACAAAAAACGAGATGACACAAAGGCCGAGATGCGAGAATCAAGACAACGTACAAACCGAGATAGCACATTGCCCGAGGCAGCACGGGGCTCGAAGAGTCCTGCTGTCCAAGGTAGCGCGTGAATCGAAGGCGCACGAAAACCAAGCAGGCGCACGTAAACTGAGACATACGCAGAACGAGGTACACGCAAAACCGAGGCAACGTACAGCTCGAGGCAGTACGTGTACCGGGCCACGTGGCCCGAAGAGCACGCAAACTGAGGCTGGCTCGCTGCTCGAGCAGCGCGGGGCCCAAGGGCGTTCGTTGCTCGAGGCGGTGCTGGCCCGGGCGCGGCAACGAGACGGCAATGGTACTGGCCGCCGGGGAGAAGAGGAAAGTGTTGGCCCTTTGGTCATAGTCAAACCTGATTTTAATAATTTATCAAACTCTGTCTTAATTTAAATGCAAGTCTACTCAGATATTTACCTATGACGTTTTGGACACTGCTCAACAATGGTTATCAACAATGTTCAAGACTGAAGCCGTTTGCCATTCAGAATATAATTCCTGCTATGTAATATAATTTTTCTTTTTATTGAGTCTAGGAATACATTGTACATCGAGTCGTACTGACAAATAGGCTATCCGAAAACATTTTTTCAAAACCATCATATTCTTTTACAAATGATCCTTGTTTTTGAAAAATATTCTTTTTACAAAAAGCCTTTGAAGGATTGTTCAAAAAGCCAAAATTTATTTTCTCCAAAAATGAACTGGCAGAACCTCAGGAGAACTCGGCCCGAGTTCGGCCAGAGTTCGGCCATTTGGAACGTTAGTGAACGTTGGGTTTTTGAACTTGGTCATCCTTCAGTTACGGGTTGTTACAAAGAGTTCTGTCCGAATTCTGCCCGAATTCTGTCAGAGTTCTGCCTTTGGAAAAGCTATAAATAGAGAAGTATTTCGATCATTTCAACACACCAATTCACTTTCAATCTTCTCTTCTTAAAGCTTACAGTCTTCCAAAGAGTTCTTAAAAAGCTTTCATTTTCAAATCCTAAGCCAGTTACAATCCTCTAGTCGATTTGCCAGTGCGGTACGGTCTAGAAGTTTCAGAGTGATTGTAATCAGAGGCTTGATAGAAGATTCAACTCTTCACAATTGAAGCTGGACGAGTTCTTCGTATCAAAGCTCGCGTCTGTAGAAGTTACAAGAACTTCGTATGAAAACTTGCGGGATTTTCCAATAGTAGATTCAACTGGAAGCTAGAGTTCTTCCGACTGGACTAGTCCTCACCGGAGGGAAACCAGTATAAATTTCGGTGTTTGCGTTTGCCTTCTGATCACTTTTAAATTCTGTCATTTACTTCTTGTGATTATTATTATATCTGTGATCTAACTGCTAACAAGTTTTTAATTAGCAATATTCCGCTGCCTACTATATTCACTCCCCTCTAGAGTATTCTGCTTTACGATTTCGTTCTTACAATTGGTATCAGAGCGGGTTATACAGGTAAAGCAAGGTAAAACAGCAGTTATATTCAATTTTATATAGATCACAGCTTTACACATGGCAACTGTGAAATTCACAAGTGAAGGCCAAGCCACAAACAGACCTCCACTGTTTAACGGTACAAACTATACCTATTGGAAAACACGTATGAGTTTCTTTTTGAAATCTCTTAATTTTGATTTATGGTCTGTGATTATTAATGGCTATAAAAAGTCACCTCGTATAAATGTTGATGGAGTTTTAACTGAAAAACCCTATGACAAATATACAGAGGAAGAAAAAAAAAAGGCCAGTCTTGACGCACGTGCTATTAACGCTTTATTTTGTGCTTTAGACAGAACTGAATTTAACAGGGTATCTATCTGCACAACTGCAAATAAAGTATGAAACTTCTTGAAGTCACACATGAGGGCACAACTCAAGTCAAAGAATCAAAGGTCAGCAGACTTACTCAAGAGTATGAGGCGTTCAAGATGAAGCCCAACGAAACAGTTACTCAGATGTTCGAAAGATTCTTGGATATTGTAAATCCTTTGTCCTCCCTAGGCAAAGATTACAGTAACCATGAAAAGATTCGCAAACTTCTGAGAGCACTTACAAAGAACTGGATTCCGAAGGCTACTGCAATCATTGAAGGAAACGACCTCACTACTATGACACTTGAAGTACTCATGGGTAAGCTACTCACTCATGAACTAGAGTTACAAGACTTTGAAGAGCCTGCACCAAAGGAGAAGACGATCGCTTTCAAGGCTGAGCACAGAAGATCTGCTGAAGATGATTCAGACAACAGTGAATCTGATGCTGAAGATCAAGCACTCCATGTAAGAAAATTCAAAGGGTTCTTCAGATATGAGAAGAAGACAAAAGAGAACAATGGCGGCAATAGCTGGTATCAAGATGACGCTGTCTGCTACGGCTGCAAGAAAAAAGGACACATAAAGAAGGACTGTCCTACAAACACATCAACAAGAAAGAAGAGCAACAGATACAAGAAAGGAAACCTGAAAAGATCAACATCTCGAAAGTATGCCAACACCAGCATATGGCATGAAAGTGAAGCCAGCGACTCAGAAGATGAACAATCAGAAGATGCTACAAATGTATGCTTTATGGCATCTGATCAGGTACTCTCTGAACCTATAGTTGATATATATGATGACTTCACCTTTGAGCAATTAGGAGAAGCCTTCAGTGAACTGTTAAGTGATTACAGGAAACTGCGTAGCAAATATCATACCTCTAAGAAGGTACTCAAAGAGTACAAAGGTGAAATAGGAAGACTTACCGACCTACTAGCTAAGGTTAAAGATAATGTTAGTGAGTCTGGTGAGCTTTCTTCCATTAAGCTCTTATTACACGAGACTACTAAGTCATCCGAAGAAAAAGACAAGGTTATTGACCAACTAAAAGAAGAACTTTCTAAAGAGAAGAAAAGTCTTCAAAGTGCATAAGTCAGAATGGAAGCACTCACTTCTAACTATACTAAGTTATATGACACTTCCAAAAGATTGGATATTAGGTTAGAAAAACAGCCTGAGACTGCTGCTTCCTACCCTAACACATGTCACTTATCGAAAAATCAGAACATTCCCAAACCTAACACTATCAGACCTAACCCTATCAAATCTTTGCCTAAAAAGGTTATGCCCAAACAGGATAATAGGTATGATTTCTTCTATATTAGAAAACCTAAACCTACCAACCATGCACACCACTCAGCTTTCAATACTCAACATGCTAAATGTCATTATTGTGGCCTCATTGGTCATATATCTTTTGCATGTAGAATCAGAAAGTTAGTCGATTTAAATATTTATGCATGGATACCGAAAACTAACCAGTCAGGACCCTACAAGAAATGGGTACCAAGAGTTTCATCTGTAAATTGTTTTGTAGGTGGGACGCCCTTCACATGCTAGGAGCAAATGGATTCTCGACAGCGGTTGCTCACGGCATATGACCGGTGACGCTTCATTATTCGCAACACTGTCGAAGAGAAATAAAGAAGGATACGTCTCCTTCGGCAACAATTTAAAAGGGTATATAATCGGTATTGGTGATATTGGTAGAGCTCCCTATCCAGTGATTAAAGATGTTTGTCTTGTTACTGAGTTAAAACATAATCTGCTCAGCATAAGCTATTTAGCTGATCACGGTTATGGTATTAACTTCGTAAAAGACAAATGTACTATTATTGATAGTTCAACTGGTAATACTATATTTGAAGGTATTAGAGAAGACAATATATATGTTTTCTATTTGTTGGAAGATACTAACATTTCAGGTAGATGTTTAATGGCTAAAAGCGATGAGAGTCATCTGTGGCATATGAGACTCGGTCATGCAAATATGGATACTATTTTCAGATTATCCACAAAGAAGCTAGTACGCGGTTTATCGGATATTACATTCAAGAAGGATTCGGTATGCAGTCAATGTGAAAAGAACAAAGCTACTCGATCCACTTTCAAGTCAGTAAACCCTGTATGTACTACTAGACCTCTACAATTGCTACATATGGACTTATTTGGTCCTAGCAGAGTTGCTAGCCTCGGAGGTTATGCGAGCAAAAGTAAAGGATATAGAGTCTTCAACAAAAGAACCATGATCATCGAAGAGACGATCAATTTCACCTTTGAAGAACTAAATCAAACGACAATCGATGACAATGACGAAGATCTTAATGTACCCAGCAAAGCACCAGCTGATCCTCCTAGAGAAGATCCAGGAACCAGCTACCTTCGGAGTCTGCCAAAAAGATTGAAGTTCACGGCTGATCATCCAAAGGACTTGGTAATTGGTAAGATTACCAAGGGTGTAAGTACTCGCTCCTCTAATAAAGATATGGCTTCTTGTGTTGCTTTTGTCAAACAGTTTGAACCCAAAAGTATTGATGAAGCATGTAGTGATAATTTTTGGATAGATGCTATGCAAGAGGAATTAAACCAATTTGAACGGAATCAAGTTTGGGAACTTGTTCCCAAGCCTATTGATCATCCGGTCATTGGTACCCGATGGGTATTTCGAAATAAACTGAACGAGAATGGTTTAATGACTCGTAATAAGGCTCGACTCGTAGCTTAAGGATACAATCAAGAAGAAGGTATCGACTATGATGAGACTTATGCCCCAGTTACGAGATTAGAATCCATTCGCATGTTATGTGCATTTGCATGTTTTCATAATTTTAAATTATTTCAAAAGGATGTCAAAAGTACATTTTTAAATGGTTTTATAAAAGAAGAGGTTTATGTAGCTCAACCACCCGGTTTTACTGATTTCAAATTTCCTGAATATGTTTTTAAGTTGAAGAAAGCTTTATACGGTTTGAAACAAGCCCCTCGTGCTTGGTACGATCGTCTAAGCTCTTTTCTACTTGATAACGGTTTTTAAAAGGGAAAGGTTGACACTACTTTGTTTATAAAGTCTTTGAATAATAATATTCTTTTGATTCAAGTCTATGTAGATGATATTATCTTTGGATCTACTGATGAATTTCTTTGTCAAGAATTCTCAAAGTGTATGCAGAATGAGTTTGAGATGAGCATGATGGGAGAGCTAAAATTCTTTTTCGGACTGCAAATCAAACAAACCAACAATGGAACGTTCATAAATCAAGCTAAGTACACAAAGGATCTACTAAAGAAGTTTGACATGGAAGCAGCAAAGCTACTTAGCACTCCAATGGCGACTTCAACCAAGCTTGATATTGATGAACAAGGCAAACCTGTCGACATACGTAAGTATCGAGGTATGATCGGTAGCTTGTATGCTCATTTTCAAGCCAATCCTAAGGAATCACATCTGTGCGCAGTTAAGCGTATCTTTCAATACCTTAAAAGCACTTCTTCTGTCGGCTTATGGTATCCCAAAATCACGTCGTTTGACCTAACCGGTTATTTCGATGCTGATTTTGCCGGATGCAAAGTAGATAGAAAAAGAACCAGCGGCACATGTCATTTCCTAGGAAAAGCTCTAGTCTCTTGGTTTAGTAAAAAGCAAAATTCTGTTGCATTATCAACAACAGAGGCTGAGTATATCGCCGCAGGACGTTGTTGTGCACAAATTTTGTGGATGAAACAAACCTTAGAAGACTATGGATTGTATTTTACACATATACCTATTTTTTGTGATAATACTAGTTCTATTAATTTGACTAAGAATCCAGTATGTCATTCTCGTACTAAACATATCGAGATTCGACATCATTTTCTTAGAGATCATCAACAAAATGGAGATATAGACCTTGTATACATAGACACACAGAATCAATTAGCTTACATATTCATAAAACCTTTAGCGGAAGATCGTTTCAACTATTTACGTCGAAAATTAGGAATTTTAGATATCAATAATATTAATTATTTTTTGTTTTATTAATTATTTATTCGATACTCATAAACTGTTTTCGAGACAAGCCTAAAAAAAGTCTGTCTGTCACCACGACTACGGTTGAAGCGAAGTGGTATTTAAGAGTTCCCCGGTGAACCTCCGTTAGCTGGGACAGTACTCCTACAGCTAATCTGAGACAGATGCTGAGTAAAAAAATATTAATTTGTAAAATAATATTAATTATATTATTTTGAGATTTAAAATTACTCAACTTTGAATTAAGCATTTGAAACGAATTAATGAAAAAGAATGTGGTCTCATTTGATTTTTTTATATATATATAGCCAGGCAACCCTAGGCGAATTCGGCTCGAGTTCGGTCCGAATTCGGCCAGAGTTCGGCTGGGTGTTTATATATAATAGCAGCAACCCGAGGCCTCCTTCTTCTTCATACTTCCCCACATCCTCATAACAACAACTCCGTCCCTCCGAAACCCTAGTTCTACTCCCTCATTGTTCTTCCAATCTTTGTGAAGTTTTTCATCAAAACTTTGGATTCGTACGGAGATCGTCATTCTCTACAACATATCCAACTCTTGGAAGGTATAATCCCTTCCTTCCACTACTTTTTAATACTTAGGATTTGTAGAAATTTTGGAAAAGAATGCCTAAGTTCAATCCCTTCAAGAGAAAGAAGACCAATGCCAGTATAGAGGCATCGTCTTCAGATCCGCATACGGATTGCCTCTTTTCTCCGGTCCAATCGAACGATGGTGTGTCGGATGAGTTTTATTTTAAAACTTCCGATCAAGCGTTATTGTGGTACGCTGATTTTAACATGCGTACTATTTGCACTGGATTACCGATTAAGTGGACTGTCTTTTCGGATCACCGTCCTTATTTTGAGACATTAGGGTTACAATATTTTGTCACCTTACAATTCCCCATTACCACTAATGCTATTAGATTATTCTACTTTAATTTCGTGTTAGACGCTTTTACAGCGAGGACACGTGTCGGAGGAATTGATATCGAATTCACTGATGACACGTTAGCAGAAATCCTTGGTATTCCAAACGAAGGTGTCCCGCTAGATGACATCACTGATTTTGATTTCCTCGATGGCACGACACTCGTTAGTTTCAAGAATGAACTTTGTGCGCCCGTACGCGTTCTTCCTGGAAAGTTCAAGGCTAATAACTTGAACTTGTTTAACTACGAATTACATCGCATCATCTATTCCACTTTACTTCCAAGATCCACTTCTAAAGATGATGTCACTGCACTTGAGCTCTCTGCTCTTTATCATATTCTTAAGAGGATTCCTTTTTCTGCCCCTAAGACTATTATTCAGATGATGGATAGATGTCGCGGAAGAGACTGCAACCTATCTTATGCGATGCTCATTCCTCGCATTTTCCAGAGATTTGACATTGATTTATCTACTTATGCTGTCGACCCCGAGCCCAAGTTTCTCAAACTCTCTCGTCGTAGCATTGCATCAGTTCCTCCACCTACTGCACCTACTCCTCCTGCACCTACTCCCACTTTTCCCACAGTAACTGTTCCTCCTTATTCTTACCCTATGACATTTGAGGGTATCCATCAGCACTTATCAGATCTGCAGTCTTTTTATGTTGGGACCTCTAGGGAACACAAGTTTCGTGATGTGACTCGGTTCCAAGCGATTGCCAACTCCTTCGTCGATCTGAGGTTTGCGTAGACGGGACATTCTGCTAGCTCTCTGCCTCGAGACCCTTCTGTTTCTGGCTACCGCATTGACGACGAGGCGGTACACTCTCTGTTCCAGCCAGGGAACGCATATGATTGGTATCATACCGCTGGCGCCACTCCTTACACTTCTGGCGCTGGTACTTCTAGAGCTGGTCCATCTGGATATGCTGGAGCTGCAGCTGATGATGATGATGTTGATGATGATGAGTTTTGAGATGTTAGATTATTGAGACTGTTACTTTTTGTCTTATGTTTACTTGGAAATGCTCCGACATTCCAAGAATTTATCAGTATTTTTTTAGTTATTATCAGTAATTTTTTTTCTTCTTATTCATGGACATGGTTGTTTTTGTTTATGCCTCAGTTTTGGCATCTTAGTCTATTATTCAGCACTCTATTTGTTTCAGTTTATCGTAGCACTATCTATCTTTTATTGCTTCATTCTTTACAAATTGCCTGAGACAAATACATGCCTGTGTTGTTATTCTATTTCTCTTACTGTTTCTACCATCTGTCATGATTATTTATTTTTCATGTGTTTCTTCACTGTTTGTTACTTATGCATTGATTGCGGAAGAGCTTTTTTTTTGCAATTATTTTGCTAAGTGACAACGGGGGAGAAATAAGGATCTAACATGTTTGTGAAATACAGGATATGAATAATTTTTTTTTACTATTTTGAACTGATTCCAAGCTTAGATGTTATATCGGCAAGGTTTGTCAATTATCAAAATGGGGGAGATTGTTGGCCCTTTGGTCATGGTCAAACTTGATTTTAATAATTGATCAAACTCTGTCTCGATATAAATGCAAGTCTACTCAGATGTTTACCTACGACGTTTTGGACACTGCTCAACAATGGTTATCAAAAATGTTCAAGACTGAAGCCGTTTGCCATTCAGAATATAATTCTTGCTATGCAATATAATTTTTCTTTTTATTGAGTCTAGGAATACATTGTACACCGAGTCGTACTGGCAAATAGGCTATCCGAAAATGTTTTTTCAAAACCATCATATTCTTTTACAAATGATCCATGTTTTTGAAAAATATTCTTTTTACAAAAGCCTTTGAAGGATTGTTCAAAAAGCCAAAATTTATTTTCTCCAAAAATGAACTGGCAGAACCTCAGGAGAACTCGGCCCGAGTTCGGACAGAGTTCGGCCATTTGGAACGTTAGTGAACGTTGGGTTTTTGAACTTGGTCATCCTTCAGTTATGGGTTGTTACAAAGAGTTCTGTCCGAATTCTGTCAGAGTTCTGCCTTTGGAAAAGCTATAAATAGAGAAGCATTTCGATTATTTCAACACACCAATTCACTTTCAATCTTCTCTTCTTAAAGCTTACAGTCTTCCAAAGAGTTCTTAAAAAGCTTTCATTTTCAAATCCCAAGCCAGTTACAATCCTCTAGTCGATTTGCCAGTACGGTACGGTCTAGAAGTTTCAGAGTGATTGTAATCAGAGGCTTGATAGAAGATTCAACTCTTCACAATTGAAGTTGGACGAGTTCTTCGTATCAAAGCTCGCGTCTGTAGAAGTTGCAAGGACTTCGTATGAAAATTTGCGGGATTTTCCAATAGTGGATTCAACTGGAAGCTAGAGTTCTTCCGACAGGACTAGTCCTCACCAGAGAAAAACCAGTATAAATCTCGGTGTTTGTGGTTGCCTTCTGATCACTTTTAAATTCTGTCATTTACTTCTTGTGATTATTATTATATCTGTGATCTAACTGCTAACAAGATTTTAATTAGCAATATTCCGCTGCCTACTCTATTCACCCCCCTCTAGAGTATTCTGTTTTACGATTTTGTTCCTACAGAAAGGAAGGACGGGGGAGATCGGGGCTCACCGGGGTCGGTCGGCTCTCCGGCGGAGGAGACGAACGGCAGCAGCGGCGGAGGGCCTCGCCGTCGTCGAGGAGAAGGGAGACGACGACGACAGGGATGGCGATGGTCACGGAGGCCATGGAGGCGGCGGAGGAGATGGCGACGATGATGGTGTTGGTCGCGAAAGTGGTGATGGCGGTGGCGCTGGTGGCTGAAGGGGGTCGGAGGAGAAAGGGGGCAGTGGTGGTGGCGACTAATGGCGGTGGCGGTGCTGGTGGGTGCTGGTGGCAGAAAGTGGCCGGAGGGGCTGGCCGCGGCGGAGGCGGACGCCGAGAACAGCGGGAGAGGGAGAGATGGAAGTGGTGATGGGAGCAGTAGTGGTGGCGGCCGCGGCGAAGCTGGCCGGGCCGAACTTCGGGGGAGAGAGGGCTCGGGGAGAGGGTGAGGGAGGAGAGCGAGGGATAAGGAGAGGGGAGAAGAAGAGTTGGGGGGGTGCTGCTCCATGGAAGGGGAGAGAGGAGAGCGAGGGTTAGGTTGGGGGGTGCTGTGCCGAGTGAGGTGAGGGGGAGAGAGAGATGAGAGTTTGGAGGGGGGGGGGTAGGTAGATGTTAGGATTAATAGGATTAATAATAATAATAATAATAATAATAATAATAATAATAATAATAATCCATAGGAATATGACTAATCCTAACCATAAATCTAACCATACTAACTACAATAATAATAATAATAATAATAATAATAATAATACTAACTATGAAAATGTCAAAGTCCTAACAACGAAGGCCAAATAAAGATCCAATAATAATAAATTTTAAATAATATGAAATTTTATTATTACCAAAATACCGAATACAGTCGTATACATATTTTGGAAAAATATAGGATATGATATCCTACCCACCTTACAAAAATTTCGTCCTCGAAATTTCGAAATTATCAAAATAGGATTTTCAAAACTAGTACATATATATCTGCCATGAAAACTCTACCCACCTTACAGAAATCAAGTAATACAATTAAGAAACGAACAAAATCTCAATATGAAAACATTAAAGGGAACAAGGTCTAGCTAAATAAATCAACTCGCAAAGTAAATCCAAAACATCGAAAGAATCTCGAAAATCAAAGTCTCGCATACACGAAATAACCCCATAAATCAAAACAAGTATAGAATGTTGAAAACAATGTCAGAAAACATAAAATGCCAACTGCATAAATAATAATAATAATAATAATAATAATAATAATAATAATAAAAAATCCGTATAAAATTATAAAATACAGGATATCTGTCTCGAACCGATGACCGTAGTTCCTAATATCCGAAAAATTGTGTGTCATGATCATTCTTTGCCACGCCATCCAGAATGGCTGCAAAAGATGAATCAGGGCACTATAATCGAGCGTCTGCAACTTTCGTTACCACGCCGTCAAGGTATACTAGGGTCACCCGATACTCTTGACAAATACCCAAAACGAATCAAATCCATAACCCAAATATCCGTATCACTAAAATCACAAAATCTTGAACAATATAACGAGTCCTAGAAAACCATCAAAATCTAAAATCCAGGTGAATCGTAACACATATGAAAAAATATCTTCAATAATAACCACAAAATAGCTTTTCTAGAAAAATACTCCAAACCAAGGATCCATATCAAAATATAATGTATAAAAAATATATCTATAATCAAAATAATATCTGAAACAGATAATCATGATTGCAGAAATATTCCGAATAAAAGGAGCTGAATTCATACAAGAATATCTACTGGATACTCAACAAATGTTAAAATATCCAATCTCAGAGTCCAGATGTGTCACGTCCCGCTTCCCGAATGGAATGGTGACGTCATAAACACATTCCCAGGCTACGCGCCGAAATCGCGATTGTCGCCCGTATATCATGTAGATAGTATAAAAAAAATCAAATTAAAACAAAACTCTTCCATATCAATATTTTAATTCTTGTGCATGAAGCAGGAAAATGTAGAAACGAGACTTATTTCTAACTATGAACACACAAAATTGAGTACTTATTAGTAAGTAAAAAAAATACAGGGTCTTTGTACTTTTTACCTTTCCGGCGTGCGGTCCAGTTGTTCAGTTCTTGTGTGTATGTCAGACTTACCCTTTGGAGAGTCACATATGTCCATATGTGTTCATTTTGTTCACGGAAATTTCAAGTCCAGATAGTTCATGTCCACAATCGGTTCCTTTATTTGTGTCCAATGCATATAAACTTATCCGTGTTACGTCACATATAATAATCTAAGTATAACAAATTTTAATTCCTTTATCTATGTTTATCATAATTGAAATTTTACTAGAAATCAGAAATTTCAAAATTTTTGAGATCTTAAATTGGTCAAATAACACCAAAATTTCAGAATTGAAGCTAAACAACAATTAGAGGAAATTATCTTAACTTATAATCCATGTCAGGTTCTTATGAAATTGGCATCTAATATGAAAACTTCAGATTTATAATTAATCCTATACCTGTCCAGTTTAATCTAAAGAATCGAAATTGGAGTATTCCTAAAGAAAAATGAAGAGGAAAAGAGGACTTGCTTCCTAGTATTACCAAAATCTAAAAAAAAATTGTATGATTTTAACTTATAATTTCAGAATTTAATATGAATTCTTAATTATTCAAAAATTAACATAGATGAAAATTAAGAGAAGAAGGAGGAATAAGAGGACTTGCCTTGGGTTTGAGATGACCTAGGTCTCTCCACAATTCCTAATTTAAACCCAATAACAATAACAACCCTTGTTAGCAACTCTAACCCTAGGTTTGAATTGGAGGATAAAGATTGGGGAAGAAGATAAAAATTTACCTAGGGTTCTTTCTTGAAATTGGAAGTGGAAGAGGAAGAGGATGAAGTGGTGGAGGTGGCCGGGGAGGGACGGCTGGCGACGGCTGGGCGCCGGCGGCAGCTGGCGGCGGGCGACAGCCGGCGGTAGCGGGCGGCGGGCGGCAGTGGTGATGGGATGGGGTCGGGTGTGTGTGTGTATTTTTTTTTTGTTGTTGTTGTGTGTATGTGTGGGTTTTATATAGAGGGAAGAGAAGTGCTGGTGGTGGGAGTGTTGGTGGGGTGATGGAGTGGTGTTTGTGTGTGTGGGAAGGGAGGTTTATATAGAGGGAAATTTAGGGTGAGGTGTCCCCCCTATTAAATGGAAGGGGACACATACTCTCATTCTCTACTCTTCCATGGAACACATGGCATGACATGTGTCATGCCATAGAAAATTCTCCTTTTCGTTTTTTTTTTGAAAACAATTAATAATAATAATAATAATAACAATAAGAGTATGACAAGTCTACTCCCCTTAGAAAAATTCTGTCCTCGGAATTTGAAATAACTAGAGTAGTAGTATGATTACTGACCTGATTTAGGGAATAGATACGGATATTGTTTTCGCATATCTTCTTCCTTCTTCCAAGTTGAATCTCCAGACGAATCCTTGCTCCATACGACTCGTACTAATAGAATGATCTGATTGCGGAGTACCTTCTCTCTTCGATCCAAGATCCCAACGGGTTTCTGCTCTATCCGTAGTGTAGGCCCAACGGTGATTTCTGAATGGTCGAGTATATGGCCCGGATCTGACACATATTTTGTAACTGGAAAACATGGAATACATTACGAACTCCCTCTAGTGTTGGTGGTAAAGCAAGCCGATATGATACATTCCCTACTTTCTCCAATATGTCGAAGGGTCCAATGTATCTCGGACTTAGTTTTCCTCTGGTCCCGAATCTGATGGTTCCTTTAGTTGGTGAAATCTTCAGAAACACTTGCTCTCCAGGTTGAAACTCCAGTATTCTTTGATGCTTATCAGCCCACATCTTCTGTCTACCCTGGGCTGCTTGTAGGTAACTTCTTATTGTCTTGACTATGTCCACAGTTTGTGTTACTAGTTCTGGCCCTAACAATTGTCTTTCTCCTACGACGGTCCAACATACCGGCGATTTGCACTTTCTACCATATAATGCTTCAAAATGAGCCATTTTGATACTATCGTGATAACTGTTGTTATATAAAAATTCTACCAGATGTAGATGATCATCCTATGCTCCCCAAAAATCTAAAGTACAAGCTTTCAGCATGTCTTCTAGTGTCTGAATGGTTCTTTCAGACTGGCCGTCGGTTTGGGGGTGGTAGGCGGAGCTAAATTTTAATTGAGTGCCAAGATTTTCTTGCAAGCTTTTCCAGAAGTGTGAAGTGAATCGGATATCTCTATCCGATACTATACTCACTGGTACTCTATGCTGACTGACAATCTGTTTCATATACATTTCTGCCAGTACCTCTGTTGACTGCCCAACTCGAAAGGAAAAAAAACGAGCGGACTTCGTAAGTCTATCTACAATGACCCAAATAGCATTATTACCCCTTTGGGTCCTAGGCAGTCCTGTCACAAAATCTATTGTGAGATGCTCCCACTTTCATTCGGGTATGGGCAACGGCTGAAGAAGTCCTGCTGTCCTTTGATGTTCTGCTTTTACTTGTTGACAGACGAGACATCTGGATACAAATTTGGTAACTTCTATTTTATTCCGTGCCACCAAAACGATTGTTTCAAATCTTTATACATTTTTGTGCTGCCCGGATGAATGGAATATTATGAGTTGTGGGCTTCTGTCATGACCTCCGTTCTTAAATCTCCACTGGGCACACATAATCGATTTCCAAATCTTAACGATCCGTCCGGATGCTTCCTTATCCCGGTCTGGAGCCCTGCTTCTGTTTGTTTCCAAATTTTCTGAAGTTTTGAATCACTTTGTTGGGCTTCCTTAATTCTATCTATTAAGGAGGATTGCACTTGTAAGTTTTACCATATCCCTTTGGTTATCTGGCATATTACTTCAATTCCCATTTTTCTCAAATCCTCAAGGATTTCCTTGGGTGTATTCAAAAAGAAAGCTTCGGGTCTTCTACTTAAGGCATCAGCCACCTTATTAGCTTTGCCTGGGTGATATGTTAACTCCATATCAAAGTCTTTCAGTAACTCCAACCATCTTCTTTGTCTCATATTGATCTCCTTTTGCGTGAAGACATACTTTAAGCTCTTGTGGTCTGTGTATATTTTGATTCTTTCTTCGTATAAATAGTGTCTCCATAACTTGAGTGCGAATACCACTGCTGCAAGTTCGAGGTCATGAGTTGGATAATTCCTTTCATGTGTCTTTAATTGTCGGGATGCATATGCTATGACTCTTCCGTGCTGTATCAGTACGCATCCTAGACCCTTTTCTGATGCATCACTATATATCTCATATCCACCCGAACCAGATGGTAATGCCAGTACTGGGGCTGAAATTAATCTTTTCTTTAATTCGTCAAATGCTGCTTGATATTTCTTTGTCCAGTTAAACTTTTCGTCCTTTCGGGTAAGACGGGTTAAAGGTTCTGCAATTCTTGAAAAATTCTCTACGAATCTTCAGTAATAACCAGCCAGTCCTAAGAAGCTTCTGATTTCTGCTACGGACTTAGGTGTCGGCCAAGACTTAACTGCTTCCACTTTCTTTGGATCTACCGAGATACCTTCTCCGCTGACAATATGCCCTAGAAATGGTATTTGGTCCAGCCAAAATTCACATTTACTAAGCTTGGCATATAATTGTTCCTCCCGCAGAGTTTGCAGCACTATCCTCAAGTATTTTTCATGCTCCTCTTCACTTTTGGAGTATATAAGAATGTCATCAATGAATACAATCACAAATTTATCCAGATATTGATAAAATATTCGATTCATCAGGTCCATAAATATAGCTGGTGCATTTGTCAACCCGAATGACATAACTAAGAATTCGTAATGCCCATACCGAGTTCTAAATGCAGTCTTTGGAATATCTTCCCTTTTTACCTTCACTTGATGATATCCAGATCTCAAATCAATTTTTGAAAATACCCTCGCCTCTCCTAACTGATCAAACAGTTGATCGATTCTAGGCAAGGGATATTTATTCTTGATGGTAACCTCATTCAAGGCCCTATAATCGATCACTAGGCGTAGGGTACCATCCTTCTTTTTTATAAATAATACTGGTGCACCCCATGGCGAAGCGCTAGGTTGAATAAATCCCTTGGATAATAATTCCTTTATCTGTTTATTTAACTCAGCTAGCTCCTCCTTGTTCATTGGGTATATCTTTTTGGCTATGGGTGTAGCTCCAGGTATTAAATCTATAGAGAATTCTACAGCTCTATCTGGGGGTAGTCCTGGCAATTCTTCTGGGAATACGTCCTTAAATTCTTCTACTACCCTTGGAAATGATTGCTCTGCCACTCCTTGCAGCAGTACTGGTAACTCAAATTTCTCTAGTTCTTCTGTATTGAATTCATTCTGGTCTCTTACAAATTCATAAAATTCTCCGTCAGGAAGTTGAAAGAAAACTTTTCCCTGACCGCAATCTATATTGGCTAATGTTGCAGTTAGCCAATCCATACCCAATATTATATCATAGTTGCTTGTTGGGAAAACGAGCAATCGGGTACGAAAAGCTCCTCCACCCAATTTTATGGGACATCTACTACATACCCGACTGACTTCTACTACTCCATTACCGGTGAGGACTTTCAGTAATTTAGGCAGAGGTTGTGACTCTATTTCACGTTGTGATATAAAGGAAGATGCTATAAATGAATGGGTAGCCCCGAAATCAAATAATACTGATGCTGGATATGCAAAAATTAAAATAGTACCTGAAATTACTTCTCCAGGGATATTTGCATCTTCAGCTCCCATTATAAATGCTTGTCCTTGCCTATTTCTCTTCTTGTTATTATTTTGGGCCTGAGCCGCCCGTTGTGCATGTTGAAACTGATATGCCTGAGGTGCATAGGGCGGCCTGTGCTGATTTCCATAACCCATACCTGCTTGTGATGTTGGTGCCTGCATCATAGGTCGAGGTTGGTTTCCTTGAACTGGAGGTCGGTATCCTTGATTGAAGCTTTGTGTGGTTGCTCCAGTTGCAGGCAACTGAGGGCATTGATTGGTTGGATGGTTTTCTGCTCCACATTTCAGACAAAGCCCCAATCTTTTTCTACATACATTTATTTTGTGTCCTGGTTTGTGGCAATAATTGCAAATAATGGACCTATCCGAGTTACCATTTTGAGGACGCTTAGGCGGTCCTTGCCAATGATTCTTGTGGGACGGTGCTCCTTCCTCAAAAGTTCTCTTAGGTTGTGAAGACCGGAAAGGTTGCTCCTCCTTTAGTATTCTCTCCTGGTCTCGAGCAGCTTCTGTTGCTTCAGAAAAGGTTTGGCACCGATAAGATGCGACCCTACTTTTTAGTTGGGTCCCAAGTCCTTCTACGAACCTGGATATTTTTGTTTCTTCATCCGCTATCATGTTCGGGGCAAATCGACTAAGCCTGGAAAATTCTGCAGCGTACTCATCGACTGTGCGTCTCCCTTGTTTCAGATAGTTAAATTGTCGTTCTAATTCTATCTGTGCTGACTTAGGATAGAATCTTTTTTCAAATTTCTTTTTAAATTCAGCCCATGACATGTCCTTGTCAGAATCTTCTAGATACTCGGCGCTCCACCAGTATCCAGCAATGTCCTCCAGCTGGATGCGGATTGCTGGTACCATATCCTCGGGTTTAACTTTTGCAGCCTTCATCAAACCTTCAATGGTTCTCAGCCATTGACCCGCTTCCATCGCATTTTCAGTTCCTTTAAACTTGGGCGGCCTAAGATTCCTGAACTCTTTTAGGGTTTTATCCTTGGTGTTGTTAGAATTCTGCATTTGTTCCAATATTGTGGTACTTGTTGCATGGGCAGCATTGGCCTATTGACTATTAGATTCCAATAGTTGCTGGAACAAACGAAACATGTCAGCCACGGTTGGCTCAGTTGATGCTTGAGGTGGTGGATTATTTGGTTGATCATGGTTGTCCATATCCTGAAATTAAAAGACACAATCCTTAGGGAATAATTGACTCACAATGTTTATTCATAACAAGGTGTACAACAAAACCATATATTTATATATCATTATAATGAGAGTAATACAAAATATTGTTTCTACTCCCAATTTTGCATTTATTTACATTCTTCTAACCTGTTCATGTCACTCAACTTCCCCAAAATGTGACATAGTAATCTATTCTATCCTTACCTATCCCTACTCATATACATATCTGCTGATTCCCAAAATACCATACAGCAAACAAAAAGAGAAGAACTCCTTCTTCACTATATATACAGGGTTAGGTTTGTCTTATGCTATAGCTTCGATGAGGATCCTTTCCTCAGTGAGGATGTCGACCTCTGGATGGAGTCTTTCAAAGTCGTCTAGTGTACCCTCATAGCCATGTAGTCCAATATAAATGCGGGTTGGATCTCGGATATGCAGGCAGTAGGTTGTATTTTCATAATATACTTCAACTCTGTCCTCGATGTCCCAGATAATGGGACGCATGACTGCATAAAATACTTGGTAGACATGGACGTCATACCAGTCGGGTGCGTTCCACATTATTCTTGCATAACGTTGGTATAAGTACAAGGTGTAATCACTTCCATCCCATTCCAAACTCGGCATAAACAGGTCCATACCTATATTCATAATATCCTTAAGTAAAAAGTACTTACAAGGAATATAAGAATATAGGAAAAGCATATTTATTTATCGGCAGTACTATATGCCCCTACTACATACATTCATACATTACATTTTTACTACATACGTTCATACTTTACCTATATATTGGGGATCTAATGCTTATTTTACATTCTTACTACATACATTCACACACATCCTTTACATAACTAGGGATCTAATACTTATTTACACATCTATATTTACACATCATCTACATTCTGGGGTCTAAATCCACATTCGCCTTATATTAAGGATTTTTGCCTCTGGGTACGTCTGCCTCCATTCTTCCAGGGTACCGTTACGTTCGTTTTCTGGACCTTCAGATGGTTCTGCCTTGATCAGGACATAGTAATGTACCGTATTATAATATACTTTTCTTTCATCCACTATATCTGTCACCACCGGATATTTCAGCTCATAGTGTACCCCATAGGCCTCTATCATCCCTTTTGGTGCTACTCGCCACATCTTTTTCATAAATGCATAATATTCGTCCATGCTGTGGCTGTCATTACTTAGTCTTGCAAAAGGTGCGAATCGGGGCATGATCTATACCAAGAATTTCTTGAGTCATTATCCCTTTAATAGGATTAAATAATTGGTTAGAAAAGAGGTAATCATCTACTAACTATTGATACTTCCTTCTCAGGGATTCCTAGGGTGTGATTTGGACTCGTGGTGCTCCTTATAATTCTAAAACCTACGTTCTATCTGAACCTATGTTCTATCCTAGATTCTCCATTCTTGCTGACCTGCATGGGCCACCACTTAAAAGACGTGTCACGTCCCGCTTCCCAAGTGGAATGGTGACGTCATAAACACATTCCTAGGCTACGTGCCGAAATCGCGATTGTCGTCCGTAATCATCAGCAAGAATGGAAAAATACAAGGAGTTTTCATAGTATTAAATATAGTGTAGCAATTATACAGGGAACTTTTCCAACAATGCTTCTACAAGCTTATTATAAAAGTAATTTACAAGATAACTACGATAGTGCTGGTCATAACTGTAGGTAGTCCGGACAATTTACTCCTCGTTGTAGTGCGACGATGTTTCAGCGGTGGCGCCTTCTTCTTCTTCACCTAACGAACAAATACTAGGTCGTTTAGAAAACGACAAGCAAGTCCTCGGCCAAGAACGGTGAAAGTTAAACAAAATAAAGAAATATGTAGTTTTTCTTTTGAGAAAAGACAGGGATATACCAACTTGTACTACTATATATATATATATATATATATATATATATATATATATATATATATATATATATATATTCCTCTAGAAAAAAAATATATATTTGCTCTAGTAAATCAAAGAATGTAAACATCGTCCTACTCCATGAATAGTAAGATTACCGAGTTTCCCTTGAGCTTTTGTAGGATTTACTTCCCTTGAGCAAACAGGAAAGCTGCCTACCTATAATAGGCAGAGTTGTTTCTGGAGTAAGATTGGAATTTAATGCAATGCAATTTTGATAACAATACTCTGAATAATCCTCTAAACATTTCTCGTGAACAATCCCGTTAACCTGGGATCAGGCTGTGAATTTCGAGCCTCCCTTGGGCTAAATTCATCTATTTGATATTACTGTCAAATAGATGCATTGATTTCTAAGATTTTCGAGCCTCCCTTGGGCTAGTACACTTTAGTTGAAAATAGATGTACTGATTTACGAGATTTTCGAAATACTGATCAGCTTTTGTTATTTATGTTACGGGATATCCAGGAATATTCAGTTGTTTTCCCTTCCCAAATGCTTTCTAGATAAGAAATTTCCTAAAAATTTTCGAAAGTCAGAAATTTGTCTATCTTCTAAATTTTCCAAAAATTTCGGCAGAGTCTCCTTTGTATTTAGGAGCCCCAAAAATTTACAAGAAATATATATATGATAAAAAGTAAATTCTGGGTTCGCCGACCCCTTCGGTGGAGCAACTCTCAACACCGGAACCACGCAAGTAAATAAATGGGCTCGCCGACCCCTTCGGTGGAGCAAACCTCAACACCGGACCACGCAGTTATAAAAAGAACAAAAAGGAACTTGAGACTCTTACATGAGCAAGCAATGTTTACCTTTCCTTTAGCAATTGATCGGGTTGCGGCTTGCGAATTGGTTTGCAGTTTATCAGAATAGAGCAATACTTTAATGTTTACCCAAATTATACTAGTTAATATGCGAAGGCTTTATATATATATATATATATATATATATATATATATATATATATATATATATATATATATATATATATATATATATATCATGTAGATAGTATGAAAAAAATCAAATTAAAACAAAACTCTTCCATATCAATATTTTAATTCTTGTGCATGAAGCAGGAAAATGTAGAAACGAGACTTATTTCTAACTATGAACACACAAAATTGAGTACTTATTAGTAAGTAAAAAAAATACAGGGTCCTTGTACTTTTTACCTTCCCGACGTGCGGTCAAGTTGTTCAGTTCTTGTGTGTATGTCAGACTTACCCTTTGGAGAGTCCAATATGTCCATATGTGTTCATTTTGTTCATGGAAATTTCAAGTCCAAATAGTTCATGTCCACAATCGGTTCCTTTATTTGTGTCCAATGCATATAAACTTATCCGTGTTACGTCACATATAATAATCTAAGTATAACAAATTGTAATTCCTTTATCTATGTTTATCACAATTGAAATTTTACTAGAAATCAGAAATTTCAAAATTTTTGAGATCTTAAATTGGTCAAATAACACCAAAATTTCAGAATTGAAGCTAAACAACAATTAGAGAAAATTATCTTAACTTATAATCCATGTCATGTTCTTATGAAATTGGCATCTAATATGAAAACTTCAGATTTATAATTAATCCTATACCTGTCCAGTTTAATCTAAAGAATCAAAATTGGAGTATTCCTAAAGAAAAATGAAGAGGGAAAGAGGACTTGCTTCCTAGTATTACCAAAATCTAAAAAAAATTTGTATGATCTTAACTTATAATTTCAGAATTTAATATGAATTCTTAATTATTCAAAAATTAACATAGATGAAAATTAAGAGAAGAAGGAGGAATAAGAGGACTTGCCTTGGGTTTGAGATGACCTAGGTCTCTCCACAATTCCTAATTTAAACCCAATAACAATAACAACCCTTGTTAGCAACTCTAACCCTAGGTTTGAATTGGAGGATAAAGATTGGGGAAGAAGATGAAAATTTACCTAGGGTTCTTTCTTGAAATTGGAAGTGGAAGAGGAAGAGGATGAAGTGGTGGAGGTGGCCGGGGAGGGACGGCTGGCGGCGGGCGGCAGCGGGCTGCAGTGGTGATGGGATGGGGTCGGGTGTGTGTGTATTTTGTTTTTTTGTTTTTGTTGTATGTATGTGTGGTTTTATATAGAGGGAAGAGAAGTGCTGGTGGTGGGAGTGTTGGTGGGGTGATGGAGTGGTGTTTGTGCGTGTGGGAAGGGAGGTTTATATAGAGGGAAATTTAGGGTGAGGTGTCCCCCTTATTAAATGGAAGGGGACACATACTCTCCTTCTCTACTCTTCCATGGAACACATGGCATGACATGTGTCGTACCATGGAAAATTCTCCTTTCCCTTTTTTTTTGAAAACAATTAATAATAATAATAATAACAATAAGAGTATGACAAGATGGAATCTTCATTCCGCAGCAATCCAGCCAACGCTCGAAGAGGGCGATAATGATACTAAGTCAACACGAAGTCAATGCACGAAAGGGATAACAAGAAATCAACCAAGGTGAAACACCGGTAGGGAGTACAAAACCTAAGATAAATAATCATGTAACCCAAATGATGGAGATAAGATAACATCTCATCAAATAAGGTGATCGACATGACCAACTATAGGATCATATCTATCAAACAAGGATCAGAGGTAGATAACACGAATAAGACATGGCCAAGCAAGATAGGTCCAAGTCGAGATGAAGAGCAGTTCACAGGTTCAAGGGAGCGAATGACAAGTGTAACAAGTGGGAATACCAAGGAATAGTGGACTGAGATCAATAATCATGTGATACCCAACATCTCAAAACGAAACCTGCATGGGCCACCAATAAAACCTTGTCACGCCCCAGTACCGGAATACGGAGGCGGACGTAGGCCAGCTACACCGTATAAGGTATGAATACGCTATACGGCGATGACGACTGTCAAGTCTTGCTAGGTATCCTAGCATGCAATCAATCTATGGCCTAAATTCGATCTCATGTCCACAGGCAAATCACAATAAAATACTGAACAAGAGAGAGAATCATATGGAAAGCAGAAAATACTCATATGATAATCAGAAATCTACAGTACAGAAAAATAATGTCGACTAGTATACCTTTCCACAGTCCCCAGCATGGTCTGGAACTGAAGCACATCCCCCAAGTCAAGTCTGGAAGATCCACAGTGTTTGCCATTAAAATCTTTTGATGGAAATTTTAATACAAACAGAACAGTGTTACAATGTAGGACTTAGACGTAGTCCGAGGAGTACACTTTTGTTTAATCTGGGTCCCTAGTGCCGATGGAGCGAGTGGTAATACGTTGACTCCGTTGACGATCTGACGACGGTTATCGGTTCTCTGAAGGTCTGAGTTGCTCTGGGTGCTGGAGCTTGCGGAGAGGAAGAAGACGTTGAGTGTCTGTATCTGCCTCGGTGGTTGTGCGATGTCTCTGGTTGTCTATATATGTTCGTGTCTGGAAGAAGGAAATGATCCCTCTATTTATAGTCTGCAGGCTGGCTGCTCATGCGCGTATATGTAGGATACGTCTGGATGCGGGGACGCCACATGGTGATTGCTGATGGAGGCGCATGGACGATGCGCCCTGATTGAGGAGTTGAATTCTTCATGCTGCTGTTGTGGACTGGCACGTAGCAGGGGGAAGAATCTTTCTGTTGCTGAGATCTTGGGTGAATCGAGTCAAAGGACACGTGTTGTAGGCCCATGGTTTGAAGATCTCGGATTTGGTGGAGAATGATCTGGTAGGATGCGCCTGGGATTGGGCGCATGAGGAGTCTTTGGCTCGTAACCTTTGGGAGTCACGAACTATTCGGGGCACATGGATTTTGAGGCGCATGCAGAGCTTCAGTAGTGACTTTACTTCTGTCTTTAGCGATCAGAAAAAAGTCTGAGGCACATGGCTTTTGAGGCGCATGCAGAGCTTCAGTAGTGACTTTACTTCTATCTTTAGGGATCAGAGGAAAGTCTGAGGCGCATGGCTTTTGAGGCGCATGCAGAGCTTCGGGCACATGGCTGCGAAGGCGCATGCGAGATGGTTGGGCGGCCACGTGGCTTGTAACTGCCGGAGGGGAGTAATGATGATGCTGACGTCGGCGATGCTTCATTTTCTGAAAAAGTTGTCAACTGCAGTCTTCGGGGGACGTGCTGCCAATTCTGTCAGACTTCAGCATTTAATGTTCTTTGACAGGTGATGGGTTGTTGAGTGGGCGCATCGATCGGCGTTCCACTAGGCGCATGGGGGCGCATGCTTGTGAAGTTCTTGGTGCTGAGGGGCGCGTCTGTGTGATGCGCGGTCTGTCCGGCGCATCCGCTCTGCTTGACACGTCTTTATTGGTGCGACAGTCAAGTTCTTCGAGTGCTTTAAATAGCCATTTTTGACTTGGCTGAATTCGAAGCGTCAGGTTCATCCATTTAATGCAAATTTATTGCACATGATTCGGAGAGCCATCCACTTGGCGCATGGGTTTGATTTGCCCGACCTATAAATAGTGGCATAGAGAGGGTTTGCTTCTCGTTCTCTCACGTCCTCCCGAAATGAACTTGTTTACTCGAGAACATTCTGTTGACGAGATGCTCCTGAGGGTGAAGATGCGACGCAATGTCTTCATTTATGCACTTGAAGGTGACTGTTACATCCAAAAGTCGGAGTCGAGGGCTTCTGAGGCAGGCGGAAGGTGCCTGTTGCATCCAAAGATCGCTATGCTCGAGCCTCGTCTCTGTTATGTGGGAAGAGCCGTGGATGGGAATTGCGGTGCTACGGCTTTGGGGGCTCTTTCTTCTGTCAGAGTGGGTGTTGCCCATTCTGGTTGTGTTGAAAGCTGCTCCTTTAGCCGCGGTTTCGATTGCGGTCTTCCTTGGCCTTTGGAGGCTCCTTCGAAGCCTTCCCTGGTCACAAGTTGACTTGCGGTGCTCTTCTCTTCCTCGGTTTGGAGAGCTCTTTGTCACGACCCGCACCCACTGTGAGGGTACGAGTACGTAACAGCGCCCAGCCTACGCCGTAGTGTCGGCGGTAGAACGCTGTTCTAAGTCTCTAACTAACCATTAACTCATGCAGTATATAGTGTACTCATCATGATCAACTCCGAACGGAGGATAAGTATAAGATATGGTGTAACTCAATCACAGTCTAAGCACGATAAGATAACACCAAAATATAACTAAGAAATTGAAGACAACAAAACTACTAATAAAATAACAACAAACTCAAACAATCTCAAATACATCTCAAGTCTCAAATCTCTATATACAACTCCAGTTCTAAATAGGAAAACTAAAACAAGACAAACTAGCTAAACTCCCGATCACTCCTGAGTGTCGGGACCATAGGTAGCTAAGCCATCTCCTAGTCTGTAACATGTAGGGCATGTGTCCTCAGGGCAACCATCTGTAAAATTTACAACAGGTCCAGTCAGGACAGAAACGAGCACATCTCATCTAGAAAACCCAAGTAAATGACAGAGAACTATAAAACAGTTATAGACAGTTATATTGATGAAAATGACAGTTTATATTCAGGTGATGGTAAGAAGACAGATAAAGTACAAGAAAAGTAAATAACTAAACAAGAGGAAAATCATAGCAATGGAGACTGTAAAAATAGAACTAGCTGAACCAGGGTAATATGATATAAAGTCCAGACAACAATGTAGACAAGTATAACTCCAATGTAGTCCAGTACAAGATGATTCTCATACAAGATGAATCCAGTAAGGGACGATTCCAGTTATAGTGATCAATGATTCCAGGGTAAGTTTAGCCTATACTCTAGCAGTGTATTTTAAAATACCGAGATCGACATGTAAACGGCTATGGGTAATCCGGCACATCACACACCTGGCCGGGTGTGAGATGGCTATCATTCCAGTATGATTCCAACAAAAGGGGTGATTCCAGAAATGGGGTATGTCTACATGTCGTACTCTAGTATTTCCCCTCCCAGCAAGTGAATCCAGAAATTCGACACAATGATTCAAGATGAGTCCAGCCAAAATATAATGATACCAGTAAATGATTCCAGTAAATGATTCCAGTAGGTGATTCCAGTAATAGAAGCCAGAAATGATGATACCAGTAATAGAGGCCAGAAAATAAATGTATGTCGTATACATGAATCCAGAATATCCATACGTGTTGTAACAGAGAATCGCATACAAGTAACTATAACTGAAGTACAGTAATTGACAAGTAAATGAGAGAACTATCAGAGAATGTACTCGTCTGATACTCTGAAAAAAGGAGTAAAATATCAGATGTCTGCACCGAAGTCACAATGTCCTAAACAGAGTAATACAGGTTATAATATGTTTAAAACGAGGTAAATGATGATACAATACAAACTACATGATTCTAAGTCAATTCTAGGTCCAAGTCAAACTCTAAGTCAAATCTGGTCAACTGACTAGGTCAAACTAGGTCCAGGTCAAACTTGGTCAACTCTAGGTCAACTCTAGTCAATATTGGTCAATCTTAGTCCATTGGGTTAAATATCTAGAGTTTGGTCAAACTCTATCTAAGGCTATCTCAATACCAACCATATACTAGTATAACTAGGATACCTTAATACTATATTCTATACACATAACAATGTATATACATACCTAAAGTCTATAGCCCTAGGCATATATAGCCTTGGTATCATATAGTCTATTCCCTATATTATATCTATCACATATATACATATATCCTATATACATATAGGAACCCTCAATACCTATCCATATATATATATGAACCTACATAACCATATCATAAAACTACTCAAATCAAACATTCATACATATATAGGTATAATTGTATACACATATGCATACCATAATATAAATCAACCAACCTATGTATCTATCCTATCACAATTGTTCCCAAACCCACCACATGACTCAATTGAAAACCCCTCATTCATATACACATATTCCTCTCCTCAAATACATACACATAGCCTCAAATCTAAACTTTCTCTCTCACATACAACTCCACACTGCTTCTTTTCCTTTTCGTCATCACAATTTCATCCTCATATATACAACCCTATACAAGCCTAATCTATATACCAATACATACCTATCCCAATACTAGGACCTCACCCTCCCTGATATTTCTTAGACTCTCAGCCAAGCCAAGCTGCTGCAAAATGCAACCAAGGCAGGGCAAGCCAAAGTACTGCTGCCATGCAATGCTAACCATTGCTTCAAGTGCTCACTGCTCCTTCTACTGCTACTGCTATGCCACTGCTTGCTGTTGCATTGCTGCAAAGGAAAAGCCTGGCAAGCCAAGGCAAAGCAATGCAATGCAACCCCTTCCTCACAGAACCTGAACTGAACCCAATTCAGCCCCTAAATCAGTACTGTGTGTATATGACATGCCTGGGGTTCAATCTCAGAGCATGTGACAGTGTGTTCTCAGGAATGCAGGTTAAGTCAAATGAAATCTCAGGAATGCATAACAGTTCGCATGAAAATTCCTAAACACTAACTCACCCTCTACTACTCAACTCAGATTTTCTCACTCAAAACCTAATGCTACCCTAACAATCCTGTCAAGCCAAGTCAACAGTGGCTGCCTAACCAATCTAATGTCAGTTCTTGCCACCCATAATCCTTCTATGCACATGGCTTCAATTCAACAGTAAACTAACAATGTGGAATCAACCCATCTCATATAATTTCCTACTCTAACCCAACCCAATACCATGAATGAATATATTTGAAACTGTCTAACCATGTGATGTAAAATGTGGGCTGAAATCAAGGTTCAATGACTGAAGTCATGTTAACTAACAAGCATCCAAAACCCATTTCCATACTCTACACTAAAATAGTCCTTAAATAATGAACTCTATATCATGAAACCCAGTTTTCGAATGCCAACAACCCAAGACTAACCCTCTATCTCAAACTCTCACATATATATATAACTGTAACATGGTGATTTGAATCATGGCAACAACATTTGATTTCAGTTAAACAAGATATTAAAAATCAAGAATGAGGGACAGTGCACAGGTGTGTGTGACAGGGACTGTGTGTGTGTGTGTGTGTGTGAGTGAGCAAAGTGCCAAATAGGGTGTATAAACTCAAGAATTTCAACTAGTATAATAAATAGATTAACATGGAAGATGAACATCAAAACAATGTTAGAAGAGTGGAATTCAGAGACTTAAATGAACTGTTCTCATGATTTAACCTACATTTCAGTTTAAACCATATCCCAAACTCAATTCACACACTGGTTTCAGAATCCTGAACCATCTCAGGGTTCAGTTCCCTATCTCAGGTTCACCTTAACTCAAAACTGGAAAATGAGGAAAAATATATAGTGTAATCCATACAAACAATCAATTGAAAACAAAACTCAGAACCAAAATCCCATATCCTATTGAGCATGGGTCATTTATGTGCACTGAAACTAATCTCAGAAAATCGAAAACCTGTTTTGTATCAGAACATATAGGGAAACCAAATTTAACACACAAAACTTAACTAATACCCAAACTTAAGTGTTGGTAATCGTGCCCTTAGGTATACTCGTGTCCCTCGTGTCCTTAAGTGTCCACCACGACGCGACACGACGAGTCTAAGTGTCTAAAAACCCAATCGGGCAACACAGACTGTAACAGTGTCGCACACGTGTTCACTTAGGTCTAGGACACGGCACACATGTCCTCGTGTCTCGTGGTCACGTGTCTAGGTTCGCCTAGGGTAGGTGAACGTGTCCCACAGCCTGTAATGAGTCCATATTGTGTCGTGTCTAAGAAAATAGTGCGTATCAGTCGAGTGCCTGTGCGTGTGTGCAACAGTGAGGAAGACAGTGCGGGTCAATTTTCTCCGTGCACACAAAATGAGAACCCACAAAATTTTGTAGGTGTCGTGTCAGTCAGTAGGGGGATGTGTCCACAAAATTTTAGCTCACAAGAGCCCGTGTCGTGTCTGCAGTAGAACCCGAGCAGCAGGGCACTGCACGGTGTCCTCGTGCACGCGTGTGTGTTCAAATATGGACACGAACGTGTCCAAAAATGTGTTCAGAAGGACACGAATGTGAAGTACACATATAGAGCAACAAATTCATATAATTAGTTCTACAAAAATCAAAAATAAAAACCTTAGAGACATTTAATCAAACACCTACAAAAGAATACGACACGTGTCCGACACGGGCACCAAACGGACACAAAATCCACCCAAATTTCAGGGACACCTAGGGAACTCCTAGATCTAGCCCTACATGCAAAGAAAACCGAAATTTAAATCAATTTAAAGGGTTTTACCTATAGGTGCAAATTGTATGGAAAAGCTTCAAATGGGAGATTTCTCCTCTTGATGGCAAAAGCTCCAAATTGACCCAAAGCTAGGATTAAACCCCAAAATCAGAAAGTAAGAGAGTATTAGGTTCTAATTCAAGAAACTAGAATAAAAAAGGAATTAAAATGGATTTATGGGAATTTTTGGAAGAGGGACAATTACCTTCTTTTCCAATGTTGAAATGAATGAAAGAAGGAGGCAAGCCCTAGAGAATAAGTGTTTATATAGGGTAGGGATCCCTATGGCTGGTCATTTAGGGTTTGGTTAGGGTTAGGGCTTCTAGTAATGGGCCATGGGCCAAGTCATGATCAAATAAATCATTAAGCCATAAGTCATTTCATGAAACCACAAGCCATGACTTAAATTTACTAAACCAAATCCCCTCATTCTAAAATTATTTCCTAATGACTAAAAGTAGGTTAACCTAAGTTAGACTAGGGTCACCATGGCTAGGGTTAGCTTCTAGGCTAGTTCACTGGGTCTCAACAAGTCAAGGTCAAACTAGAATTCACCAATTCAATAAATCATCAAATAATTCAAATAAGTCAAAATGACCAAAATATTCCTAGGCTAAAAATGGTAATTAAATTATCCTAATGACATGGTTAGGCTCTAGGTCATACAGTCCCTACGGTTTCACTAACTGCACACCAAAATCACAAGTCATGACTTAAAACAGTTTTTAAATAGTTTAAAAATAATTAAAAATTACCAAAAATCATAATGTGAAATAAATATCAATAAATAATAATTATAATTATAAAATTTCAAAAATACCCTCATCTGGAAAACTGGGTGTTACAATCCTACCCACCTTATAAAAATTTCGTCCTCGAAATTAAGATGATCGCACCCTTCCTAGGTTAAACCCCCAATCAGTCAGAGTTGAAGCAACACAATCCTACTGGTCGTGATTCCACAGTCTCGAACAGGGTTGCTATACTATCTAGCAATCACAAGAAATATTCTGGCAGGTACTAAGGAAAATCATACATGAAAGTGGGGAGGAAGAATAAGAAGGTCAAACCTGCTAATCCATCACCTGCAATGTCAGTCTCCTCGGCTGCCATCGCAAAGCTCCACCCCTCTGGTGCTGAGCTACAGGTGGCCTAGCTCCCTCAAAAGGAGGTGCAAAGGGACAGTTTACCATCCTATATGAAACTGGTAAAGATACCTAGAAATTAATTATAAAGGATTACTATTCCAAAGATGATCAAATCGAAAGTTTAAGGAACGAGTGTCGATAGCATTAAAATCCAATAATACCATATATAAAAGAAGACTTAGTTCCGACACGATCTAAGTTGATCAACTTCAGGATATGACGAAGTTTGGACAAGATGGAGAACGAGGCCATTGAAGTCTGAGCACGAGTATCCCAAAGTTTTGCAAAAATCTGTTTTCAAAACTAGAAAAACCCATCCACGCGACGTGCGTCCCGCCATTTCGGGCGTCGTGGTCGCGAATCGAAAGTATCAAAAGCTGCGTAACGGTTTCGTGGTCGTGTGGGCTTTGATGGAATTCGAATTGGTCGCGTGTGTGCGACGAATTTGATGCGTATCCGTCAAGATTCACCGTATCGTGAACTTTGCAAATTCTCCAATTACTTTGTACACGCTCGTCAGATCGAGACACAATTTGCACCAATAAAACCGTATCATTTTTCTGGTCCTGTATGCCAAGTTTGGTCCAATTCTGAGACCGTTGATAAAATTACCGTTTTGCGGTCCCCACGGTCCCACTCAACGGGCGATTTTGTACACGGCCCACCGGAATCCAACTCTGGACATACGGTTGGGTTTGTATCAGAAAACTAGATCTGTAGACATATAGTTTGATGACTTTAGAGATCGTTGGCTCTGGCACGCTTTTCGGTGCAAAGCGGGTCCAACGGCGGATACCGTTTTGACCCAAAATTACCGTTTTGCTTCTGTGTCCAGAATTGGACTTAAGGACAGGCAATCCTAGCTATTTTGACTATTCTAAAAACATTGGTAATGTTTATTTTAGCTTTTGGGGACTGTTGTACGAGTTTTGACTATTGTGGCATTCTGAGTGGTTCAGATTGTCGGTTTCACCAGCAGAGGACCACAGGCGAGTACAATTTATTGTCTGCATTCTGATATTGATCTTTACTATATTTCATTGATTAGTCATTGGTTATATGATTTTTATACTCTATTATAAATTATTGAGTCGGGAATGAGAAGTACCAAGGATGTGTGATCCGACCGTAGACCGTGTTTATTTTCATGCAGTAGACCTCGTAGACATTGTTTATTTTCTGCAGTAGACCTCGTAGACATTGTTTATTTTCTGCAGTAGACCTCGTAGACATTGTTTATTTTCTGCAGTAGACCTCGTAGACATTGTTTATTTTCTGCAAGTAGACCTCGTAGACATTGTTTATTTTTTGCAAGTAGACCTCGTAGATATTGTTTATTTTCTGCAGTAGACCTCGTAGACATTATTTATTTTCTGTAAGTAGACCTCATAGACATTGTTTAATTTCTACAAGTAGACCTCGTAGACCGTGCGGTGTAGCACCCCAGACCGATCACATGTCAACGGTACTTCTAACAGTTTGGAAAAGTATTTTGTGTCTATTTATTGCTATTGGTTTTCTGTATTTACTGTTTATTTTCAAAAACTCATGATTGATGTCTAACCTTTGTTTATAGTCATTTTCTTTATTTGAAATTTGCATTCAGTGAATTGTGCTCGTTCCATTCCTGACTGGAAACCAATATTTTCAGGTTAGCCGTGGATTCACTTAGCTTGGGGAGTGACGGGAATACTTGCAGACAAAGCCTAGAGACTAGCTAGTTAGTTGAGTTGTAGTCATTCATTTATTTGTACAAGTTTATATTTTCTACAAATGTAAAACTTGTGATCATTGTAAGTTAAATTAATTATGTGAATGAGCATTATTTGTAATTTTGATCTTCATGGCCGTGACAGCGTTCTACCGCCGATACTGCGGCGTAGGCTGGCTTAGACACGTCTCGTATCTATTTAAAAAAAGGGTGCAGGTCGTGACAAGTTTTTGTGGTGGCCCATGCAGGTCAGTCTTTGCAAATCATGCGAACTCGTGATAGTACTTAAGTTAGTCGTACTATTGCGAGCCTGCGACTAGAAATGCTCATTCACGAATTAGAAATTAATTTAATTTACGAGAATGACTAGGACTAGGAGTCCCTTATACAAATTTACCAATGGGTAGTCTAGGCTATGCAATGTAGATAAGGAGTTATTATTTTTGATAGTTTATCAGATCCCCATAGGTACATTATTATCTCTTGATACGATGATGTAATCCAATTTGGATAGTTTATTTCCTTGGTAAGGCAGGGCTTCATAGAATTAATGATCTAGCCTTGATAGATTATTCAATTCATTCTCTTGCCTCCTTGGATATCGTCACCATATCTTAGTCTGAATTACCCATTTAAAATCTTATTTTGCCGTAAGGGAATAGTTTATAATTCCTGATTCGATTATTCAAATGCAAATCTCGAGGTAGACTGATCCAAAAATTTTCTCCCATGGTTCGAATACACATGAAAGAGATACCAGAATGTTTGTAGTTCTTTGTCTTCAGTTTATTCCTCCGTGTACAATCTGTTATTTTAAAGATTGTGACTGATAGGACAAATATTTATGTCTTATTTTATAGTCAACTTGTTTGAATCTCTAGAAGCTCAGGGATTTATTTACAGATATAGTTACGAGAATATTAGTTAACTCATACTGGCAGGACAGCAGCGCACTGTCGCCATTTATTTAAATTTTGGAGACTAGGGATTCACTGCAGCCAGCAGCGCACTGGCAAGACACAACCCCTAGAGGTGAAATTAGTTTTAAAAAATATAGGTGATGGGATATTGCCAAAACTATGGCTAGTGGTCCTCTCTTGATCGTTGATACCCTTGAGCCAATATTGGGTAGAGTTAAGAGATGTTCGATTTTGTATCATGTTGAGTTACGAAACCAAGGTTTTACCACAGCTAGAGTATACGGACGAGGCGTAATCCACGGTGAAATAACTTTAAACATGAATACAAGTTTGGGATACCATGAAGGATAGGACAGTGCCCTGTATGTTCTATAAGATCCGAAGCCAATAGTAGTGGAAGTTCAGTGAGATTGGGTAGCGTGTCTCCCGATCTAGCATTCCGTGGTCCTTGTGACCTATCGACGATGATATTGTTTAACGCCAATAGGTTTACCTAGAATATAGAGTTTAGAGGTTCATAACCCATTAGTCGCCAAGGCATTATAGATAAGAAGATAGTAGGATAATCGTGTAAGCAAGAACGCCGGGTAAGGTTTGATTCTCACAAAACTCAAACTACTTGTAACTCCTTTCAAATTCTCGCGTACTTGTAATTTGACTATTTTGACCAATGTTGCTATCACAGCCTAGTTTTGCAAGCTTACTTTTTATCGAGCTTGATTCAAGACATATGTTTATTGGAGACGCCTACTAACTTATTGTCTAATCAGAATCAGTGTATTATGGTCTGATCAACCATGATGCATTTGGTTCGCACTTTATTTAATTAGCCTACGTGGATTGAGATATAGATGTCTCTAGGGTCTCATCTACGACTGCATTGATAATTCCTCTTGAATTATATGTTCGCCCTTGAATCACGAAATTGTATTCAGTAACATCTCCCTTGAATTCTTTATTTTTTTTCTTTCATCGATATGGAAAGACGAAAGCTCGTGATGGTAGAGAGATACAGAGTATTCCCATGGCTATGATAATGGAAGGCACAAGTGTAGCTACCAACGGCCAGTCAGGTGATTGAGTTACTCGTTCTCCCATCGACCCTCAAACTACTATTGAGACTTTCGAGCCATCTGAATTTGAGAATGATTAGGGTTTTACCCTTAGTCAGAACGCCAACCTAGGAGACTATCTATTCTCAAGAAACCAAATATTGTGAGTCTCTAATTATTTGTTGGAAGCTTGCCTTAACTTTCAACCCTTATGCCTTGACTCAACCGTCCCTCGACCAAAGTCCACAGTTTAGACATGAGATGAATAGACAAGGCTAAGGACAATAATTTACCGTAACTATGGTAGACACTCATCCCGAGATTGGTTTCCAACAAGTATCGTCCTAGTTATGTAAATTTTATTATTAAGACCTAACTAGTGTTGGAACACCACAATCACTCTCTTAGCCAATACCATAGCTTAAATACCAAGTCATACTATGACCTACCAGTTGTCAACAGCAATACATGATCACTACAACCCCTGCGATAATAGTCTGGCAGATTTGACACACATAGAAATTTACGACCCAGTTGTTAGGAACCTTTTCATATGATGTGCCTTAGAGTTGGTTACCCCGTTGACAACTCATGTATACTGTGGACGAGTAGGTCATTCTATTTTATCGACCATGTGTCATGGTACACGCTCATTTTCCATTTATTGAGGAACGATCCTTGACTTGACTTATATCTACCGTATTCTGTTGTGCCGTACCTTATTATTTATTACCAAGAGTCGAGGTACGATACCGAACTTTGAAAATTCTTCTGACCTCATTATTCCTAAGACCATGACTTAGCTTCTAAGGTGGGTAGAGCTGTAAGCTTCCTAAAGTTTGGAATAAACAAGGATTACTAGTGATTAAAATAATTTCTATTAGCATGATAATTAGTGCCCCATGGACTCCCACTTTCCATTTAGATCATTTTATGTCCCCGACCGTGCCATTAATATTCGGAGCACAAGACCAGCTGTTACCTTCCAACAAATTTTATATGCAAGCTCTAGACGAGTCCACCTTCATCTAGGTATATCATGTCCCACTCAAACCCGTCCCCTTGTACTCTATTTTTTGGGGTACGACTTTCAGGTTAAAAAGACTAGTTATAACCTTTACCATAGTACCGATATACTTTCCAACCTCCATTAGAGCCTTGACCACGACCCCATTCCTCCGACCTAATATATGGTTGTGATCTACTCGTAGCCCAATATGCACATGCCACTAGTGTGCCACCCAATTGTGGTCTCATGTGCTTCTTAAATATAAAGTCACATTTTGAGCTTTAAGGGTCTAGCTAACCAACCTGACAAGCAACGAGCTCAATCCCTTGGGTAGAAACCTACTCTAGGATACCCTAATCTAGTAGGAATAGTTTTATCATTGGGATCTCGTCTAGTCCATATAGATTAAAATTCAAGATTCATCCAATCAACGAGTGATGTCCAAATAGAGAACCCAGTAAGACCACAACCTTGATTTCCTAAATTTTGTTCTATTGTGAAACCTTGTTTAGAATTTTGGGAGCAGAATTTTTGCATTACATGGATTGCAAACCCCTCTAAGAGCGAAGGGTTCTTCGGTGTAGCAAGTGACTGGACTAGAGTAGCCCAATTTAGCGAATAAGACTATAGGTTCATATATACCCTTTCTATCTGTATTATTGTACATTCTCGACCGCTCTTTAAACTTCATATTTGCTCCTGATTGTTCGTCCTTATTTTCCTGCCCTTTCTATTGCAGAGAGAAGAAGGTCATACTTATTAGAATTCACCAATATTTCTTAGCTACTTGTGTAAGTTTGTTGCTGGTTAAACTTTGGACTGCTTGATAGATAGGAGAGGTTACAGGTGCCATATAAAGTAGATACACTACACCAAAAGAGGGATTTTGCAACACAATATTTTTTCAGTTACTAACAGTTTTTTGTCGTTACTAATTACTAACGGTAAAAAACTATTGGCAATGCAAAAAACTGTTAGTATAAATAGAGAAAACTGAATTTTAATATACATAATACATATTATTTATATTATAACAGTTAGAAACCGTTACCAAATTTAAGAAAAAGTTGGAAAAAAAAAGCACAACCCAGTACCTTTTCTGTGAAAGTGTTGTGGGGGGAAACAATTTTACATTCCCCCCAATTTTTTCTGTGCGCGCTCTTCTCAGGGCACCCCATCCCCGCTCTTCTCTCTCGTTCTCTCTGTTGTAACCATTTTTTTCCATTTCTTCCCTCCTCCTCCTACTCAGGACCCCACTTGTCCCCGCGTATGTTCGCTACTGTTCTCGGGTCCGATCGTCCCCATGATACCCGACGACTACAGGCGCAAACCAACAAGATGCTGGAAGAAGAAGAGGAGGAGCCTACTTCACCCAAAGTATCATGTATGGGCCATTTTTGGTCAGGAATCGGCACCGGGTCTTCTCCATCCTAATCAACTTCGACGAGGCCCTCAAGATCGACCACCGGGTCGACCAATCCGCCTACTAGACGTACGTGCCAATCCCTCTCTCTTTTCTTTCCATTTTTTTCTCGATTTTTATTCGTAGGATCTTGACTTTTGAGAGATTCCAGGATCAATTAATAGAGTGGTGGAGAATACAACAGTAGACGAAGGTGATGTCGACGTGGGAGCTGAGGGGCCTTTGTCTACCAATTTTTTGGTTAGTGTTTCGGATCTCGGATTCATTATTCAATTATATTTTTAGGGTTTAGGACCTGCTGAATAGATGGCAGGATGATAACCTGTAAATGAGAATTTTTCTAGTAGATCAGTAATAGTTGGTAGTATAAGTGTGTGAATTCTCTGAAATATTAAGAAAATCCGTAAGAGAAAAAATAGTGCGCTTCCGAACAATGGACTTCCAGAAAGCATTTATGCTACAAAATTATTAAAACTAGTTATGCTAATATGTAATTAGCATGTTTTTTGTGAAAATTATTAAAACTTCATTCCCTTCGGTTATTATTACACTTGCAATTGCATTCAAGTGAACAATTCACTTATACTGAGTTTAGGGGTTAGTTTGCGACTTCATGTTGTGATTCTCCCTTCCCATTGCCACATTTATGTTTACTTGGAATTGGTTCTATGTATTTGGGCCTTTGGAGCTCTTAACTTATCATCTATGTTGTTGCTTTTACAAACATTTCCATACTACACTGATCAAACACTAGACTTTTCTTTCTAGCTACAACATAAGTACCAAATTTAGAGATTTAAAGAAATTATACAGATGCACGGATCTAGTTCTCGGCCCTCAAAATATAGAAATTCAACCTGCGGGGCTTGTTTGAATAATCTTGATATATAAACATGAACCATCACAACAACAACAACCCCAAACTCTAGAGTTTGTGTTGAACACTAGCGACACACCAAACATAGGGAGTATTGAGCACTTGGGTTCTTTGATTTTTTCAACCTTTTTTGGTTTTAGTTATTGTTTTCCTTTGTTGTCTTCTTCTCTGTATTTTCCAACAGATATCTGTGGCTCAATGACAAATACCTACTCACACTCTCAGGTGGCTGCGTTCTTCTTGTATTTAGTACTCTTATCAAGGATGCTAGTAGAAGTAGTAGTGGTGCCAAGTATAAATTTGATGCTAACTTGTGCATGTTCTTGGTTGCAGTATTGCACCAGGAGTGGGCTGGGAGCACCAGTAGGCCAAGCCAGCTGGTCGGGCTCGGCTCTTACCCGCCGCGGTGCAGAGGCAAGTACGGCATATGCACGCCGTGCCGCCCGGTCCACGTGACCGTCCCTCCGGGCGCTGGCTCTCATGCCATCATAGAGTATTACTCGGAGGCATGGCGGTGCAAATGCGGCAACCGGCCTTACAATGGTTTCTATTGTGATAACTTCTCTCCAAATGAACCTTACAAGCCCAAGATGTGGACTGAAGCATGAAATAGCTGGTAAATGTTTCTTAAGGCTAAAAATTTGAGAGTATGTTGATCGAGTTCACTGAAATATTTGCCATATAATTACCAAAAGTCAGCTCATTGTCACTTATAAATATGTGTTTTCTGCTATATGTCAGTCATTTCAGGTTTACAAGCTTTGGTGGTCCAGTTCCTCACAGGCCTGCCGAGGACATGGCTTTTGCTATTGCCAGGTTTATACAGACGTGTGGATCTTTTACTACATGGTAGGAAGTATTATTTTTCTCACGGTCCTCTTTCATAGAATATCTTGAATGCTTGTCAAGGATGTCCTAGTAGCTTGCCTGGGACTTGTTATGTTCATTATATATAAAGCAATAGGTGTTATCCATGAATATATTACTAGTTTCTTGATCTTTCTTTTGTTTACACATTTTACTGTTATGTTAATTATATATAAAGCAGTGGGTGTTATCCATGAATATAGGACTAGTTTCTTTTGTTATGTTCATTATATATAAAGCAAGGGGTGTTATCCTAATTATTCATGTATGCCTTATAATTCTTCTTGACTGACCCTTTACCAGCACAGAAAGATGCTATTCAAATGTGTGATATCCTGAACAAATATTCTATGAAAGAGGACTCAAATCAGTTTTGTAACCTTTAATTGGACTAAATTCCATTGGAGATAATTAAATGAACCTCACAATGGTTTCTATTGTGATAAATTCTCTCCAAATGAACCTTACAAGCGCAAGATGTGGACTGAAGCATGAAATAGCTGGTAAATGTTTCTTAATGCTGAAAATTTGAGAGTATGTTGATCGAGTTCACTGAAATATTTGCCATATAATTACCAAAACTTATAAATATGTGTTTTCTTTTATATGTCAGTCATTTCAAGTATACAAGCTTTGGTGGTCCAGTTCCTCACAGGCCTACCAAGGACATGGCCTTTGCGTTGCCAGGTTTATACAGACATGTGGATCTTTTCCTACATGGTAGGAAGTATTATTTTTCTCACAGTCCTCTTCATAGAATATCTTGAATGCTTGTCAAGAATGTCCTAGTAGCTTATCTAGGACTTGTTATGTTCATCATATATAAAGCAATGGGTGTTATCCATGAATATATTACAAGTTTCTTGATCTTTCTTTTGTTTACACATTTTGCTGAGAGAAAAATCTTCTATGAAAGAGGTGCTGTGAGAAAAATAATAGGTGCTATGTTTACACCCACTGCTTATGTTCATTTTGTTGTGGACATGTTCATTTTACATAACCTTATTTTGATAACACCCATGGCTTATGTTCATTTTGTTGTGGATATGTTCATTTTACATATCCATGGATAACTTCCATCCCTTTTGTTATGTTCATTATACATATCCACCTATATAAAGCTTGGAGGATTTTAGATGACTAATTTTACAGGTATGCTACGTTATTGACTAATTTTATGTTTAGTTTAAGTGTCTTACTTTTCATAAGGTTTCACATAAGTTTTTTGAAGTCCTTCAATTTCACAGCAAAGGTAGAGATAAATTGAGAAGTTCAACGGATCCTATCCTATTTTAGGGGAGTGACAGTGCTCGACTATTTGGAGAAACTTAGATAGAAACTATCCCAAGATAAGCCTCTTCTAACCAAAACCCCACCAATTTTGTTACCAAAAGCTAACTCTCCATAGAGGGTTCTCAAGAACTTTGCTCAGTCGATGCAATATGAGTAATGAGACCCACCCGATACAAGTTATATATAATTCTATGGAGGGAAAAACATTACCAACACCAGGACAGGAAGAGCCCTCCCATGCTTGGAGAACATATACTAGAACCTAACTGATTGAATGTGTTTGATTCCTGGAAAGGAATTTTAGGTATCCTTGATTTTACTGTATGTATGTATACTAGAACCTAACTGATTGAATGTTTTTGATTCCTGGAAAGGAATTTTGGGTATCCTTGTTTTTACTACATACCTTATTCCTGTATGAAGATCTACGATGCAGATAATTAGTGCAACATGTATGTATACACTCCTAAAGGCCAATATAGGTATTAAGCCATAGCTGACTTATGTTGAACGGACACGAATAATACACAACACCATGCGAACATGGTGATACTAACACATCATCCATTTTGGCATATCCTTTAATATCTTGTAGTGTTTGTTTCTGCTGTATTTCTAGAAAAGAAGGAGAGGAGTTGTGCAATTGTGCTTAATATAATTCGTACAGCAGCTAGAAGGCCTGTTGTTCTTCCATCCCTAGAATCTGAGTGGAGATGCGGCTCTGTCGCTCCAAGGTTTTGCTCTGCTACTTTGTTACTGTAAAACTTCTTTATTTTTTTTCCTGATTTGGATACTTTGGAAGTTCGTCAACTAAGATATAGTAATGGATATTACTTTACATGGGAGCTTACTGGTATTGGTTATATAGTTTTGTAAATTCCAAACAGTTTTAAAAATTCCAAACATTTCTTTAGTTATGTCTGTTTTTAAATCACTAAAATTTGTTTTTCAATTGGAAGTGGTGAATAAATCCGTTCCAAATTGGTAAATTTGAATTTTGCAAAGTTATTATTATTATTGTAGGAAACTTAGATGTTGCATTTTCCATCTAATTAGTTTTAGTATTACCTGTACAATCTTTTTTCTTCGAATGTAGTGTACTTCTTTCTGTTTTGGAGCCGCATATGCCATTTTCTCCTGACGTTGATCTATGCAAATGTACAGTTTCTAAAGTGATTGATCTGGAATAACCTTTGACTGGCTCAATTGGCACTTCTATCCACCCTCGTGTCTCATTGAAATCTAGTAGCGCTGGCGCTGATGAGAAGATTGACGTGCCTGAATTACCTATGAAATTTGATGCTTTTGTGAGATTAGGGCTTCGGAGTTTCAACGCCTAGCATTGGATTTATGTTCTCAGCATGACATTACTTCAGAGGGTCATGATGCTGCTATAGATGCTTGTTCTTAGCTGCAGAATGCTATGTCAATCTCTTTTTCATGGTTTCCTTCAGACCATCTAAGCATATTGATCAGATCAACACTATATTGAACACACTCATTGATCACACATATCTCTGGATTTTGTGTCTTTATTGTTTTGAGTTGTGTGCATGTGATCAGTTGTACAATCCAAAAGCAAAGTTTGAATCTTTGTTTACTTTTTTTCCTTGCTCGTCATCTTGAATTTAAATATCTTGCATATAATCTTTCCCATGATCCAAATTGGAAGCTTAGGTACCAAACAATGAAATTGGAATCTTCTTAATTCGAATTGGTTTTTCCAATTGAGTTATATGTATATAATCTTTTCTATGATCCGAAAGCAAAGTTTTAATCTTGGGTCTTCTCCATCACAGGATTTTTGTAAGCAAGCAAGTGACTACGAGGTCCCTCCGATGCCGCCACGAGTTCCAAGCTCGACGAGGGTAAATATATACATACATATATATGGCATAAATTGCTCACATTGTTTTTTTGTGGTTCTTTTTTAGTTTTCTAGTTTTTGAGCGACTTTGTAACAATCAATTTATAGGAAAAGCGATCGACAAAAAAGAAGGTTGAGGACAATCAGATGTGTGCATTCGATTTGCTTGCTGCTGTTGCCGGAGAACTGTTATCGGGGAGAGAGAGAGTAGTTTGCTTCCACATAAGGATGGTGGGACATCTAGCACAAAGGGCGTTATTAAGAAGGAGAATATAGGCCATGAAAAGCAATTTGAAGCTGAAGTCTTTGATCAGGCAAGCTACAATGAGAGGACAAGGTATGACCCGAAGAAATGCTCTCCATCTCCGAGAAATATAGGAAAAGATGCTAGAGAATCGATTCTTAGTTGCAAAATTGGTGAATTTGACAGCCCCAAGGAACTCTGTAAAGAAGGATGCTCTCCTGCACCGAAGGGGCCATGCAAGTCAGAGGTTGGGATAAAGACCCCACTCCAAGCTGAACGGAGAACGATTGCCAATATGGTTAGTGGAAATGGTTCAGAGGATCTGATGGATGTAGATGCCAAACCCCCGGGTTTTGTCAGCTCTGACAGCAGCGTCGAGGTGCCCATTCCTCGTAATTCTTCCTTTCCCAACTGTGGCAATAGGATTCCTGTAGATGGCGATGATGATGAAAACTCCTCTTGGTGCACTCATCCCAGGATCAATACCTTTAAGACCTTTAGTCCACAACATATAGGCGATTGCAGGATAAGGAAGCTATTCACATCTAAGTTCTAGAAAGTAGCTCCCAAGGATGGACAACTTTCTAACACTGGTATGTTTATATGCACTTTATGATCTCCATTCTCCAGATTGTTTTGATGTGTGTTTGGTCTGTTCTATTGATTTTGTACACTGATTTTGTTAAATACGAGAATTACTAACTAGTGGTTTTGTTTATTGGTGCAGACATGAAGGCTATTAATCGGAACAGGAAAACGAAAATGTGCTATACACGCCAAAGGACGGAGAGATGTTCATTCAAGAGAAGGAAGTTATTTGAACATCGTTCAATATCAGCATCCAATTTGGATATTTATGATGAAGGTGTTTCGCCAAAATTGGGTGGCATCAAGATGGATGCAAATGATAAACATGCCAATTTGAATGCAGGTTTATAATCAGTAGTTGAGCTGATCACTATATTTTACTCTGAAGTTGCTGTAAAAGATTTCCTTCCTCTTGCAGCAAATCGAGCATCGTCCTCCACATCGGGTCAAAAGTCATCGTACGAGCCAGGAGATTATCATGGTATAGTCGAGTATTTTGGATCAATACTACATGTTTGATTATTTCATCTATTATATGAAACTTGCATACGACGAGGTTCTAATTCACCAATTATACTTTATGTATGATTTGTAGAGAGACAAATTGAGAAGTTCATCGGATCCTATCCTAGTTTGGGGGAGTGACAATGCTCGACTATTTGGAGAAACTTAGAAACTATCCCAAGATAAGCCTCTTTTACCTGCAACTTATTCATATCCAGATTTATTTTACAGTGCAGTTTTAGTTTTGTATATGAAAATCAAAAGTTGTTTCCTTTTATTTCCCTGTCACTGTGGATAAGGAGAGCTACATATACATCGTCTAAGCAACGAGCAATTTGTTCGACAATACATGGTTTAAGGTTTGAGATTAGTGTATGCTAGAGGAGGTATCTAAACTTCATGAATTCATGATTATTCAGTGGTATATGTATTATAAATAGTTGAGGCTTTTTTCAGGCTGCTTCATCTGAGAAATTGTCTCACTTTTATGAGCTGGTGCCTGAATATCTGAAGACACAAAGGAGGGTATGCTATGGCGCACTCGACTGCTAATTACAGGGCTTGGAACACAATTTCCCTACCGAAAACTCAGAGCTTCTCAGTCCCGCGGACCAGGGAAACCAAAAGTCTATCGAAGAATCCCTAGAGGTGAGTGATACGCAGCAGGAGCAAATCCGAGAAGGAAACATCCAGAGAGTATCAGGCACCCGAGTATCATGCACCCAACATGAACCGATCCGGGTGATGACTATCTCATACTTGTATATAAACTTGTGTATCAAATTCATTTTGTAGGAGTTAGTTTATGATGTAGTGTGTTCTTATGTAAAATCTCGTGTAAATTATATTGTCACAATGACAAATGGTTTATATTGAGTGGATTCAACAGAGCCATCACAGGTTAAATAGTGCCAATTTTTTTTAAATTTATGGATCCATTCCTAACGGTTTTTTACTGTTGGAAAATTTTGCTTTCTTAACAGTTTTTAAGTGTTGGAAAATTTGCGTTCCCAACAGTTTTTAAGTGTTAGGAAAATTTGTGTTCCTAACGGTAAACATCCGTTGGAAAATTTATTTTCCCAACGCTTTTTACCGTTAGCAAAATCGTTAGCAAAATTCCCCACGCCATGGAAGCAACGGTAAAAAACCGTTAGGAATATTTTTCCTAACGCTTATAGTCGTTAGGAAACGACTGTTTTGGTGTAGTGATATCTATGGGTAAAATTTATTTTAGCAATTAGTTGGAAGATTATAAAGTTTAGCGGCATGAGAATGGAGGGAGTAATGTGACCAAAGGTGGGTAGAAGTCCTCGCAGTTTCGAAATTGCAAGATGGCTAGGAGGATGATATAAACTGTTTTTGAGGAATTAAATTCGAGGAGGTTAAGGTAATGGTAGATTTCCTTGTTGAATTTAAGAAATAGTTATGAATTAGAATTTCGAGGACGAAATTATTTTAAGGTGGGTAGATTTGTAGCTCCCATCCCCGAAATTTTAAAATATTTTATTTATTTATTTGATTTAAGTGGTAAATTTAAAATTTTTGTAAATAATTATTTAGTTAATTATTACGGTAGATGATTTTAATCATGATTACATTTGGAGTACAAGGTGACTAGGAATCGTGGCACGGATAGTGTATTGGCGTGCTTTGACTAGTGTTTAGCCATGGTAAGGGAATGCCAAGCCATAGTGATGTCCTAACTAAGAAAACCAGGCCAAGTTGTGACATGACCATTATGAATAATTTAATTATTCATTATTATTGTTATTTGACGTTTAGGAGACCCGGTTGTACCAAACCAGTCAAACTGGACCCGAACCAAATCCCAACCTATGTAGGCATGCAGTGGAACCCGGGACGGCCATGTAGACATTTTATGTGAGTACAAATATTTTCTTATTTATTTTTAGGACTTGGCAAATACTTTCTAAATATATAATAGTTTATTTAAATGTTGTTTTAGAATAATCGTACAAATTTCTGGAGCCAAATAAATGGTGTGTTGATGAGTTCACGAGAATATATTATTGGTTTAAGTACAGTATTATTAGGGTTATTATTATTAATGTTAATATCGTGGTTATTAAATAAATAAATAAATAATTATTAATAGTTATTATCATTTTATTCTTCAACATATATATATATATATATATATATATATATATATATATATATATATATATATATATATATATATATATATAATATATATATATATATATATATATAAATTTGTGTATTTGTATGTATATCTAAATATATTATACCTATGTACATGTGGGTATATATATATGTATATATAAGTACAAAAGTATTTACGTATACTAATATATTTATATATAAATATATATCATATATTTATGTATATGTGAGTATGAGTATATGTATATATATATATATATATATTTTTTTTTTTATGTATATGTGAGTATGAGTATATGTATATATATATATATATATATATATATATATATATATATATATATATATATATATATATATATATATATATATATATACGTACGAGAGTATATGTGAATGTCTATGTATATGTATATATATAATAGAACACGTGCGTAAGTATATACGAATATACATATTTTATATATATATATATATATATATATATATATATATATATATATATATATATATATATATATATATATATATATATATATATATATATATATATATATATGAATGTATGTATACATATGTATTAGTTATATACCAATAGGAAATAGAAAACCCAAGTAAACCCATAACCCGAGCCCAGCTAGGCTCAGCCCGGAGCCAACCCAGCCCACATCAAAAGCTGAACACTCTGCTCATCAAACCCCAGCCCGATAACTAATATATGATACATATAGCTATCGACTGAACGAACAGAGGAATCGAGAGTTCGAGGATTTCTCACAACAAAACCCTAGCCGCGCCCCTCAGTCAACTGGGCGACCCCCCTGGCACCGCGCAGCCGTGCGGCACCGCCATGGCACGGGCGACCGCCGTTGCGCGCGGCCGAGGCCGCGCAATGCAGCAGTGCGTGGACTGAACGCAAGTGGCATTACAATTTTTACGGTACAATTTCTCCGCCCATGATTACTCGTTTTATAATCCGTAAAGTATTTTAGAAAGCCTACATAACCCTCTTCCCAACCCATAAATTAGTTTACGAAGATATGTGGTATATTTGTCGAGAAATCGAACCCAAGTCCGACGAAAAATTGCTAAAAATAGAACACTAGTTCAGCCCAAGCCCCCATGTTCAAAGATCGATTTCGATCGATCCAGTATAATATTAGAAAAACTATTTGAAGACAGTCCTAGACACCATGTAGGGCTTCACAACCCTTTTTGCGGATTTGGAAATCATCGACTGAGCGTCGAGAAATCGAATCCCAAAGTTTCCCAAAAAATCTGTTTTCAAAACTAGAAAAACCCATCCACGCGACGTGCGTCCCGCCATTCCGGGCGTCGTGGTCGCGAACCGAAAGCATCGAAATCTGCGTAACGGTTTTGTGGTCGTGTGGGCTTTGACGGAATTCAAATTGGTCGCGTGTGCACAACGAATTTGATACGTATCCGTCAAGATTTACTGTATCGTGCACTTTGCAAATTCTCTAATTACTTTGTGCACGCTCGTCAGATCGAGATAAAACTTGTGCCAACAGAACCGTATCATTTTTTTGGTCCTATATGCCAAGTTTGGTCCAATTCTGAGACCGTTAATAAAATCACTGTTTTGCGGGCCCCACGGTTGGGTTCGTATCAGAAATTACCGTTTTGCCCCTCTGGCACGCTTTTCGATGCAAAACGGGTCCAACGGCGGATACCGTTTTGACCCAAAATTATCGTTTTGCCCCTGTGTCCAGAATTGGACTTAAGGACAGGCAATCCTAGCTATTTTGACTATTCTAAAAACATTGGTAATGTTTATTTTAGGTTTTGGGGACTGTTGTACGAGTTTTGACTATTGTGGCATTCTGAGTGGTTCAGATTGTCGGTTTCACCAGCAGAGGACCACAGGCGAGTATAGTTTATTGTCTGTATTTTGATATTGATTTTACTATATTTCATTGATTAGTCATTGGTTATGTGATTTTTATACTCTATTATAAATTATTGAGTCGGGAATGAGAAGTACCAAGGATGTGTGATCCGACCGTAGACCGTATTTATTTTCATGCAGTAGACCTCGTAGACATTGTTTATTTTCTGCAGTAGACCTCGTAGACATTGTTTATTTTCTGCAGTAGACCTCATACATATTGTTTATTTTTTCCAAGTAGACCTCGTAGACGTTGTTTAATTTCTGCAAGTAGACCTCGTAGATCGTGCGGTGTAGCACCCCAGACCGATCACATGTCAACGGTATTTCTAACAGTTTAGGAAAGTATTTTGTGTCTATTTATTGCTATTGGTTTTTCGTATTTACTATTTATTTTTAAAAACTCATGATTGATGTCTAACCTTTGTTTATAGTCATTTTCTTTATTTGAAATTTGCATTCAGTGAATTGTGCTCGTTCCATTCCTGACTGGAAACCAACATTTTCAGGTTAGCCGTGGATTCACTTAGCTTGGAGAGTGACGGAAATACTTGCAGACAAAGCCTAGAGACTAGCTAGTTAGTTGAGTTATAGTCATTCATTTATTTGTACAAGTTTATATTTTCTACAAATGTAAAACTTGTGATCATTATAAGTTAAATTAATTATGTGAATGAACATTATTTGTGATTTTGATCTTCATGGCCGTGACAGCGTTCTACCGCCGATACTGCGACGTAGGCTGGCTTGGACACGTCTCGTATCCGTTTAAAAAAATGGGTGCGGGTCGTGACAAAGGATATAGAAATAAGGCAATTTCTTCCTTTGGATAGGGAAACTAAACATGATACCTTGGGTTGATCTGTCAAGTACAGTGCCTTTTCTATCTAAAATATGTGAAAGGCAAAACAATAATGAGTTCAAAGGCGATATTATTAAGTACAATACGTGGTTCATAGATGATAGAAATAATTCAAAAGAGAATTGCCAAAGCTATCGTGGATGAGACTCTAGGGCAAATTTAACTATGTCTCCCTCCATGTAGAATAATATATGAGAAGCGAACCAAAGTGCAATAGGTTGATCAGACCATCATGCACCGGTTCTGATTAGACAATATGTTAGTGGATGCCAGCCCCCAATAAAATATGTCATGATCAAGCTCAAAAAGATCAGATTACAAAACTGGTGCTAAATTAGCAACATAAGATAGACAAAATGTAAGTGAGGATACGATGAAGGAAGTTAAATGTCTAAGATTCTTTAAACATCAAGGAGAGAGGGTGAATCAAAACAAGAGGAAAGGATTTTTAATTTGAAGTTCATAATGAGATTCTCAAGGGTCGTCCAGGAATCTCTCAAGTAGTCCTAACTGTGATTGAGTAACCTCTCCGTTAAAGCCTATCTCTCAATCCTATCGCAGGCTCGCAGCAGTACAACTAAGTCGCCGTACTACCACGATATCTTACTAATACGAATCTCGACCTGCATGGGCCACCACTAAAAACATGTCACGACCCGAACCCACTGTGAGGGTACGAGTACGTAACAGCGCCCAGCCTACGCCGCAGTGTCGGCGGCAGAACGTTGTTCTAAGTCTCTAACTAACCATCAACTCATGCAGTATATAGTGTACTCATCATGATCAACTCCGAACGGAGGATAAGTATAAGATATGGTGTAACTCAATCACAGTCTAAGCACGATAAGTTAACACCGAAATATAACTAAGAAATTGAAGACAACAAAACTACTAATAAAATAACAACAAACTCAAACAATCTCAAATACATCTCAAGTCTCAAATCTCTATATACAACTCCAGTTCTAAACAGGAAAACTAAAACAAGACAGACTAGCTAAACTCTCGATCACTCCTGAGTGTCGGGACCATAGGTAGCTAAGCCATCTCCTAGTCTGTAACATGTAGGACATGTGTCCTCAGAGCAACCATATGTAAAATTTACAACAGGTCCAGTCAGGACAGGAACGAGCACATCTCATCTAGAAAACCCAAGTAAATGACAGAGAACTATAAAACAGTTATAAACAGTTGTATTGATGAAAATGGCAGTTTATATTCAGGTGATGGTAAGAATACAGATAAAGTGCAAGGAAAGTAAATAACTAAACAAGAGGAGAATCATAGGAATTGTGTAGCACCCAGTTTTTCAAATGAGGGTAATTTCGAAATTTCGTGTTTATAATTATTTTAATAATGATATTTAATTCATGATATAATTTTTGGTAATTTTAAATCATTTTAAAATTATTTAAAATCAATGACTTGTGGTTTTGACGTTTTGCTAGTGAAACCCTATAGACTGTTTGACCTAGAGCCTAACCATGTGATTATGATATTTTAATGTCATTTCTGGCCTAAGAATATTTTGCATTTGACCTCTTTGAATTATTTTGATATTATTTTACTATTTATGATATTGTTTTGGGATTATTTGAGTCGGGTTCGAATTTCATCTCAATCCGACTTGTAACGGGGACCCGGGGTAACTTAGACTCTGGTTGGACCCATGCATTAGTTAGCCATGGCCCACATTTTAATTAGTCATGTTAGAAAGATTAGTCATAATCCTAATTATTAGGTTAACCATTTAGAGTTTTTATTTTGACCCTTTTACCCCCAAACCCTAACCAAAATTGTTTTAAACACTTGTAACTAAGGGAGGGGCAAACTTGTAATATTCAATGAGGGGGGGGGGGATAACCATTGTGGCCGGCCCTAATAGGACTTCCATCTCATTTTCTTTCTTTGAGAAGTCTTCTTCCCCAAGTGCTCTCAAGCTCTCCCAAGGAAGAAGCCTTTCTCCTTGGATTTTCTCTCCGTTAGGTAATATTTTCTTCTCTTTTATTTCTCCATTTTGCATTTAGGAAAGTTTTAACCATAGGAATGACCCCCATTGTTGTGTCCCTATTTTGTGTCCTCTTGTGTCCATTATGTGTCCTTTAGGGATTTCTATTGTATTATTGTTGTGCCTTGTGTTCATGGGAAAAATCCCCAAACTTGGACACACTTTATATTTAAAATATTGATTAAATGAATTAATTCATATTAAATCTCAGATTTGAATATGTAGAGATGTGTTCTTGAGTACTTTACATTTCATTCATGTATCTCTTATAGATGTGTTCATGTTACATATATTTTTTTTTCACTTTATATTTAAAATATTGATTAAATGAATTAATTCATATTAAATCTCAGATTTGAATATGTAGAGATGTGTTCTTGAGTACTTTACATTTCATTCATGTATCTCTTATAATGTGTTCATGTTACATATATAGATTTGTGTATGTATGTATGTATATATATATATATATATATATATATATATATATATATATATATATATATATATATATATATATATATTGTAATGAGAGTGTATCTATATTTATATATGTAATAAATGGTTCATGATGATTATATAATCAAGTTTGTGAATGTGGTTCCTCAGATTATTATTGTCATTATTGTTGTGGATAATTAGGATATATATTGTGTATTCTTTTGGCTCAAACTATCTAAATCCATCATGATTTTTATCCACGTTTTTAATTTCAGCCCTAACTTAGAAATGTCATAACTTCTAGCTCAAAGCTCGGTTTAATCTCCCGTTTTTTTAAAAGAAGCATATTGAAGTTAGCTTTCCAAAAATATGTATTAATAGGCCTAATTATTTCTATAACTTTTTAGAGAATTATTTGAGTGTCAGCTGTACGAAACAAACGCGTTCTCGGTGTTTTTGCGATTCCGGAAGTTTTCGAAAACGAAAACGCGGTCCGTTTGAAGTTTCGGAAAGCTAACACATAGATATATAACATACTTTAATCCTAGATTTTAATTCATGCTGAGATGGTACAGTATTGATTATTAGTAGGAGATACTATTCGGCATACTCATTTTGTGCACTCTTGTGTGTAATATAATGTTCTATTTGATTTTAACTCATGTTAATGTATATACATTATGTAATTAAATAGAGAATGCAAGCATGAGTAAATGGTTAAATAAATGATGTATGAGGAGTAAGTATCCTATCTAATATAAGCATGTATAAGTATGGCTTGTAATGAATATGTAGGTTCCATAGTATGTAATGTATGGTGCATATAGTAGTACAAGAGAATAAATGAATGATGAATGAATGCAAGCATGAATGTAATATAATAATAGATGTAATGTATGCAATATTCAAGTTAATGAGATATAATGTTCTATGTTAACACAAATCCTATATTACCTCATGTACCCCCCTTACACTATATTGACACTATCACACTTGACACATTGTTCACTTACACTTAGACACTCTTTGATATGTATACACTATGTATGCCCATTTAACCCTCACTTTCCCCTTTGCCATGTTCATATACACACACATAGCCTCTTAAATAAGTATTTATGAATATAGTTAACTTAGCTATGTATGTATATTATATATATGTTAGCATATTGTGTTGTAATATATAAATTTATATAACCATTTGAAATGCCATGATTATAGACCTAATGTTGAATACCAATATATGCATGTGTATATATGTGTAGACATATATAGCTTAAAGTAATAGATTACCTAGTGTATATCCAATGTGAATTCTTGCCTATTTGAGTATTGAATAATTGCATACTTTACAGAGTTGGGTGTATGTTGGCTTGTATAGTCTTGTATTGATGTGTGCTTGCTAGGCTATTCTTGGTTAGGCCCAGTAAGACTTGCTGGGTTAGGACATGACCTAGTTTGACCTAGTTTGGCTAGTGCAGTTGACCAGAGTTGATCAAGGGTTGACTTTGGCCTAGTTTGACCTAGATTCATGTAGAATGTATTGTAGTACTTTATATTACCCTTCTGGACATGTTGTGACTTGTGCTGTTCTAATTAGGAGCCAGACACCTCTCCTCGGACAGTATCTTTACCTTGGACATTCAGATATCAGGCGAGTACATTCTCTGATCATTTCATATCTTGTTTAGGATTATATTTTCTGCTTTAGACTATCTTACTTGATGTTGACACGTTGGTAACACGAATTGGTACTATATGGATCCCTTCATGAGACGTTATCCCTCTCGGGAGCATCAGATACTTTTGTCATGTGTGTTTCACTTACATCACGTATCATATGCTTCTATCATCATGAATCTTCGGAAATCAGCTAGTGACTCATGTACCCTCATGATCACCGAGCCTTCACGAATAAATTCATGAATCACTCTTTATGGGCAACGTAGTGTAGTCATGAATCTTAACCTAACTTGAATGGATCCTTGTGTATTGATTGGGGTACGGGAGAGTATGAATGGTCATGTGAATAAATATCCAAAGTAGTGTAGTCATGAATCACTCTTAGTGTAGTCATGAATCAGTCCTAAGCCATTCACATGTTCATCTGTACTCTAAATCACTAGCACTGTCTCTCTTTATATATATCATAGATATTTACTTACAGTCTCTCTTTTATATTATGCTATTTCTTCAGATCCTGTATTTTATTCTCTAGCATGATTACATTTTCTTTTCTGTTATGACTTGTTGAGATGTATTGTGCTCGCTCCAGTCTTGACTGGACCTGTTGATAAATTTTACAGATAGCCTGGAGGTTGCCTGCCGGCCTAGAGGAGACAGTAGAGGTTGTATAGATAACTAGGGTTTTGCTTATAGTATATTTTCAGTCGTCTTGAGTTGTATTTATGGATTACTGTATTTGAGTTTTGAGATGTATTCTGAGTATGTATCTTAGACACTTAGACTTTTATCTGCTGTATCTCTTTTGGATTTTATGTTTTATCTATCTTCCATTATGCTCTACCTTAGATGTGATTGAGTTTACATTCTGCTATATCATCCCCATTCGGGGAGTATAAACTGTTTAGTCTTATATTGTTAGATGCATTGAGACCTGGGACAGCGTTCTACCGTCGACACTGCGACATAGGCTGGACGTTATATTCTCGTGCCCTAACTCTAGGGTACGGGTCATGACACGTTTTTAGTGGTGGCCCATGCAGGTCGAGATTCGCATTAGTGCGATTTCGTTGTAGTGCAACGACATAGTTGTACTACTACGAGCCTGTTATAGGATAAATAAATTAAGATGTTAGGATGAGAGGATACTCAATCACTGTTAGGAATCCTTGAGAGATTCCTGGGATGACCCTTGAGAATCTCATTTTGAATTCCGATTTAAACTCCTTTTCCTTGTTTTGATTCACCTTTTTCCTTGATTTGAATTTGATTTTGTGGATTCATTGTAGAACTTTGAATCTTGGTATTAGTTGATGATTTGATAAAATTTTGTAGTTGTTGATTTAATTTTGTATTTAGATTAATATTTTCAAATCCAAGGTACTCAATCACACTTAGGATTCTTTGAGAGATTTCTGGGACGACCCCTGAGAAACTTATTTTGAACTTCAATTGGAATTCCTTTTCCTCTTGTTTGGATTCACCCTCATTCCTTGCTATTGAATTTAAGCTTGATGGGTTCCTCTCGTTTGAACCGATGAGAAGGAACATATCTTCATTATTCTTTCTCGCCATTATTCCCTTGTATTCTTATTTACTTCTTATCTTAAACTCTGTCTCATTACATTAATTACCCATATCTTGTCGTTCCTACCAGATGTACTTCAAAATCCTTGAATCTTCGTATCTTTTGCATGGAGAAGGCTAACGAAGTGACGTAAATTATGTAGCTCAGAGAAGACGTAACTGGTTATTTTATGATGATCTAAAGGAAATCAAATGTGGAGTGTTCCATATGGAAACTTGAGATAGAAATGTGGTAAAGGTCTCGAATAGAATAAAGAGATGCATACTGCCAATCTGGAAACAATTACATTTAGAGAAATTTTTGGGTTATGAGATAGTTTATAGGTGTATTCAAAACTAATGAGGATATCAGAGGTCAACCTAGTTTTGAGAACTTAGAAAATCTTGGATATTGATTCTGGGGAAAACTTTTACTCTGAGGCTATGTAGAAGGTTAGTAATGAAAAAGAGAAGTTAATTGTGTTTAATAAGGATATTAAACAAGATGTTGCGAGGAAATGACTAGGGATAGAGAGAACACAAAGTTATGGAAGTTTAGAGATTATTGTGAAATATTTTTAGGAGAATAATATTCAAGGGTGTATGTCGAAGAAAATACGGAAGTTGATTTTATGATCGATGGAAGATAAGTTTTGTAAGACCTAGAAATTTAAATTAAATAATACGAGGAGAACAATTTGAACAAGTTCAAGGAATTCGTAAACGGGATTTAGAGATTTTGGATCAAATTTAAGACAAGGTGAAAGAACTTGGAAATTTAAATAAATGGTTAATATTGATTCCTAAATGTGAGGGCTGTGCTTCAAGAGTGATGTTTGGAAATTGGGAATTGCCTACGGTAGTCATGGTAAGGGTTTAAGTAAATGTTAAATTTTCATATGGAGACTGGTGAGGTAAAGATATGATTGGCAAGTTATGACCAGATGAACTTAAGAGTATCAGAAGCAGATGACTAACTCGATCTTCATTGTTTTTGTGCATTAATTACCACCTCTTGAACTCCCACTTTCTAATTGAGATCTTTGACGTTCCTTATCGTGACTTTGATATTCGGAATGTAATACTAGCTGTTACCCTCCAACAAATCTTATATGCAAGACCTAGACGAGCTCACCTTTGTGTAGGTATATCATGTCACACTAAAACCCGTCTTCTTGTACTCTATTTTCTTGATATGATTTTTTGGTCAACTGGCTAAACTATAACCTCTACCATTATACTAAATTTCTTCTTATTTCAATTAGAAATCCAGCCCTGACTCAATTCTTTCGACCCGACATGTGATGATGTTCTGCTTGTTTCCTTATATGCTTAACCTTGTACCTTATCTAATTACTTGACCCGTTGGTTAAGAAACTTGGACTATGTAATTCCTTTCATCATTACCACCCTTATATCTTGTGCTGCTAAATTAGCCTTAGTTTTGCAAGCTTATCTATTTTCGAGCTTGGTCATGACATATTTTATTGGGTAGCCACCGACTAACATATTGTCTAATCAGAACCGGTACATGATGGTCTGATCAACCTATTGCACTTTGATTCGCTTTTTCATGTATCAATCTACGAGAATGGAGACATAGTTAAACTTGACCCTAGAGTCTCATTCGCGACAGCCTTGACAATTCTCCTTGAAATCTTTTCATCGCCTATGAACCTCGTATTCGTACTCAGTCGAATTAAATTTAATCATGACCTGAACCTCCATCATTGGATGCCCGTGCTCATACTTTGATTTTATTGATTTCCCTTCTTGCCCAAATCTCGTTTTATCTCGAAATTGATCAACTTAGATCGTGTCAAGACAAAAATCTATTTGTGATTTGTTGTGCCTAAATTTTTAATTTTGCCATTTTATGGAATAGTAACCTTTTAATAATTTCTTAGTTGCTTGTTAATGACCAATTTTCATATAGGATGGTAGACAGCCCTACAACCTTGATGATTGTTGTTCCCTTACCTTCCCAATTAGGATACCCTAGATTGTTTGTGTGTTGATACCATAGTACTGTTTTGACCTAGAACGATTAGTGTACCTAGGTGAGACTTCCAACTGCTACGGTATGCCCTGACCTTGTATACTATTCCTTCAAATTGCATGATTTAGATAAAAAAAAATTTGACCTTGATTGTTGGGAAATAGGAACGTCACCCCATTAGTATCAGTTGTAGATATGTATAGGTTAGTCCTTGATGTGGGGATGTGTGTCTATAAACATGTAGCTTAGGAGATTTATGAGAGATTATAGTATCAGCCTTGACAGGATGTACTAGTCTTTTGGTGAGTATAAATGTGTTATGAGAGATAGGGGCCTATATGTCTTAGTAATGCATCGTTCCTACGGTAATAGAATGTATTAATAGATGGTTAATAGGAAGATAATAGTTTGAGCATACATATAGCCTATGATTAGTTCCTTTTCATCCTTAGTTAAGACCACTTTAAAATAGGTCCAGTCCCTTGGATATAGGTTCCAGTCCATATTTTATTGAAGTTCCATTGCCGCCGTACAGCAGAGCAGTATTAGAGGTATTCCTAGATTGACACTATTTAGATGTCCGTTTATTATTCCAGTGTTAGGATTTGTTACCTTAGATATTGGGTAGGTTAGAGGCTCTAGAAGGAGTACTATCGATCTTAAATTTCGAGGACGAAATTTTTCTAAGGTGGGTAGAGTTGTAGCACCTATTTTTCTAAATGAGGGTAATTTCAAAATTTCATGTTTATAATTATTTTAATAATGATATTTAATTCATGATATAATTTTTGGTGATTTTAAATTATTTTAAAATTATTTAAAATCAATGACTTGTGGTTTTGACGTTTTGCTAGTGAAACCCTATAGACTGTTTAACCTAGAGCTTAACCATATGATTATGATATTTTAATGTCATTTCTGGCCTAAGGATATTTTGCATTTGACTTCTTTGAATTATTTTGATATTATTTTACTATTTATGATATTGTTTTGAGATTATTTGAGTCGGGTTCGAATTTTATCTAAATTCAACTTGTAACGGGGACCCGGGGTAACTTAGACTCTAGTTGGACCCATGCATTAGTTAGCCATGGCCCACATTTTAATTAGTCATGTTAGAAAGATTAGTCATAATCCTAATTATTAGGTTAACCATTGAAAGTTTTTATTTTGACCCTTTTACCCCCAAACCCTAACCAAAATTGTTTTAAACACTTGTAACTAAGGGAGGGACAAACTTGTAATATTCAATGAGGGGGGGGGATAACCATTTAGCCTAGTTTGACCTAGATTCATGTAGAATGTATTGTAGTGCTTTATATTACCCTTCTGGACATGTTGTGACTTGTGCTGTTCTAATTAGGAGCTAGACACCTCTCCTCGGACAGTATCTTTACCTTGGACATTCAGATATCAGGCGAGTACATTCTCTGATCACTTCATATCATGTTTAGGATTATATTTCCTGCTTTAGACTATCTTACTTGATGCTGACACGTTGGTAACACGAATTGGTACTATATGGATTCCTTCATGAGATGTTATCCCTCTCGGGAGCATCAGATACTTTTGTCATGTGTGTTTCACTTACATCACGTATCATATGCTTCTATCATCATGAATCTTCGGGAATCAGCTAGTGACTTATGTACCCTCATGATCACCGAGCCTTCATGAATCAATTCATGAATCACCCTTTATGGGCAACGTAGTGTAGTCATGAATCTTAACGTAACTTGAATGGATCCTTGTGTATTGATTGGGATACGGGGGAGTATGAATGGTCATGTGAATAAATATCCAAAGTAGTGTAGTCATGAATCACTCTTAGTGTAGTCATGAATCAGTCCTAAGCCATTCACATGTTCATATGTACTCTAAATCACTAGCACTGTCTCTCTTTATATATCATAGATATTTACTTACAGTCTTTCTTTTACATTATGCTATTTCTTCAGATCCTGTATTTTATTCTCTAGCATGATTATATTTCCTTTCCTGTTATGACTTGTTGAGATGTATTGTGCTTGCTCCAGTCCTGACTGAACCTGTTGATAAATTTTACAGATAGCCTGGAGGTTGCCTGCTAGCCTAGAGGAGACAGTAGAGGTTGTATAGATAGCTAGGGTTTTGCTTATAGTTTATTTTCAGTCGTCTTGAGTTGTATTTATGGATTACTGTATTTGAGTTTTGAGATATATTCTGAGTTTGTATCTTAGACACTTAGACTTCTATCTGCTACATCTCTTTTGGATTTCATATTTTATCTATCTTCCATTATGCTTTACCTTAGATGTGATTGAGTTTACATTCTGCTATGTCACCCCCATTCGGGGAGTATAAACTGTTTAGTCTTATACTGTTAGATGCATTGAGACCTAGGACAACGTTCTACCGCCGACACTGCGGCGTAGGCTGGGCGTTGTTACGTTCTCGTGCCCTAACTCTAGGGTGCGGGTCGTGACAAATTGAGACTGTAAAAATAGAACTAGCTGAACCAGGGTAATATGATATAAATTCCAAACAACAATGTAGACAAGTGTAACTCCAATGTAGTCCAGTACAAGATGTTTCTCATACAAGATGAATCCATTAAGGGACGATTCCAGTTATAGTGATCAATAATTCCAGGGGGAGTCCAGCCTATACTCTAGCAGTGTGTTTTAAAATACCGAGATCGACATATAAACGGCTATGGGTAATCCGGCACATCACACACCTGGCCGGGTGTGAGATAGCTATCATTCCAGTATGATTCCAGCAAAAGGGGTGATTCCAGAAATGGGGTATGTCTACATGTCTTACTCTAGTATTTCTCCTTCCAGCAAGTGATTCCAAAAATTCGACACAATGATTCAAGATGAGTCCAACCAAAATATAATGATACCAGTAAATAATTCCAGTAAATGATTCCAGTAGGTGATTCCAGTAATAGAAGCCATAAATGATGATACCACTAATAGAGGCCAAAAAATAAATGTGTGTCGTATACATGAATCCAGAATATCCATACGTGTTATAACAGAGAATCGCATACAACTAACTATAGCTGAAGTACAGTAATTGACAAGTAAATGAGAGAACTATCAGAGAATGTACTCGCCTGATACTCTGAAAAGAATAGTAAAATATCAGATGTCTGCACCGGAGTCACAATGTCCTAAACAGAGTAATACAGGTTATAATATGTTTAAAACGAGGTAAATGATGATACAATACAAACTACATGATTCTAAGTCAATTCTAGGTCCAAGTCAAACTCTAAGTAAAACCTGGTCAACTGACTAGGTCAAACTAGGTCCAGGTCAAACTTGGTCAACTCTGGGTCAACTCTAGTCAATATTGGTCAATCTTAGTCCATTGGGTCAAATATCTAGAGTTTGGTCAAACTCTATCTAAGGCTATCTCAACACCAACGATATACTAGTATAACTAGGATACCTTAATACTATATTCTATACACATAACAATGTATATACATACCTAAAGTCTATAGCCCTAGGCATATATAGCATTGGTATCATATAGTCTATTCCCTATATTATATCTATCACATATATACATATATCCTATATACATATAGGAACCCTCAATACCTATCCATATATATATGAACCTACATAACCATATCATAAAACTACTCAAATCAAACATTCATACATATATAGGTATAATTGTATACGCATATGCATACCATAATATAAATCAACCAACCTATGTATCTATCCTATCACAATTGTTCCCAAACCCACCACATGACTCAATTGAAAACCCCTCATTCATATACACATATTCCTCTCCTCACATACACACACATAGCCTCAAATCTAAACTTTCTCTCTCACATACAACTCCACACTGCTTCTTTTCCTTTTCGTCATCACAATTTCATCCTCATATATACAACCCTATACAAGCCTAATCTATATACCAATACATACCTATCCCAATACTAGGACCTCACCCTCCCTGATATTTCTTAGACTCTCAGCCAAGCCAAGCTGCTGCAAAATACAACCAAGGCAGGGCAAGCCAAAGCACTGCTGCCATGCAATTGTAACCATTGCTCCCACTGCTCACTGCTCCTTCTACTGCTACTGCTATGCCACTGCTTGCTGTTGCATTGCTGCAAAGGAAAAGCCTGGCAAGCCAAGGCAAAGCAATGCAATGCAACCCCTTCCTCACAGAACCTGAACTGAACCCAATTCAGCCCCTAAATCAGTACTGTGTGTATATGACATGCCTGGGGTTCAATCTCAGAGCATGTGACAGTGTGTTCTCAGGAATGCAGGTTAAGTCAAATAAAATCTCAGGAATGCATAACAGTTCGCATGAAAATTCCCAAACACTAACTCACCCTCTACTACTCAACTCAGATATTCTCACTCAAAACCTAATTGTCACTCCCCGATCCTGGAATACGTATTTTAATACGTAAACCGGTAAATTGTATTTACCTTGTATTTATACTATGTTTATTATGCTGTATTTCTTCATGCATTTCCCAAAAATATTTGACAAAATATTATTTCCTAATTTATTTTCTGCATTTGGGCCTACAGTTTTGGCTCATTTGGGTAACCTATTCTTGGTTCACCTTGGTTCATCATGAACCCATGGGTCCAAGATTCTATATAATAACCCATCTCCTTCTCTCTCCTCTCATTTTATTTCCTCTCATTTACTTTCCTCCACCAACCAAGGCAAGTACCAACTTGCTCAAGAGATGGATCCATAAATGTTGTTGATGTTTTCTTACAAAATTATTTGTCAAAATATGTTCTTCTCCTTATTCTATACTAGTTTAGAACTTGAAATTTTCCATTTTGAAGCTTTAATCTTTGTAGATCTAGGTTTTAACCATTTTCGGATTTCCTTGGTTTTGATCTAGCAAACTTCATTATTTTTAAGTTTTGATGGTTCCATGTTGTAGAAAATTTTGTTCTGCCCCATTTTGACCTAAGATAGTTTCGATTTGGGCTCCGGATGAAGGTTTTGTGTAGTTTGGAAGCCATGGTTGCTTGGCTCCTCTTCTCGGACAGGTGGAGAAGAAGAGCAGTACTTGACCGCATGAATCCTCATGCGGCAAGCCTCTAGCCGCATGGCATTTCCAGCCGCATGAGACTCGTTCGAGTTCAGCCGCATGGAAAGTCTTTCCTAGCCACATAAGACTTACTTGAGTACTTGACCGCATGAATCTTCATGCGGCAAGTAATTGAGCCGCATAGCCTTGTTCAGACTCAGCCGCACGAGCCCCTGTTATCTTGAGTCGTATGGACTTCATGCGGCTAGCTTCGCAGCCGCATGAGTTCTTTTGCACCTAGCCGCATATGCGCTGCAGTTTTGGGCTGCATAAAGCTCATCCATCATCCAGCCGCATATGCATCGCCCAAACTCAGCCGCATCGGACGTCATCTGATCATAGCCGCATACGCTGACACCCCTTCGCAGCCGTATGAACTCGCCTTTCCAGCCGCATGCGCCTTGGGGCTCTTTGAGCCGCATAAGCATGTAGTCCCAGCCGCATGAACCAGTATTGACCCGGCCGCATGGACTCACTCCCTTTGAGCCGCATGGACTTTTGTGCCCTATATTGTTACCTTGTTATTATTGTTATTATTATATATATATATCTTATATGCCCATTTTATATCCTTACGTCTTTTGTCCTGAGCATGATAAGAGCACTAATGTGACCCGGAGAACAAAGTGTTCCTACCTGATATATGTACCTGAATGTCCCAGTTCTTGTTCATGCTCGACAAATGACTCGTAACTCCACGTGGCGTACTTGCAATGATGCATTACACTAAGGAGGGTAGAACATGTTGACATACTGATTGACATGAATCCTCTTTGGGGTACTCGTACTAAGGTACGACTTTAGGAGGATAATCATGCAGGCCACAGCATGAAAATCCAAGATTTCACCTAGGGCTAAATTAGGCAACTAAATATACTAGATGCATGGGGAGGGCAAGAATCCCGAGATCGTGTTACACCAGCCGCCTTGAGATACTGTCTTGACGCGCCGGCTGGTCTCCACGGATACTGTGTCATCTGCAACGAGTGGATGACTGTATCCGATCAATTCCTGCTACATATTATATGTTTTAGCAAGGTGGCCTTACGAGGGACCTGTGCTCAATCATACCTGTCTACGCGAACCCCTGGGTTGGCTAGCCTTGCTGGAAGGATACGATCTGAGGATTTTCTAATAACATGATGCGAGGATAACCTCGTCCCACTAGAAACTCGTAGACTTGATTGGCCGTGAAAATGACTTGCTTGTATCCTATTACCTTCCGTGAGTAACTGAGGGAAGCGGACTGTCATGGTACGTGATCCAACCCATGTTCTTGTTTGATTGTTGGATTGGTTATCGTACTATGATAGGCTGTGGACCGAAGTTATGAACGGAAGACTTATTCTGGTTGTGAAGTGCTACTTCTGTGAATGACTGAGGAACATGGTCTATCATGGTACATGATCCAACCCATGTTCTTGTTTGATTGTTGGGTTGGTTATTGTGCTGCGATAGGCTATCGACCGAAGTCACGATCAGGAGATTTTATCGTTTATACCCTTTAACTTATGCGAAAGTTATAGAGTACGACGCGTCCCGACTCCATGCGGCACCTTTTGTCCTTGTTTGGTTGTAAGGGTGCCATATGGGTTCGAAGATGTTGCGCTACCCTGTAATAGTAGCATAAGTATTTACTATTATCAATCATTCTATTAACTGGGTTTTTAATCTTAACTCTTGTGCCCCTTTGGTGGTACTTGCTATTCGGGGCTGACCCCGCTGGTTTTGTTTGGCCAGATTCCGTAGCAGAGCCCGAGGACACGATCTTCCTTCCCGACATCCATGGTGCATACTAGGAGCATGGCAGTTCGGGGACTCGAGTGGGTTTTTTCTCCACCACTCCTGCTTATACTTTTGCGGCGCTTAGCCACCGGCACCTGTTAGCCGTATTACTCGATATTTTGTGTCAGTACATAATTGTAATTAAACAGACTGCAGCTGTATATAATTTTGTACTCCTGACTCTCTGAGATAGCTAATTTATAAAGCTAGTCTCTCATGATCATTTTGATGAAGCGTCAGGGACGCCTTACTACTTTATCTTTAATGTTCATCTATTTGCTGATGTGATTTGATTGATTGAGACATAGAACTCTCTGGGACCATAGGAGACTTGATTGTAGCATGTACCTCCTAGTCTCTCGACAGCCACGATCACCGTATGACGTTACGTACCTCATATGGTGTAGCTGGCCTAGTCCGTCTCTGTATTTCGGTACTGGGGCGTGACACTAATGCTACCCTAACAATCCTGTCAAGCCAAGTCAACAGTGGCTGCCTAACCAATCTAATGTCAGTTCTTGCCACCCATAATCCTTCTATGCACATGGCTTCAATTCAACAGTAAACTAACAATGTAGAATCAACCCATCTCATACAATTTCCTACTCTAACCCAACCCAATACCATGAATGAATATATTTGAAACTGTCTAACCATGTGATATAAAATGTGGGCTGAAATCAAGGTTCAATGACGAAATCAAGTTAACTAACAAGCATCCAAAACCCATTTCCATACTCTACACTAAAACAGTCCTTAAATAATGAACTCTATATCATGAAATCCAGTTTTCGAATGCCAACAACCCAAGACTAACCCTCTATCTCAAACTCTCACATATATATATATATATATAACTGTAACATGGTGATTTGAATCATGGCAACAACATTTGATTTCAGTTAAACAAGATATTAAAAATCAGGAATGAGGGACAATGCACAGGTGTGTGTGACAGGGACTGTGTGTGTGTGTGTGTGAGTGAGCAAAGTGCCAAATAGGGTGTATAAACTCAAGAATTTCAACTAGTATAATAAATGGATTAACATGGAAGATGAATTTCAAAACAGTGTTAGAAGAGTGGAATTCAGAAACTTAAATGAACTGTTCTCATGATTTAACCTACATTTCAGTTTAAACCATATCCCAAACTCAATTCACACACTGGTTTCAGAATCCTGAACCATCTCAGGGTTCAGTTCCCTATCTCGGGTTCACCTTAACTCAAAACTGGAAAATGAGGAAAAATATATAGTGTAATCCACACAAACAATCAATTAAAAACAAAACTCAAAACCAAAATCCCATATCCTATTGAGCATGGGTCATTTATGTGCACTGAAACTAATCTCAAAAAATCGAAAACCTGTTTTGTATCAGAACATATAAGGAAACCAAATTTAACACACAAAACTTAACTAATACCCAAACTTAAGTGTTGGTAATCGTGCCCTTAGGTATACTCGTGTCCTTCATGTCCTTAAGTGTCCACCACGATGCGACACGACGAGTCTAAGTGTCTAAAAACCCAATCGGGCAACACAGACTGTAACAGTGTCGCGCACGTGTTCACTTAGGTCTAGGACACGGCACACGTGTCCTCGTGTCTCGTGGTCACGTATCTAGGTTCGTCTAGGGTAGGGGAACGTGTCCCACAGCCTGCAACGTGTCCATATTGTGTCGTATCCAAGAAAACAGTGCGTATCAGTCGAGTGCCTGTGCGTGTGTGCAACAGTGAGGAAGACAGTGCGGGTCGATTTTCTCCGTGCACACAAAACGAGAACCCATAAAATTTTATAGGTGTCGTGTCAGTCAGTAGGGGGATGTGTCCATAAAATTTTACCTTACGAGAGCCCGTGTCGTGTCCGCAGTAGCACCCGAGCAGCAGGGCACTGCTCGGTGTCCTCGTTCACGCGTGTGTGTTCAAATATGGACACGAACGTGTCCAGAAATGTGTTCAGAAGGACACGAATGTGAAACATATAGAGCAACAAATTCATATAATTAGTTTTACAAAAATCGAAAATAAAAACCTTAGAGACATTTAATCAAACACCTATAAAAGAATACGACACGTGTCCGATACGGGCACCAAACGGACACGAAATCCTCCCAAATTTTAGGGACACCTAGGGGACTCCTAGATCTAGCCCTACATGCAAAGAAAACCGAAATTTAAATCAATTTAAAGGGTTTTACCTATAGGTGCAAATTGTATGGAAAAGCTTCAAATGGGGGATTCCTCCTCTTGATGGCAAAAGCTCCAAATTGACCCAAAGCTGGGATTAAATCCAAAAATCAGAAAGTAGGAGAGTATTAGGTTCTAATTCAAGAAACTAGAATCAAAAAGGAATTAAAATAGATTTATAGGGATTTTTGGAAGAGGGACAATTACCTTCTTTTCTAATGTTGAAATGAATGAAAGAATGAGGCAAGCCCTAGAGAATAAGTGTTTATATAGGGTGGGGATCCCTATGGCTGGTCATTTAGGGTTTAGTTAGGGTTAGGGCTTCTGGTTATGGGCCATGGACCAAGTCATGATCAAATAAATCATTAAGCCATAAGTCATTTCATGAAACCACAAGCCATGACTTAAATTTACTAAACCAAATTCCCTCATTCTAAAATTAGTTCCTAATGACTAAAAGTAGGTTAACCTAAGTTAGACTAGGGTCACCATGGCTAGGGTTAGCTTCTAGGCTAGTTTACTGGATCTCAACAAGTCAAGGTCAAACTAGAATTCACCAATTCAATAAATCGTCAAATAATTCAAATAAGTCAAAATGACCAAAATATCCCTAGGCTAAAAATGGTAATTAAGTTATCCTAATGACATGGTTAGGCTCTAGGTCATGCAGTCCCTACGGTTTCACTAGCTGCACACCAAAATCACAAGTCATGACTTAAAATAGTTTTTAAATAGTTTAAAAATAATTAAAAATCACCAAAAATCATAATGTAAAATAAATATCAATAAATAATAATTATAATTATAAAATTTAAAACATACCCTCACCTGGAAAACTGGGTGTTACACTCTTCCTCCAGCTAGAGGGTTGATTGTCACCCTCGTTCTGCTCAATAAATGCTTCATTAGTCGAAGCATTAGGTGAGCCTGGCAGGAAGGGTGGTACATAACTGAGCTGCTGAAGGGATGCACATAACTGAGCTGCTGAAAGGATGCACCTGGCTGGAAGCGCATGGTGGGATGTGCCTGACTGAGAGCGCATGGTGAGATGCGCCTGTTCAAGAGCGCATGATGGCTGCTGCGCCTGGCTGTAGACTTAGGGTCTTTTCTTTTTGTAGAAGTTCTCCTTTGTATAGCCATTTTTAAGACATGTAATAGACTTTTATATGAAATAAAAATCTTCTTTTAATGTCTATACTTTTGTTTTGCTATGTCTGTCTGAGCTCCCTGGCGCATGTAGTGTTTGGCGCATAGGATTTCTGATCGTAAAATTCCATGCTTCTACAAGACCCCCTTCAAAGTTTTCAAAACTTTTTTGTCAGGTTTTGGAATACTTTGAATAAGAAGTATGGTGGTTGGGGCGCATGACTGTTCGGGCGCATGGATACTCCGCGCATCAGTGATGGGGCACTTGCTCCTCTCAGTTAATGCAAATGATAACGCCTCGATAACCAAGAAGATTAATGATGATCTTTTTGGATTTATCTGCAGTCATCTCCTAACAGAACCAGAGGCGGGGCTGAGGTCACATTTCATCGGTTCACGCGTGCGACTGAGCCTATAAATTGGTGTGAGGAGAAGGACAGAGAGTTCTTCCTCTTTTTTGCTTTTGTCTTTTAGAGTTCTTCTTTGAAAAACCCTAACTTTTTCCCTTCAAGGAATGGCTCCCAAGACTCCTCGTGGCGGTGCTGGCAAGGAACGAGGCAAAGGAAAAGAGCCTGTAGAGGCTGCCGTGGCTGATGTTCCCTGTCCGCCTTGTAGGTCCTAAAAATCAAGTTGCACCCATCAAAGAAGTCATAAAAATCAAATTGGACATCCTTCAAGTGAATTGCGCATGAGACAGATTGCGCACCAATTCGATTGCATAGGCTGAACTGCGCACTCATCCAAGTGCGCAGGCTGACATGGCCTTGTCATTATTACCTGACAGAGAATCAGATGTTCTGACAACTGACAGCACGGAGGACGAGAAAACTGTTTGTTTATCGTGCAGCACAGCGCTCGAGGACAGCTGTACATGCAACGCAATAGGCCAGACTCTCTGCAGCGCGGTCCATCCCAGCATAATCTGAAGCCAGCGCAATTCAGGTGGCGTACTTCATCAAGACAACTGATAAAGTACCCGTGGCCTTCATGCCATCAATGACTCACTACGTGGTAACCGTCTGTACACGATCATGCGCATTTCAATCAAATAATGCCATGTGTCCAATACAGTTGGCCCACGATCAAATAACTGCCAGCGCAGTCTGATGTCTGCGCGGTCCATTGCATGCGCAATCCAACCTGCGCAAGTCCAGAATAACTAAAAAGTAGTTATTTCTAGAACTCTATAAATAGAGTTTCAAGTCCTTCCTAGAGGGGATCACACATATATCAGAGATCATACCAGAGATCAGAAGTTCTTGCCAAAGTGCTGCTGTAATCTTCAGAGGCCATCGTCTTCAAAGTTCACATCGTCTAAGGGATAAAGCGATCGTCATTCAGATCGGATTTCTATAGTTGTACTTTTTCAGAATTCTTGTAATCTTCTTACAGAGTTTGTTGAAATAAAGATCAACTTTTGTTTTTGTAAACAAAATGGCGACTCTGCTGGGGACAACTTTCTCCTCCGACGAGAAAGTGACAACTCAATGTGACGTTGCGTCTATCGGAAAGACGCAGAAGACGCTGGTTGTAAAGGTCAACCAGACAGCCTACGAGGCGATGATCAACTCCAGGACCACCCCTCGCACTGCAACAACTTCTGCTACGAGCAAAGTTCATCCAGTGTGGGTCCCCAAGACTGTTGTGCAGTCTACTGCTTCTGATGCTCAGCCTGCTGCGCAGTCTACTGCCTCTGTTCCTAAGACTGTTGTCTCTGTTGCACAGTCTGCTGCTACTGCCCATGCGTAGTATGCTACTCCTCTGGCCAGTGCACAACCTATTTCAAATGTTGCTCTGTCAAAGTGCAAGACTCATATTCTTTTGGCGCAGTTGGCTGCAACTCTGCCTGCATAATTTACTACTCCAGCAACCAGAGTGCAATCCAAACACTCTGGCCACAAGACTCCTACTGGGCAAGTTGCTGAAACTGTGGCCAGAAGACCTTCTGCCAGAGTTACTTATGCGCAACCTGCCAGTGTGCCAGCAACTGCTCCAACCTATGCGCAAATGGCGCCAGCGCAATCTAAAAGAGATGGCCCTTTGGTTAATCTCTCCTCTTCTCACAGCAAGGGGAAAAGCTCTGCTCCTCTTCTCAAGTACCATATTGCTCTTGCGCAATCCACTGGGGGTAGTCTTTTGGCTATTCCTCCTCCTCCTCAGAACAAAGGGAAAGGCCCGTTGGTCTTTTCTCAAACTTCATCGTCCCACGACTTGGAAGACAACAGAGGGAAACGCTCTTTAGCTAACCCTTCTTCACAAAACAAAGGAAAAGGCCCTTTAGTCTTTTTTCGGTCTTCCTCGGTTTTTACCGTAGAAGATCAATCTTCACGTGCTCCGGCACCAATCAGTACAAGAACTCTCTCCAACAAGGGTTCTTCTTCCCTCCTTGCCAAAGAGAAGTGTATTGATCAAAGAGGAATTTTGCCTACTCCGGTAGCAGAGTTCCAAGATCTCCCAACTCTCAAGATATTCCGTTCGAAACAGGGAAAATTGATGGTGTCTCAGAAAGAAACCCCTGGAGGTGAATTTTTTGATCTAAGAACTTATCTCAATCGACCAACTTCGGTGAAACGCAAACAGCCAATGCCGAAGACCAACCAGTATCAGAAGTAAACTTCCAGGATCAAAAATTCGGACACCTACGCCAATGAAGTGAGTACTTCCCTGTACACTCAAGGGTCAAAACATCTGAAGAACCGAAACCATGTTCCGAATGTTATCAAAGAACACATCCCTCGAACTTCTTCTCGTCCTATCATTGTTCCCGATCTCCGAGAATACCTCAAGCAAAAACGGGACAACATCTCAGCACCTCCAGTGCAACCACTTAGACACCATTGTAATCACAATGTTGTCATCAAGTGTTGTTGTCAGATAACAAGACGATCTGTCTTCGATCGTCTGAACTTTACAACCTCTGAACCTATGTCAGAAGATGAAGACGAAGTTCTGTACGCTTCTGTCAATATGACTTCTAGAGACACTGGAGGTAGAAAGTGCTCTAAGCACGGCAAGCCACGCAAGCCAAGCCAGCGGTATTTTGATCTACTCCAAGAACCTTCTGAAGGAGTATTCCAACATACCCGATCCCGAAGCCGAGACACAATCGGTCAAAGAAATCTTCAAGATCCTTCCGGTCATCTGCCTCTTTCTCACTCAGGAGATGATTCTTTCTCCGACCATGATGTATACAGCAAAAGTTCGAAACAGACACTGTCCTCCACTGTACCTAGAGAAGTGATAGCTTATGTTGTCACTGAAGATCAAGATGCTTTCAGTTCAGCAAGTCAAGAATAGCGGATAGCTGCACTAGAAGACAAGTTGAAAACTATGGCCGAAATGGTTGCCAGTATGCATTCTATTATCGTGGCCCAGCATACAGTACCACCGACCGTACCTGCTGTAAGTCCTGAAATTATAGCATCGTCGGTGCCTGCCAATGCAGGACTGGAGGTAGCATCTCCTCAACTACCTCCTGTACTGATTCAATCCACTCCCAGTCAGTCAGGTGCTGGGGGTAGTGCCTACCACGCTGTCCCTCCCCCTAATACTATGACTCAGCCTGCTCCTTCTACATCAGTAGAAGATGCCAATGAAGCTGTCAAGCTCCTATGCACACAATTTGAATCCTTCAAAGAGAAGGACAACTTGCAGAGGTTGGGGATCAAACAACCCTGTCCAGTTGAATGGAAGGAAGTCCCATTTCCTCTGAAGTACAAGATTCCAACAATTTTGCTGTTTGATGGAAGCACTTCTCCTAGTCAGTTGATTAACCACTTCGAGGTAATAACTGTCCAACTTCAGCCAAATGACGCTCTTCTTACCAGAGTATTCGTCGGCTGTTTAGCCGGCGTAGCATACGATTGGTACAAAAGCTTGCCCAATTCTCTGGTCTAAAACAAATCTTCTTGGAACGATTCTATGAGGGGATCAACGACATGACCATGTCAGCCCTCAATAAAATCAAACAAAGACATAATGAAACTGCTGAGAGTTTCATTGAAAGGTTCCGCCGGGAAGCTTTAAAAATGCCTTCTGGAACTCCGGCCGCTGTCACCATAGACACCTGTAAGGCAAATCTTTTGCCTATCATCAGCATGTGGACGGGATCTACTCAGTTCCAAGACTGGCCATCCTTTATTGTCAACGCTAAAGCAGCTAAAGTTAGCGCCGAAAAATTCAAGCAGCTAGGGGTACAAATGTCTAACCCCGATCGGGATGAACACCATACATCGGGAGGTAGTAATCGCCAGAACAACTGCAAGGGGAAAAAACATTGAATATCAACTTAACGAATAAGAACAAAGAATTTCTGGCGGTCAACGTAGCACCACCTACGTCTGCTTCTACTCCTTCAGCACCTCCACCAAGGGAACCTCGTCCAAATGTAGAGTACTCTTTTGACGAGAATGACACCGTGAGCATCTTTGATTGCTTGATCAAAAGCAATAAGCTCTAATTCCTGGATCCGAAGAAGCCTGATGAGGTCGGCAAAACTGATCATCCGTAGTACTGTGTCTATCACAGGTTCATTGGGCATCCCACTCGAGCATGTTATGTGCTCAAGGGTAAAATTCAAGAGCTGGTAAACGCTGGTGTTGTCACTCTGCAGCAAGACGAGAAGACTGTTACCGCAAACATGGTCTCAGTTCAATTCGGTGACTTCCCTCCGCAGATGGTACAACATGGTGTCATTTCTATCCCCAAAGCTACTCTTTAGATCGAGAATCTCCCTCCTCCACGAAGTGAAGGTCTCGTCCCCTTGTCTCTTGACAATGGCGAGATTATTTGGATCCACCCTGATCTTGCCTCGGAGTTCGAACTTTCCTTCTCCTCCAAGGAGAAGGATCGCTCCAAGGGCAAGACAAAGACTTGCAATATGGTGTCTTTTGACCCCATAGTTGACGAAGAAATCCTGCTGGACACCAGATCGGGGAAAGCCTATCTAAAGGATTATCCCGAAGCTCAAGAAAATCCTGCTTCTTCTTCTGAGCCCGCTCCAGTGTAGCCTGCTTCTTCTGAGAATATTCCTACTGCTTCCTCACCAGCGGTTGTTGTCACCCCCAATTTCTAGAAATAGGGGTATTTTTGTCATTATTCATTTTTGAATTATTTCGGAATTATTTATTTATTTATGATATTATTTTGGGGTTATTTGAATCGGGTTCGAATTTCAACTCATTCCGACTTGTATCGGGGACCTGGGGTAGTGTTGACCTTAGCAGGCCCACACACTAGTTAGCCATGGCCCACATGTTAGTTATTTTAGTTAGTGACTAGACTAAATATTTTGGTTAGGTTTAACTTGGATTAGTGGCTTTAGGATTGACTAAACTACCCCCGACTTGAACCCTTTTCCATGTGTTAACCTATAGATTAGTGTAGGGGCTTTTAGGCATTTCCCTAATAGGACAAAAGTCCTTTCTTGGCCGGCCACATGGTGATGGATAAGGTTCCATCACTTCACTTTATTTTTCCCCTTTTATTTCTCTCTCTTGTTCTTCCCTAATTTTTCTAGAGAGCTTTCCCTAATCAAACCATCACCAAATCCTTTCATTTCTTCACCAAATCTTCTTCCTTCCCTCTCCATTTAATCCAAGGAAGGAGCTCCTCAAGTTTGGGAGGATTCGGAGCTCGTTCGTGTCCTTTTGGAATCTCTACGTGTCGGTGTCGAGTCGGAAGGCCTTTTCCTTTGAAACTCTCTTCCGGAAGGTATAATCTCTCTTCTAAATCATCCCAACATTCATGTAGGATTATTTTGAACCCGTAGGAAATACCCCCTTGGTGTTGTGTCCATTTGAGTCCATTTCGTGTCCATTTGGACATTTGTAGAGGTGTCCTAGGAGTAGGATCGTGTCCTAATGGAGAAAACTCTATTTGGACACTTATAGAATTATTGGTATATTGATTTGATGCTATTCTAATATCTATTTCAGATTTTTCATGTGTTTAGATTTGTGGTTTCTATAGTATCATAATGTATTATATTCCTATAATCTATAATTGGGAAGAGGGTCGGCAAAGAGGAGTTTTGGATGTGTGTTTATTAGTGTAGGAGGGTGTGTAGGAGTTGTGTTTGATGATATGGGTGAGAGAAGTTGAGGTGTATATGTAGGTAGTATAGTGAGAGTGTTTGAGTGAATGAGTGACAGAGAGTAGAGAGTGAGATATGAGAGATAGAAGGAAGGGTGGTGACTGTTGAAAACAGCAACAATACCAGGCCAAAACAGCCCCATATCACCCCATGGCTGTCCTATTTTGCAACAGGACAGCCCCCCTAAAACAGTCCTACATTTCTTCCATGTAGTAGTCCTGTTTTTGCCCTTTGTGGCTGTCCCCAAAGCCTCTTTAACAGTTCAGATTTTCCACCCTTGTGGTTGTCCTCATTAGCCACTTGATAGTCCATTCAAACCCCCCATTGGCTGTCCCTTGCACAGCCATGAAACAGCCCTTGTACTGTCAAGGACAGCACCTAAAACAGTCCATGAACCACCCAAAATTCAGTCCAGCTTTGCCCATACAAGCGGCTGTCCCTTACCCTATTTTAACCCTTATACTACCCACTACAAAACCACTAATTACTGTCCTAAATTGCCTCAATTCAGTCCACATGTTTACACCCAAATATCAGTCCCTATAACCCTTAACACAACCCATTTAACCCCTTCAAAAATAGTCCACTTTTGACCCATATCATTCCTTACAAATTTACCTATGTGAGTTTGTGTGTGTGTGTAGGAAGCCTATGAGTGTATCATGAGAGAGATTTGTGTGGAGAAATGTGAGAGTGTTGAGAGGGTAAATTCATGAGATGGTTTAGAAATAGGGTAAACCAATACCCATGTATCCCAACATAGCCTAGATACCTTGGATACCTATTTTTCTTGGTAGGTAAACCTTAGATAGGTTGATATCTAGCTACCCTAAGGAGTCTAGGCTAGTACCATGGGTATTTGCGGGGTTTCCTTGGGATTGGGCAAGGTATCGGGATTTACCCTGATAGTGTAATGTTAGTTTTGCCTAGGAATAGGGTATTAGTGTTTGGAGTCTAAGATAGAGTTAGATCTTGATTTCCTTGGTGGATAATGATCAAATATGGTGCTCATAGACTAGTTTTGACGTCGGTTGACCTTTTTGACCAAAAGTCAACAAAAGTCAACCGAGAGTCAAACTTAGCCTTTAAGCGACCCGATTTGATCGAAACCAAACCAGAGTTGACCAGTTGACTGAAAATCAATTGATAGTCAACATTTGACTTATTTGACCTATAGTTGACCCAGGGTTGACTCAGTGTTGACCAGAGTTGACCAGAGTTAATTTTTTGATCAAAAGTCAACTGTAAGTCAACCCTTGAACCAGATTGACCTCATTTGACTTGGATTGACTCCAAGTGACCTGGTATGACCTAGTATGAGCCAGTATGACCTAGTGTGACTCAGTCTGGCTTAGATTGACCTAGTTTTAACTTAGACTTGCATTCATGACTTGAATTAGCTTTCTTTTTCAGTATTTAGCCCTGTTTGACTCATAGTATCTTATTTTAGGTCTGTGATCACTCTGAGCGTCTGTTCACCTTATCAGCTCAGGACCACGGGCGAGTACATTCACTGATAGTTTTTATTGTCTTGATATCTGCTATATCCGATTCAGTTGTAGTGTTATACTCGATTTCCAGTCACGACAGTTCACGGACTAGTATATGTTGGATCATGATATGGGATGTTATTCCTAGAGTTACATGGTATATTGGTACATATTCTGTCTTATTTCAGTGTATTGGTATAACATCGATTTCAAAAGGGGACTTGCTACCCTCTTATGGAATCCCGTGTCATAACGTGTCATGTACAGATCCATTGTACTATTTGGGAATGGGAGAGTTATTAGTAGTTGTGTGATCAAGTTTCCACATGGTTCTATGGTACATATGGTTCATAGCTATACCCTCGCCTCACGACGGGTAAAGCCTTACCCTATACGGTTCATAGCTTTCTATGGTGACTGGTCTTATCGTTCTATTGTATACATGGTTCATAGCCGGTCGGATGGAAATCCTGAGCATATTTTTCCTAGGCCGATCACATGACACACTAATAATTCAAGGCATCTTTTATATTTATTATCTCTGGTGACTAAGTTCTGTTCGGGAGAAGGGTTACAGCCCCGGTCCTTGTTTGGTTTAGGGGTTGTAACTCGGCTTCCGAATAGTTCCCAAGTCATCCTATATCTATGTATTATCTTCCTTTTCAGTACTCACATCATGATATGTATTTCCAGTTGATTTTGCCTTTTATTTTATTATACTGTCTCTTATAGAATTTCTCAATTCATATGGAACTACTGTTGGTGTTTGTACTTGCTCATTTTCCTGACAGGATACCGTTGACAAATTTTACAGATGATTCAGAGGCTGATTGCCCGACCTACTATGGGGTTGAGTCTGTTGGATTAGAGTTAGACCGTGGCTTATTGGTAGAGCCACTAGACTTTGCTCACCCTGAGTAGCATAGTTTAGTTAGGTTTGCCTGGCCTGCGAGCCAGCTAGTATATTTTAGTTGTAGTATCTATTATATATATTTTCTGAGACTGGATGTTTGTGTATAGCTCTGACTTGTGGATCTTGGACTCATTTCCTGTTTTATCTATCATATTTCCTTTTCATGCTATCTACCTTAGTTTTGATATATGTGATTGAGACTGTATCGCTATGTCACCTCCATTCGGAGTGTATATACTGTACAGGTACATTTATTTGTTTTAGTCGTAGTATTTACGGACCCTATATACAGTGTTCTACCGTCGATATTGCGGCGTAGGCTGGGCGTAACCACGTACTCGTGCCCCTCTTCAGGGTGCGTGTCGTGACACATTTTTATGGTGGCCCATGCAGGTCTGTGTCACAATTAGTACGATCTCGTAATGGTGCTCGACTTAGAGTGCTAATTACGAGCCTGCGACTAGGACGTAGGATCTAGGGTATGATAGGAGTTACTCAATCACATTTTAGGAAATTTCTGATCTTTTGATTACCATGACAACTCTTCTTGCATTTGAATTCAATTGTCCTCCTTTGATAATATCTTATCATGTGCCATATTGATCTCTTGCGTTCAATTCATCTTCAGGATGACGGTGACTCATTCTCAGGCGGCAGGGCCTAGTACAGTTCCAGAGAGGTCAGATCTGGGAGGTCTTCCACCTCCGGCTACGGGAGTAGCAGTCGAGAGAGCAGTAGCCACAGTCCCTGTCCTTCAGGCAGGAGTAGCAGCGGCAGTTTCCGGAGGTCTTCCACCTCCAGCTGAAGGAGCTACAGTTCAGGGAGCTGCCACATCAGTCCATGCCCTTCCGGCGGGAGCAGCAGCAGCGACGGTTCCAGGAGATCTTCCACCTCCATCAGCGAGACCGTCCATGGCCATCCCTGACATTCTTCCACCGCCGCCTCAGTTACCGACAGACACTCAGGAGATGATGGCCCTTCTGCAGCAGATGCTGTAGACACAGAGAGCATAGGCAGAGGCACAGCACCGACAGGCAGAGGTGCTGCGACAGACCATGGAGAACTCGCATCAGCTAGCTATGGCAGCAGTGGAGAGAGGTGCACCGGCTACAGTTCAGGGAGCACTAGCACCGCAGCAGGGTCAGGAGAGGCCCGGTACACACCTCCATTTCAGAAAGATGAACCCGCGGGAGTTCAAGGGTACCGAGGGTATCCTATACGCGGACGACTGGCTAGAGGATGTCCAGCGGAGTCTGGAGTTGGCCGAGGTCCCGAGAGGTCTGTGGGTGACGTCTGCAGCGAGCCAGTTCTTCGATATAGCGCTGACATGGTACCGCACGGATCCACGTGCATCAGTGAGAGGTATATCTTGGAAGGACTTCAGGAAGCTCTTTAAGGAAAAGTTCTACCTAGATGTAGCCTTGATAGCCTTGGAGGGGCAGTTTGCCCGTCTGGTGCAGGAGAACTCGTCGGTAGACGAGTATGCAGCGGAGTTCTTCCACTTGAGCATGTTTGTACCCAGTTTGGTTCAGGATGAGGGGTGCAAGGCCCGGAAGTTTCGGAGGGGACTCACACATGCAGTGCGCACTCATACATCTGGGCGACGAGATGCGACGTTCGAGCAAATCCTTATGGAGGCTCAAATTGCAGAGGAGGACTTCAGCCTCAAGCCGAAGAGGAGCAGTGACGCTCTTGGAGCTAGTTCGAGTGCAGGGCCAGCGAAGCGCCCACATTTCCAGCAGAGGCAGTTTCAGCAGCAGCAGCCTCAGTTACAGTTTCAGCAGGCACCGGTGCGGGCCCAGCAGTACCAGAGACAGGGCCGGAGACAGGACATCGAGTGTGCCTTCTGCAAGAAGATGGCGCACATCCAGAAGGCTTGTAGGATGAAGCTGGGAGTCTGTTTATTCTGTGGAGCTCCAGACCACCAGGTGAAGGACTGTACGGTCCGTGCAGCCAGACAAGCAGGCCAGGACAGAGTACAGCAGGCTATAGGAGGCCAGCAGGGGCGAGCTTTCGCCATGACAGTTGAGCCCACTCAGGCAGTAGCAGAGCAGATAGCAGGTTCCAATCTTTCGATCTCATTTCTGTATTATTTTCTTATAAACTGTTTTGAAATTCGATTCTATCTGTTCCTTGATCGTTTGATAAAATTGTACTTGTGATGTGAATTCCTTCTGAGATAAGTCGTATGGGCTAGGTCGCCTCGATTATGAGATTTAGAATCCTCTAGGGTCATGCTAGCAGGCAGAGTGAGGACATATAGTCGGACTATGGACGTATCTCTCGGGTGTGGGAATTTAAGGTTTTCGCTGCCAAGCTAGCGGCAATGCAAAAATTTTAAATACTATAATTCTAGAGGTATGTACCATAGTTGAGGGCTCTGTGATTATCGTAGCCTTGCTCACTGGCATGACGGAGATTCTGAGTATCATGATTATTGGACAGACGCATACGATTATCAAATTGCATAAATTTTCTGTGTTTGCTTCGTTTTAAATTTTGAGGATGAATTCTTTTAAGGTGGATAGACTTGGAGTTTCTCATTGAGAGTAATTTCAAATTTTATAATTTTAGTCATTTAATCCATGCTTTGATTTTGAGATTTTAATCATTTTAAATTTTTAGCCATGACATGTGAATTTGAGATTTTACTATTGTTTGGTTTTATTTTCGAGGACGAAATTTTTTTTAAGGTGGATAGATTTGTCACCCCCAGTTTCCAGAAACGAGGGTATTTTTTTATTTTTCATTTTTGAATTATTTTGGAATTATTTATTTATTTATGATATTATTTTGGGGTTATTTGAATCGGGTTCGAATTTCAACTCATTCCGACTTGTATCGGGGACCTGGGGTAGTATTGACCTTAGTGGGCCTACACACTAGTTAGCCATGGCCCACATATTAGTTACTTTAGTTAGTGACTAGACTAAATATTTTGGTTAGGTTTAACTTGGATTAGTGGTTTTAGGATTGACTAAAATACCCCCGACTTGAACCCTTTTCCATGTGTTAACCTATAGATTAGTGTAGGGGCTTTTAGGCATTTCTCTAATAGGACAAAAGTCATTTCTTGGCCGGCCACATGGTGATGGATAAGGCTCCATCACTTCACTTTATTTTCCCCCTTTCATTTCTCTCTCTTGTTCTTCCCTAATTTTTCTAGAGAGCTTTCCCTAATCAAACCATCACCAAATCCTTCCATTTCTCCACCAAATCTTCTTCCTTCCCTCTCTATTCAATACAAGGAAGGAGCTCCTCAAGTTTGGGAGAATTTGGAGCTCGTTCGTGTCCTTTTGGAATCTCTACGTGTCGGTGTCGAGTCGGAAGGCCTTTTCCTTTGAAACTATCTCCCGGAAGGTATAATCTCTCTTCTAAATCACCCCAACATGCATGTAGGATTATTTTGAACCCGTAGGAAAGACCCCCTTGGTGTTGTGCCCATTTGAGTCCATTTTGTGTCCATTAGGACATTTGTAGAGGTGTCCTAGGAGTAGGATCGTGTCCTAAGGGAGAAAACTCTATTTGGACACTTATAGAATTATTGGTATATTAATTTGATGCTATTCTAATATCTATTCCAGATTTTTCATGTGTTTAGATTTGTGGTTTCCATAGTATCATAATGTATTATATTCCTATAATCTATATATGATATATATGGTTATATATATATCATTATATATATATATATATATATATATATATATATATATATATATATATATATATATATATATATATATATATATATATATATATATATTTATATATATATATATAGTAACTGCCGTCGAAAGACGGTGAGCTGCCGAGCGGAGCTCTGGAGCGCACGGAGTGCGCGGGGTACGTGTGCACGGCGATGATGACAAGGCCAACGGACTATGTCCGCACTCCAAAAGTCGTTCCATACGACAGGCCAAGAATCGTGTGCGTGGGACACACGATTATACTGAGCCCGCACGCGTTAGAAAATATATATATATATATATATATATATATATATATATATATATATATATATATATATATATATATATATATATATATATATATATATATATATATAAAATATATATATAAAAAAATATATATATATATAAAATATATATATATATATATATATATATATATATATATATATATATATATATGGTGGCTTATATATATATGGATATATATATATGGTTGTGTATGTGTGGATTGGTGTTCATGATTGGGAAGAGGGTCGACAAAGAGGAGTTTTGGATGTGTTTTGTTAGTGTAGGAGGGTGTGTAGGAGTTGTGTTTGATGATATGGGTGAGGGAAGTTGAGGTGTATATGTAGGTGGTGTTGTGAGGCATGCGGTTCAGGCATTGGAAGTCATACGGTTCAGGCATATGCGGCTAGGAATGATCTCATGCGGCTAGGAAGAGAAGTAAGCTTCATGCGGCTGGCAGAATCAAGTTCCATGCGGCTAGGTAAGGGCTGGGGCATGCGGCCAGGATCACTGGGTCCCATGCGGCCAATGCAAAGAGGGCGTATGAGGCTCAGGAAGGTCAGGGGCCTTATGCGGCCAGAAAGTAACCGGATCTCATGCGGCTCAATTATGAGCAAGGCCATGCGGCCAGGAAAGATGAGCATATGCGGCTGGGATAAATCGGGTCATGCGGCCCGGACTCATAAGCCCATGCGGCTGGAATATAATGGGACTTATGCGGCTAAATTATAGGAGACTACATGCGGCTGAAGATGCAAGGCCTTATGAGGCCAGACTGGTCATGAGCCTATGCGGCCAGACTGGTCATGAGTCTATGCGGCCAGGAGATGAAGGGGGTGCATGCGGCTCAGTTAAGAGCTCATGCGGCCAGGGAAGGGTTGGTGAGCATATGCGGCTAGATTATAAGTCTCATGCGGCTAGGATTAAATCTTCATGCGGCTGGGAGAATCGAGTTTCTGTGGCATAGGCCATGCGGCCAAGTAACTCAGCAAGGCTTATGCGGTTCAGGAATAAAACTTGCTGCATAAAGCTATGCGGCTAAGTCCAGTCGGCTATGAACTGTTCTTCTTCTCCATCCTTCCGAGAAGAAGAATCCTTCAAGCCATGGCTCCCAAGCTCCATGAATCTTTCATCCAGAGTCCAAATCCAAACTTCCATAGGTCAAAATGGAGCAGAATGAAATTCTCAACAACATGGAACCATCAAAACTTATAAATAACAGAATTAAGTAGATCAAAACCGAAGAATTCTGAAAATAAAAATAAACTTAGATCTATAAGAATCTAGCCATGGAAATTAAAAATGTCAAGTACTAAAGTGCTTTAGAATACAGTAAGGAAGAGAATGAAGCAATAAAATTGGAGTTCCTCCATGAAGCAAGTTGCACTTGCCTAGAGCTCACTCTCTCTCTCTGGTAGGTGGAGAGTTAATGAAGGAGAAGAAGAAGAGTAATGAGTAATAATGGAAGAGAGAGAGAGTGGGATATAAATGAGGATGGTGGTAGGTGGGAGTGGTTTGGTTCACATAAAAACCCAACCAAGCCAAACCCATTAAACCGAACCAAATCAAGCCAATGCAATGCCATGAGGAACCATGTAATGAAATACTCAATAAACCAAGCTCCATAATCCATGAACGATAAATGACAATTAAACCACAATGCTAAATATGAAAATAAACCACAACTAACTAATCAAGAAAAAGAGAAATACGGATCAGAAATACGAACACGTATAAAATACGTATCACGAATTTCGGGGCACTACACTAACAGTCAGACGTCCTATGACTATGACTCATATGAGCAAGGGCAAGTTCAATGCAAAGTGGGAAGGGCCTTATATCGTGAGCAAAGTCTTCTCAAATGGAGCCTTTCAACTCACAGAGTTAGATGGTCGAGTTGCAATGATGCCTATCAATGACAAGTTTCTCAAAAAGTATTATGTATAAATGTAACTGACATTGCTTGTAATCATCAGACAAGTTCATAAATAAAATTTTATTTTATTTTATTTTGAATGATAGTACATAATATCAAGGAAGGTCACTATCATCCTTCTCAAAATTAGGACGCGGGCCACTACCGTCCTTATCGAAGACATGATCAGCAAAAGAGCCGAGAACACTCTTGCTCGAACCCACCAGGAACTTGCAAGCAGCCATCCTCATGGCTTCTTCTTCTTCTTCAGTCTTCTCTGGTTCAAGAAGGAAGTCCAAGATGTCCTTTGGTGGTTTGGGGGAAGACGAACCATCGCCCGCTGCTATCTGCTTTGGTTGAGCCGGATCGACTGGACGTTCCTCAGTACCCGCTTCCACCTTCGGGGCGATCTCAGCCTTCTTGGATGCATCTCCAGACGACATCTTTATGTTGAAAAGGGAAAGTGATTATCCCTTCTGATTTTATGTTCTATTTATAGACAGAGATTCATACGACAACGAAACTACATTTCATTCACCCGACGGTTTACCCGTTCACACATCCATCTGACGGTTCGCCCGTTCATCACCCAACGGTTTACCCGTTCACACATCCATCTGATAGTTTGCCCGTTCGTCATCCGACGGTTCGCCCGTTCATCACATCCATCTGACGGTTCGCCCGTTCATCACCCGACGGTTTACCCGTTCACACATCCATCTGACGGTTCGCCCGTTCATCATCCGACGGTTCGCCCGTTCATCACATCCATCTGACGGTTCGCCCGTTCATCACCTGACGGTTTACCCGTTCACACATCCATCTGACGGTTCGCCCGTTCATCATCCGACGGTTCGTCCGTTCATCACATTCATCTGACGGTTCGCCCGACGGTTCGCCCGTTCATCATATTCATCCGACGGTTCGCCCGTTCATCATCCGACGGTTCATCCGTTCATTACATTCCTCCGACGGTTCATCCGTTCATTTAATTCATTTGACGGTCCATCCGTTCATTCTGACGATTCATTTCGTTCATCCATTTTGTTCATATCAGCAACTTGTCATTTTTGATTAAGTTGTCTATTGAAATAATGATATTCAATAAATTATATTTTCTACGTCCACATTACCTCTGAGCAGATATAATTGAGTATAATTATTTTCCAAAATCAAGAAATATATCAAGTCCTGCACCTCTGAATATATTTTCTATCGCTATTATTTATATCTGAATAAGATATGAAATAAATAATAGAGCCACCAAGAAAAATGTCTTTTATTGATCAAAATTTTTTTAAAGACATTACAACATGACATATTACAAAAAGACTGAAGATACAAAAGCCTTTCTTATTCTGCTGGTGGAGTCATTAAGTTGGTCATCTGCTGCTTCAAAGATTGTAGCCGCTCCTCACGAGATTCTATCACCCGCTTCCTAGCTTCTTCCATCCCAGACTTGTCGTCGAAAGATGGCATAGTCACTATTCTGCGAGAGATTTCTTCTTGATGAGTTGCGACGTACTCATCCCTTTCCAGAGTCAGAACATTCAGCTGTTGAACTACAGTCTGGTGTTGTGCGGCCTTGTCCTCCAGAGCAAGCTGGACAAGTCTCAGCTCTTCTTTAAGACGGGCAGATTCAGATTGCAGCTCTGCAACTCTCCGCTCCTTCTCGTCAGCAACAGATGCCACTGTTTCCACTTGGGCATTATACTCAGCAGACTTGTTAGTAAAAGCATCTAAGAGAATTTGGAAATTAACTTTCTCAACCGCAGCCTCCCGAGACATCTTTTCAAATTCAGCTTGCACCAAGGACTCCATTTCTCCCTTATTCAGCTCTTTGTAAACTTTGACCGATGCCACCAGCTCATCTAGTACATGTTCAAAAAAAATAGCCTGAGCTTCGTCGCCTTGATGACGGATGGCATTGATCAAGTAGGAGGTTGGATCTCTGACGATGGAGAAACCAGCCTCTTCTTTTTCTATCACCCTATCTTCTAAGGGTTTCAAAGACTTAAAGAAGAGATTGCTGAAGTAGCTGACGACAAAACGGTTGGTAGCCAAAGCACCCGGGGTAGCAGCTACTCCCATAGATGTAGAAGCAGCAGCAGGTGCCTGTGAAGACAGTCGTTCAGCTTCTTCTCTTTGAGTAGACGGCTCTTTAGCCAGTGGAGCCATCGTAGAGCTAGTTGCTCCTCCCAGATGCTCTTCTGCAAAATCAAATGAACCTTATCATTGATTGTTGTCGTCATTTGCAACTAATTGAAAAGGATCAAAAGATCAAAGGCAATCTTACCATGACTTGCCCCAGCAACAAGCCTTTCGTCTGCTGGTACAGATTCCAGTCTAACAGAAGTAGCCTCAGACATTAATGCTTGGCTACTTCCGGCCTCAGAACCACCCGAGAAATGTCGGCTACCGCTAGCGATAGCCGTTACTGGCACTATGTCTGTGCACACGGGAGGAATCGGGGAAGATTCAAGTTCTGTATGGATAAAAATATAAATGTCAGCTATTTGAATCCATAAAAAGAAGGTAAATAAAATCGTTTAATACCTTTTGGAGCAGCAGAAGTAGTTTCAGTAGGTGCTTCTTTTACATCTGTATTCCTTTCCGGAGACACGTATACCTCCACATCCGCTTCAGGATTCAGTGTGTCGTCTATGACTTCGGAAGACATGTGGATATCAGTACCTTCTTTGGGATTTAATGTATCATCAACTTCTTCAGTTGATGTATCTTCATCGCTTATGCTATCCTCTGGAGCTTCCTCGCTGGCAGTTGCGACAGCAGCTTGATCGACATTGTCTTGCAGACCGAAGTCGCAATCATTTAAAGCTTCAATCATCAGATGATCTTCTTCCTTACGGAGCCCTCCTGGCGTAGCAGGAATCTGGGTAGTTCTCACCGCAAGAGAAGGAGATCACAAAATTTTATCATCTCTCTGCCCAGGTTCATCTCTCAGCTCAGCTTCAGCCCCTAGCTCGGCTTCATCTCTTTGTTCAACCTCATCCCTTGGCTCTGGGGAAGGAGTCTCATGCCTAGGCTCAGAGACAGGTGTAGGGGATGACATGGTTATTCCAGCTACAGTACTGGCTACCACTGAAGACAAGATTTGTCTTGGAGGGGTGATCACCCTCTTTCTCCTTCTAGAGGCCAGTTTCTTTCGATAAAGAGGTCTTTCGGGACTCTCCACATCTACTACGTCGACCTGCTTTAGAAAAGAGGTCGGTGTGGTCGCTTCTTCTCGGGTCCACTCGGCCAGTTGCCGAGACTGCGACCTGGTAGTAACTTTCTTGGAGGGGTCTAAGATAAGTTTCTTCTTTGCAACCGGAGAGGAAGGTTCATTAATCCTTCTCTTTCTCTCCTAGGTTGGAGATTTGGCCACTTTCAAAGAAACCCTTAGTGGTTCATTAACCTCTTCAGGGAAGTTAGCCTCCCTTGAGGCTTCCAAGGGATCATCCACTGGTTCATGTTGCTCATCATTTCCTGGAGCTAGCATAGCTGTTGTTCCTTTCTTCAAACGCGTCGCCGTCGCGAAGCTATCTACAAGATTAAAGTTCTCGGCAAAAGTATTTGCAGCTGTGTAAAAAAGTGAATATATATAACATTCGAGGGCCATGATCATTCTTGGTCGGCATCGAGAATACTGTCTTTGTGTTCCGAGCGTTGTAATAGGCCCATGCTCTGGCACCATCAATCAGATACCCCTTTCCTTGTAGGCAAGTTATAGCATTGCCTACATGGAACTGGTCGTAACCAAATTGACGAACGAAGTGGCTTGGCAGATATGGTTCCAAGAAACACTCATCTTCGAATCTATACACCAAATGCGACGGCCTGATCGACCTCAGCCAGTCAAATGCTGCCCGACCCAACGACTGCATCCCAAGGTCAACTAGATTTGTCGATATATGTTCGTAACCGGTTGGAGGGGCAACGCAGTAAAAATTCCATCCCTTTCCAAGGTTCAGGGCACGTCTGCAATCCTTCAGACTAGTGTACACCTACTTGCTCTGGAAGAATCTCCGTAGATAGCTACCGCCGACGGCTCCCATGTCGGTGTTCATTAATGACGGATGGTGCAGAAGCAACCATCCCAAATAAATAGGTGTAAGGCAACTCCAGTCGAGGGAAGTTCCCCTTCTTACCCTTCCATTTGAGCATGGAGTCAACATAAAGATGAAGACCTGCATTTACTCTACAGGTCATCGCTGACAGCAAATCCATCCGGTAGCCAAAGACTAACCGGACAGCAGCAAAAAGCACGCCGTGGTGGAAGCGGTCCACGGTGCTTGCTCCGGGTACGACGAAGCGTCGGAGCCAATATGTCAGGAATCCTGCCAACTGGGCTTCTCTTGACATGGGACTGTAGCCCATTCTCATAAAATTCTCGACAAAATCTCCGGTCTTGAGTGGAGGGTATTGATTTTCATCATTAACTTTGATATCCATTTTTTTGTTTTCTTCCATCAGTCTTATTACTTCACTGTGGCTGAGGGGTTGGAAGAAAGTCGGGTTGCAAGTATCATGATCCTTAGTCTTTTTCTCAATGATATGATTAAGGAAAAGATAAGGCAACCACTTTGAGGAATAACAGGTGCCGGAAGAATCGCTCTTATAGTACAGGGAGCAAATTTTGTAGTGGCACAGTAGTTCGCCAAAGACGGCCACCATCTCTGCATTTTTCCAACATAGTCTGTCTAACTCGTCGTTTGTTGGAACATATTCCTCATAAGGGAAGTCTCCCGTTGGTAAGCACGAGATGTATTTCATCTCATGAAGGGCTAATCCAATTTTCCCGCAGGGTGTCATGAATGTCCATGTCCTATAATTGTACCTCTCTGCCAAGGCCAGAAACAGATGAGGATTTGGGAGGAATCCATACACGGTAGCATATACCGCCTGATATAGCTCGATTACTTTGAGCTTGTCTTCGAACTGAACCAATATCCAATTGGTTATGCAGTTCCACCTTCTGTTGTTTGTGTTCACCAGACCTGTCAGCCGGATGTCCTGATCCGGGTATCTGCCCTCAACCTTTGCGTATTCATTAGCAAAGATTGGTGTCCTCACCGGCCGCAGCAAAGAAGAGTTCTCTGGAGGGATGCAGTCAGGCTTCAACCCTCTGAGCAAAGTGCTATGACGCTCAGAGGAGCTATAGAACATATCCCTGTTGTTTGGGCCTTTTTTTACATAAATCTTTCCTGTCCTTGCTTGCTGGAGGGGGGTAATATCCCAGTCCATCCTCCTGGGATGGCTTGCATGGGCATAGCGGGCTAGAGGGAGGCATCTAGCAATGTCCGGCAACAGGATTATTTTCTCCTTTCTCTGGAAGAGTCTCTGCTCAACACGGGGTCTTGGCCGAGAACTCTTGTCAATAGCTTCGCCAAATAAGAATAGGAGTTTCTTATGGGTAATGGCGTCAGCAGATTGTAGGGGCTGCCCATTCATCAGACTTAATAAAGTCTTATTGTCCTGAGCTACCAAGATGGCTTGGCGGGAGGATGGCAGAGCATATTGGGGAAAAAGCACATGGGATAAATCTTCTTTAAATTTCGGTTCAGCAAGGGACCCTACAAATATTTTATACTCTGGGTCCTCTCTGATGTTAACTGCAGCAAACAGAAAAAACAGAATTCAGTACAAGTAAAATCAAAGATTCTGTCAGCAAATTGCGCAAGCATCAGATTGTGCAACAACAGCTTCTATACGCAAACTTTCCAGTTATGCCAACTCATCCACTTGCGCAAGCCATCAGATTGTGCTGAATAACTTGAGCAAAGCATCAGTTTGCGCTGGACAGCCTTGCACAAATCAGCAGACTGCACTGACTTTTGCCAACACGTTCTAACCGATTGCGCAAGAAAATAGTCTTCATAAAAATGAAAACTATTGGGTTTGTGCAACCGAAACCCTAAACAGGGCGGCACAGTACAACCAAATTTCTAAAAAGAGATAGGTTTAGGGATTCAATCATGTCGAAAAACCCTAAAAAAGATTTTTTGATCGAGCAAACTACCTTGCAATACTGGATGTCCGATTTTATGTCGTAAAATGTGCGAAACAGCACGAGTCGAAGACTCGGCGGGGGCCTTGCCCTTGTCAGCGGCGGAACGCTTTGGGGCCATCTGAAGTCGACGGAGAAGAAGGAAGGAAGTCGGAGTAGGCTCGGAAACTTTTTTCTCTTTAGCAAAGTGAAAACAAGTAAAGAAAAACAAGAAGAACAAAGAGAACTATTTGTAGTTTTTAAAGAGCAATGGTCGCCTCAGATTGCGTCAAAAAAATGGAAGCTAACTCCTCCAATTGCGCAGACAAGTCATTATTTGTGCAACTTGATTTTTTAATCAAAATTTAAAGTATTTCGATGACTATCTTCAAACTTCGAAAACTTTGAAGGGGGTCTTGTAGGTCCTAAAAATCAAGTTGCACCCATCAAAGAAGTCATGAAAATCAAATTAGGCATCCTTCAAGTGAATTGCGTAGGAGACAGATTGTACACCAACTCGATTACGCAGGCTGAACTACGCACTCATCCAAGTGCACAGGCTGACGTGGCCTTGTCATTATTACCTGACAGAGAATCAGATCTTCTGACAACTGACAGCACGGAGGATGAGAAAACTGTTCGTTTATCGTGCAGCACAGCGCTCGAGGACAGCTGTACATGCAGCGCAATAGGCCAGACTCTCTGCAGCGTGGTCCATCCCAGCGTAATCTGAAGCCAGCACAATTCAGGTGGCGCACTTCATCAAGACAACTGACAAAGTACACGAGGCCTTCATGCCATCAATGACTCACTACGTGGTAACCGTCTGTACATGATCATGTGCATTTCAATCAAATAATGCCATGTGTCCAATACAGTTGGCCCACGATCAAATAACTGCCAGCGCAGTCTGATGTCTGCGCGATCCATTGCATGCGCAATCCAACCTGCGCAAGTCCAAAATAACTAAAAAGTAGTTATTTCTAGAACTCTATAAATAGAGTTTCAAGTCCTTCCTAGAGGGGATCACACATATATCAGAGATCATCACCATAGATCAGGAGTTCTTGCCAAAGTGCTGCTGCAATCTTCAGAGGCTATCGTCTTCAAAGTTCACATCGTCCAAGGGATAAAGCGATCGTCATTCAGATCGGATTCCTAAAGTTGTACTTTCCCAGAATTCTTGTAATCTTCTTACAAAGTTTGTTGAAATAAAGATCAACTTTTGTTTTTGCAAACACGCATGTCGACGTTCGGCCATCGGTAGTTGGTGAGTTTCATCATCCTCTTCCTGTACCGTACATACGCCGATGCGCATGGACCTTGAGTCCTGATGATGTGCTGAGGTTCCACTGCTGACGCGTATGGGATGCGCCGAAGCTCCCCTGCTGATGCGCATGGGTTTAAGCCCTGAAGATGCGCTGAAGCTCCACTGCTGACGCGTATGGGTTTAAGCCCTGATGATGCGCCGAAGCTCCACTGCTGACGCGCATGGGTTTAATCCCTACTGCTGATGCGCATGGGTTTAAGCCCTGATGATGCGCCGAAGCTCCTTTTTAGATGCGCCTGAACCTGATGCACTTTTGATGAGAACGAGGCTTAGATTCTTTTGTTGTTTGTAACATCCCTGAATTTTTGTCTTCTTGGTTGAACATCAGTGTCGATGACTGTCCCACTCTTGAATGAAGTGCTTCTAGATGCTACCCTCTGTCAGATGGGAGTAGATTACGATGAGGAGGTGATAAACCCTGCTCAAGCTGCTATTATGCTAGATCAGCCTCCCGAAAGAATGACTCAAATCTGGGAACAACCGTATGGGTTTCTCAAATGGATGATGGAGCGTGGCATTTTGAAATCTGCCACTTCTGATAACGTGACCTTTCTGAAGCCCGAGTTCCTGTTTGGGGACTGCCTTACTTCTATTGAAGCGAAGGTGTTGAAGGTCAAGGAAGATTGATTTTTTACAGCAAGAGGACTGCATATGACTGTTAAGCAACTTGAACGTCAATGGCCCTTGACAGCTTTCTGTCGTCTTGCTTCCAAGAGGAGGATATCTTGGGAGCTAACCCCATCCCAGGGGGGAGCGGTGGCAGGCGTCATCAAGATCGACTCTACCTCCGATCAAAGGAATACTTTGGCCGCCGTGCGGTCTGGGCCTTCTTTAACCTGGCGGACTTTACGTCCTGGGAGCATTTACAGTGATGTTCCCATCAATACATTTGCTTTCGGTGCTTCGACTTTTGCCAATCGTATGCTGTTGATAGAGCGATCGTACCCGAAATATGAATTTTGGGTAGAGGGTTGGTGTCACTACGTTGCCAAATGGGACAAGTTGACACTCTGGATTCTGTCGCGGTTTTAAACCGAACTCCAAGAGATGGGGCTGACTGCCGTGATCCGTGCTACTCAAGCAGGTATTGACATAAACCGGCATATGTTCCTCGCGCTCCTGGAGATGTTTAACACCCAGACCGGGACTTTCTTTACTCCGGTGGAGGAGCTGGGACTCGTACTTCATGAAATGTACGAAGTGTCAAAGCTTCCTTGGGGAACAGAGCCTTATGAGGAATACTTCCCGACCAACGAGGAGTTCCAGGTCCTGGGGGACAAAACTGAAGAGATGATGGCCGTCTTCAAGGAAGTGGCGAGTCATCATTACTATATGCAGAAGAGGGATAAGAACGGGTCGCAACCTCATGTGACCGCCTGGAGGGATTACGCCTTCAAGCAAGACAAGGAGGATCTCTCTCAATTTACCACTCCGCCAGCGCTTTCCCGTAGCGAAGTGCTCTCCAAAATAAGCAGGTTAGGTGAGAAGAATTCCCGAGAAAACGAGGATCGGGAGTCGGATGAACGCTCCTATAGTTGTTTCTGGCACCTTATTCATCGAATGTCGTCGAAAGCAGTGTTAGCTGCGTATCTGATGGTTTGGCTTCGGGATTACGTCTTCTCGGGCGGGTCAGGCTCTGTAGAGAGGGTGACCCGGAACCTAATCCTGCCAGCTGTGAAGTTGGTTTTTGGCCGGCGCCTGGCTCTACTCCCCGCAATGGTGTATAACCTGTTGTGAGGTTTGCGAGAATTTACGGGAAATGTGGTTCATGACCGAGGTAGAAATGACAAATTCCCCCGTGTCGAATTGCCATTTCACTATTTGATGGGGTGATTGATTTTACACCATCCCAATGTAATGAGTCCGGGCTCGGAGGAAGATCATAGGGCCGGAGATGCATTCCTCCGCCGCTTCCACCAGAGGAGCTGGCTGCATACTGGCGTTCCTGTTTGCAGGAAAGTTTTATCCCGCCTTCAGGGGTGGAAGATCACCAAAGTAAGTCCTGTCTTTTCGGGTTTTGAGGCCAATGAAGACTTGATGGATTCGGGTGAAGATGCTACCACTCTGCCTCCATGGGGATTCCGCTGGTTGCAAAGCATCCGGCCGTCCCATCTGGTATACTGGAACAGAAACCAGTGTTACCTGGAACCGTATTTACCGAGCTATTTTGCACGACAATTTGGCTATGCTCAGTTGATGTTGGATAATCCCAGTATCAACCTGGGGTATACTGGAAGCTTACTGGATGGTACACGAGCTTGGCATTACTACAATGTCGGATGTACCGGAGCTCGCTTTACGCTGCCCGTCCAGAATTCGCGACCGTCGATTCTTTTCTCGGCCGCCAAATTTTACTGTGTTATGGCTGCCATGCCTCCCGGATATGATAGGAAGACCAGTCTTGTTGTAGGCACCCCGTTAGCGGTGACCGGGAACATATTGGCGAGGGCTCGATATCGTCCGCCAGAGGTGGGTTATCGAGGTGCCCCTGTCGTATCCACAGGGGGTCAGGCAGAACCCTCGGTTGATCAGCCGAAAAGACGTACAGATATAGAGGCTGGCTCTTCTGCGTCAAAGAGACAGAAGAAGGCATCATCACCGACTGTGTCATCGGATTCAGTACCTGCGGAGGTAAGGATGTCCCATATAGTCTGTTAGGTTCAATATTTCTGGTGACCTATGCTTTCTTTTTGCAAGAGCCGTTAAAGAGGAGACCCCGTACTCCAAAATCTAGTGGCAGCAGACCAAAAGAAGTGGTGGGCTCATCGGAAGAGCGCGTTTTGCCGATCGTAATGTCTCCCGAGAAGGAGAAGCCGGATGATGTCGTTGTTGTGGAGACTCCAGTATCTCCGAATTATGCAGGAAGGGAAGCTGAGGTTGAAGCAGTTCCCAGAGAGGTGCAAACCGCCGTGGGAGCCTTGGACATTGGGGTCCCAGCAGACAAGGGGCTTCCAGATGAAGAAGTGGAGTGGAGTTCATCATCTTCGGAAGACGTTCCTCCATAGATGCGTGAGTCTGTTACGGAGGCAACAGACGTGACTGCAATAGAGAAGAGGGTTGATTCTCCTCCTTGTCATGATGCGGGAAGGTCGGCTGTAGCGTTGCCGAGCCCTACCCCAGGCTCAGCAATGAAGGCTGAGGAGGCTGCCGACCGGGAGGTGGCGACAGATTTGGTCCCCGTGGAGGGATTCGATGATGAGGGAGAGACTCGTCTGCCGAGCCCGACCCCAGAAGACGTGCCCCTCCAGGAAATGGGAGCTGATCCGGTTAGCTTGCCAGAGGAAGGCTCCGCGTTGGTTACAGATCGCACATCGGTGGTGGAGGAGGCAGCTCCGGATGCTGATAGTCCCTTTGAGACGAAAAAGGGAAAGGGCTTGCTGATGCAAGAGCCCTCTATTGCTTCTTCGACTTGGGGGATGATATCAATGCCCCACCCAACTCCTTCTGCACTCTTGGCATCTGGCGCTGGTAGCAGAATTCAAGTTCCTGGTGCGGGAGAGTCTGCTGAGGTCGATGTTCAAACCTCGCAGATTGAGATCGGCGGGTCTTCTTCAGGTCCGCCATCCAGGGTAGCTCCTCCAACTCCTGCCATGACACCACAAGTGTTGGCGGATGCGGATGAGTACGTGAAATTCATCGTTGAGGTAGTGTACAAGATGCTGCAGAAGGGTGTGTCGACGGTGATGAACACCAATAGGAGTTTCGCGATGGAAAAATCTATGGCGCTTCTACACATCGATCTGATACGTCTCCACCAGGGCCATGATCATATGGCCGAGATTCTGGAGGCCTCGGTGACTGAGCTGGATTAGCTGTTTTTGGAGTTTCAGCGTATCCAGCGGAATGATCTTTCCGTCCTGATAGACGCGGAAAAGGAGAAGCTGATTGCTGAGATTGAGTCCTCTTATCAGGCCACCGTGGGTGTCTGGGAACGCAAAATGGCTGAGACTGAAGCTGCAGTGGAGCGGTTGTCTCAATCTACGCAGGAGAAGGTGTAGTTGCGAAGTGCGTTAGACGCTAGTATCGCAGAGGTTGATGCCCAGATTCGCCGCCTTGAGGACCAGCGGGCCCGACTCCTATTAGATGTCAAGCGTGTCCAGGCTGAACATGTAGCATTCAAGAAGGAGGAAGCAGCTTTCACCCACCGGGCTCTTACTCTGGCTCAGCAGCGGCAGCAGCTGGATGAGAAGCATGAGGATGACACTTCTCCTAAGGCCATAGAGGCGATGCGTCAAGAAGCTGAACGTCGGGTCCTGGCGACTGTGGAGACTCGAGCGACAGACTTGAGGCATCGGATTGAAGAGCTTTCGGCCAACCCCGGGAATGTTTAGGGATTGTAATCTTTTCTTTTTGTAATTTGCAACTCTTGCTGGGGGTGTAATCCGTTATTTTTGAATAAAGAATACAGAGTTTTTGTGGTGTGTTCATTTTTGCTGTCATGAACTTGAAGATATGTATGGACCTATTATCTTTTGCGCACCTTGGTTTTTAGGTACAGATAATAAGTTTGAGAAAACCAACATGTTTGCTCAGAGGTGATGTGGACGTGGAAAATATAGGATTTACATGACAGAATCTTCCTACTCAGAGGTGTTATGGACATGGTAGGAATGATTCTGGGAGATACGCGGAACTACTCAGAGGTAATGTGGATGTGGAAGTTCTATGATCAATGTACGACAGCACAGGGGTTGTCTGTACGGAATGTTTACTCAGAGGTAATGTGGACGTGGTAAACATGATGGGTAGCGTAGTCTTACGGAGTGTAAGATTCTGCTTTGTAGGACGTAGGGGGACAATTCAGAGGTGATGTGGACATAGTTGTCCTTCTACTAGAGGATGCCACGGAACAGTTGGGTTCCGGAAGCGTATGATTTTATGGAAGAAAATTGTATGTGAGCCCTGATGATTGGGTCCACTGATCCTTTGTAGAAGTACATATCTGAAAGATGTCAAGAGTTGTACTTCTTTAGGAACTTGCCGTTGATGGGCATCATGAACAAGTCCCCATTGGGTTTAGCGAGGCGATAAGCACCGTTTGAGTATACCGTCTCTATGATGAAAGGTCCTTCCCACTTGGGCTCGAACTTTTCTGGTGTCTTGTGAGTCAACACCATCGGCCTCCTGACTGCCAGAACCAGGTCGCCTACTTAGAAAGTCCTTTGCTTGACCTTCTTGTTGAAAGCCTGTGATATGTGGGCTTGGTAGAGTTCAATACGTTGTTGAGCCAAGAGACGCTTTTCGTCAAGTGCCTCCAGTTCTCGCAGACGACGACGTTGATTGTCCTCTTCTGTGAGTTGGTTTGTGATTGCTACGCGGAGTGAGGGTATCTGGATTTCGAGAGGTAGTACCGCTTCGCTTCCGTAGACCAGGAAGAATGGTGTGTTTTCTGTCGGGGTCCGTACCGTTGTGCGGTAGGCCCAAAGGCATTCGCCGAGCTTTTCGTCCCAGTCGCGTTTATTGGATGAGACGACTTTTTTTAGTAGCCTGACGATGGTCTTGTTGAACGCTTCGGCCAATCCGTTTGCTGTCGGATTGTAGGCGGTTGAGGCAACGTTTTGAATGCAATTCTTGTCACAGAATCTGCTGAAAACATGGCTGATAAACTGAGGACCGTTATCGTGGATAATCCATCGAGGTAGCCCGAAACGGTAGATGACATGGTGCTTGATGAAGCTGATCACCCTAGAGCTCTTCACTTCCGCCAGTGGAACTGCTTCTGCCCATTTAGAGAAGTAGTCGGTGATGGCTAGGATGAAGCGGTATCCTCTTGATGAAGGAGAGGTAATCGGTCTTACAATGTCCATGCCCCAAGCTTCAAAGGGCCAAGAGGCGACTGTAGGATGTAGTGGTTCTGACGGTGTATAGATGAAGTCTGCGTGAAGCTGGCACGCATGGCACTTTTTAGCATAGTCGACAGCGTCAGCGGCCATGGTTGGCCAGTAGTAGCAATGCGTCGCAGTCGATCCTGTAACTTAGGGCCAGGTTGATGGGCTCTGCAGGTTCTATCGTGAGCTTCTCGAAGGGCTTCAGCAGCTTCTTCATTGGACAGACATCGCAGGAGAAGTCCATCGTAGGAGCGTCGATACAGCATTGTAGTAGCTGTATCGTAGTAGAATCGAAGGGAGCGCCTCCTGACTGAGACGACTTATTTCGGGTCTTCTAGGAGAATTTCGTAGACAGCGAAGTCGATGAACGGGAATCTCCAGTTTCGGACATTAACACCAGCGCTTGTTGACATGGCATAGGCCACTCGTGAGCACAGGTTGTTTTTAGGACAGACCAAGTCTCGACCAACTACCGTAACATAGTGTTGAGTCCCGAGGGGTGCTGCTAACGAGGCAGTGAGGCCAGCCAGAGCGTCAGCCTCCAGATTTTATAAATGAGGTACATGTTCGATGAAGAACTCGACGAAGGTTGAAATGATGTTCAACGCAACTTCATGGTAAGGGATCAGGTCTTTATGGCGAACCTCGTATTGCCCTCTGATCTGGTTTACGACAAGTTTTGAGTCACCGTAGGCTTCCAGATGATTAACCTCCAGTTGTTGTGCCAGCTGGAGTCCCATGATGAGCGTATTATACTCGGCAACATTGTTGGAGCACGGCTTCGAAAGGGAGTAGGCACGCTGTATGACCAGCTGATCGGGGGAGACTAAGACTACCCCCACTCCTGCGATAATTTGACCTTTGGGGCCTGTTCTTGAAGCGCCATCGAAAAACATCTGCCAGACGGAGCTTTCTTCAGTGACGTTTGATTCTTGGACCTCATCCGAGATGTCTTCATAGAGTCTTGAGGACTCTTGGATGGGGTATGCAGCTAAAAAGTCGGCCAGAGCCTGACCCTTAACGGCTTTTTGTGGAACGAACACCATAGTGTATAGCGTTAGCAGGATCGCCCATATAGCTAGCCGGGAGTTCAATGACCCTGGCTTCGTTATGAGAACTCTGAGCGGATTAACTCGGGAGATGACATGAATTGTCTTGCCCGAGACGTAATGCCGAGTCTTCTGGATGGCAAATACCAACGCCAAGTACTCCTTTTCAACGGGGTTGTACCAGTGTTCAGCCCCGATCAGTATTCTACTGAGGTAGTAGATAGCTTGCTCATAGCCTGTATTGCTGTTCTGAGCAAGCAGAGCGCCGAGGGAATGATCTATGGCACGGACGTAGAGGAGAAAGGGTTTGCCGGCAATGGGTGCCACCAGGACTGGCGGGCTCCTCAAGTAAGCTTTGATGTCGTCGAAAGCTTTTTGGCATTCCTCTGTCCAGACATAAGGGACTCCTTTCTTCATGAGCTGAGTGAAGGGTTGACACTTTTCGGAGAGGTTTGCTATGAACCTCCGAATATATGCCAGACGTCCCTGCAGGCCTCGAAGTTCTCGGAGGTTCTTCGAAGGATCCATGTCCAGGATGGCTTTGGTCTTCTCGGGATCAACATGAATGCCTTTTGCCGTGATAATGAAGCCCAAGAACTTTTCGCTAGAAACCCCTAGGAAGGATTTAGCGGGGTTCATCTTGAGTTGATGCGCTCACATGAGATCGAAGACTGTCTTCAGGTCTTGTAGGTGATCTCCTTTGAGATGGCTCTTGACTGTGATGTCGTCAACATAGCATTCGACTGTCTTGCGAAGATGCTGACGAAAAATGGTGCTCATAGCTCGTTGGTATGTGGCACTAGCGTTCTTCAAGCCGAAGGGCATCACGGTGTAGCAGAAAATGCCCTTTGGAGTCCTGAATGACGTATATTTTGCGTCATCGGGAAACATCTTGATCTGGTTGTAGCCCGAATATCCGTCCATGAAAGACATACGTTCGAAGTCACATGTGTTGTCGATCATCACGTCGGTGATTGGAAGCAGGAATTTGTCCTTTGGACAAGCGGAGTTGAGATCCCTGAAGTCGATGCAGACTCGTATCTTTCCATTCTTCTTGGGGACAGGGACAACGTTGGCCACCCAATCCGGATGTTGTTCTTCACGGATGAAGCCGTTGGTCAAGAGTTTGTCCACCTCCTGATCGATAGCGTTCATGATGTCAGGATGAAAGCGTCGATGTTGTTGCTTTATAGGCTTGGCATCAGGTAAGATGTTAAGCCTATGCATCGCGATCTGGGGATCAAGTCCCGACATATCTTTGTAGCTCCAGACGAAGACATTGATATACTCTTTAGCCAGCTGGATTAAAGATTCCCAGTCTTTTCCTTCTAGGATTTTGCTGACGAAGATGGGTTTGGAAGAAGTTCCATCCCCAAGGTCGATCTGCTCGACTTCGTCTTCGGTAGGGGATTCGCGTAATTCAAAACGAGACTCCCACTGTTCTCCTAGGCATTGAGCCCAGGATTCTTCTTCGAAGAATTCTGGCGTTTGGTCTTCGCCTTCATCTTCTTGAGATTGTGCAGATGTCATGTTGGCTGATAGCACTCTCTTGAAGACTGAGCCGATACTGGTATCGGAATCCCAGGTTGATGCTTCGGATGAGTGAGAATGTTCTGCTTCTTCTGCCTCCGAACTCCATGGAGTTGACGGCGGCGTGACATAGGCTACCCCCCGTCGAGTTCGATGATAGCAGTCCTGCGGCTTTCCTTTAGGTGTTGGAAGCCGGAGAGAAAGATGTCGACCCTTGCCGTAGTTTAGACCTTTGTTGCTTTTTAGGTCGTAACCCATCTTTTGGATAAGATATTTTGCCTTGTCCGTGTACCGATAGACTTGTATTCTGCCGGTATCTGGTTCTGGCTCGAGTGGCGGGAGATCTTGATTACGCTCAACTTTGCCGAAGATGATGGATTCTTCGTCTCGACTCCGTAGCGGGACTACAAAACAGACCCCTTGGGACGGGACTACTCGATTTACATGATGGACGGTCGTTATTTGTGTTTGCGACGACCGTATAGCGTTTTCTAATGTATATATGGCATTCCAATGTGGAAGACTAGAATAATTAAAAGACAATCTATTATTAATAAAATACGAGATTTTATCCCGCGGGATTACATTGTCCAGAGAGGGTGCATCTACTCAGCAGAGATATATTCCCCTAGCTCTTCATCTGTGAGTACTAGGATTGGATCAGGAGAGTCCACCACAGCTTTGATCCTGGGGTCCGAGAGGGCTATGTGGGCCTTCTCCGGCAGCTTAGATGAGACAGATGGTTGCGGCGGCTTGCCCTTAAGACGCACCTTCAGGGGTGCTTCAACTGTGCCTTCAGTAATTGGCGCCCTCTCCTGTAGTTTTGCTACAAGGGGAGCCGGAGGCGGCTTTCCCTTGAGCCGTATCTTTAAGGGAGTTTCAGTAGGTGTTCTACCTGGATCAGTTGGTGCTTTTCCAGGTAACATGATGCTCATGGGAGGCAACGTCTGAGGCGGCTTCCCTTTGAGTCAAATTTTTAAAGGAGCGACAGGAATCGTCTCTGGCTCCATGTCGGGCTCTGCTGCCGTTTCTTCATCATCGTCAGCATCATTGGCTCCCTCCTCGTCAGGTAATTTGTACAAGTTGGAATCAGTGAAGTAGGCTTCAACCCCTTTGAAAGGGTCAATGTTCGCGAACTCCGTCCGGATGACGTCGTTGGTGGACACGTACTTCATACATTGGTGGAGTGTGGATGGCACCACCATGTATTCATGCAGCCATGGACAACCCAACAGGAGGTTGTAGTTGACGTCGACGTCCACGACATAACAAGTCACCTCGGTTCTGAGGTTACCGATATGGCACTTTAGTCGTATCTTGTCCAGCGGCTCGCTTTTGCTAGCATTGAAGCCACTGATTTTTGTGTTGGAAGGCGCCAATCGGTACATTGGGATCCCCAGTGTTGAGAACAGCATCTTCGGAATGATGCTGAGGAAAGACCCGGATCGATCTGAATCCGCTTCACCTTGACAGAATCGATATACCCAGTATAATACAGCGGCCTGTTGTGTCGGTTGTGCTTGAGCAGCATGTCTTGTTGGGTGAAGGTTATATTGGGGATAACCTCATCCGCACAATGACAGTGCGCACATATAGTTGGGAGATCTTCAGGCTGCTTGACCTGACTGATGAAGGACTCGGCATTCTTCAGGGCTTCACAGAGGGCTTCGCGAGTGTCCTTGGAAAGACGAAGGAGCTCAAACAGAGAAAGGCGGGTAGGAGTACTGGCAAGTTGTGCCAGTATGTCAAAGTTGTGGGGCTTGGCTAGCCCCGAAGCATTCTCCTTTCGCAGTGGCCTATCGAAACGAGGCTCTACATTTTTCTGCTTATTGGCTGCTGGGGGCTTAGATGGGCCCTCTTCCTGGGCAGCAGGGACGGTACAAGAAGGCACCACCACGACGGCAGCTTCGTCAGGTTGGGCGTTCGGTTGTGAACGTGTCTGCACAGGAAGTGCCTTTTTCGCAGAGAAAGAGACCATACGGCAAGACTTGATCTTCCTGCCTTTAGTTTTGGTTCTAGAGGCAGAGCGTACCTCCGGTTGAGTAACCTCAAAAACAAGATCAGGGTGAACCCATAAGATCTCTCCCCGGGATGTGGTGAGTGGGATGAGTCCACTCACGTTGTCACGAGTAGGTGGTAAGTTAACTACCTCCATTATCGCCTTAGGGATGGGGACGACGCTATCTTGTGTTGTAGTTGGCGGCAAGGTGCCGAACTGGAGTGACACCACGTTGGCCAAAACCGTCTTCTCCTCGTAGTCGACGGAGATAACATCAGCATGGATCATGCGCTGGATGTAGTTTTTGAGGACGTAGCAGTCCTTGGTTGGATGTCCGACAAACCGATGGTAGTGACAGTACCTCGGATTGTCCACTTTCCCAACCTCGTCAGGACGCTTCGGGTCCGGCAACTTGATCTTATCACCCTGCTTCAGTATCTCGAAGAGTTGCAGGGTATCTTCATCGTTGAAAGAGTACACCTCCTTTAGCCTTGGTGCAAGTGGTGGCTTCTGAGTAGGCGCTGATGCACCTTTTGAGGCATTGACAGTCAATGCATGTTTCTCCTTCGTCTCTCGTCCGGGGTTGTTGGCTGCAGGCCGCTTCCCCTTGTCCTCAAAGGCAGAGAAGCTAACTTCCAGAAGGCGAGCATTGGACGCCTTCTTTTCTGCTGCTTCAGCTTCGATGATCAAGGAACTCCAGTCGGGAGGAGGAGTAGAATTGAGCCAGAGTTTGACTGCGGGAAGCATGTTCATGCTGCAGGAGGAGAGGAGTGCATGTTCTGGCATGTCCGGGGGCAGTCTGAGTGCATGTTATAGACAGTTTTATTGATGAATATGGCAGTTTATATACAGGTGATGGTATGTAGAACAGATAAGATACAAGAAAAGTAAGTAACTAAAACAAGAGAAGAATGATGGCAATGAAGACTGTAAAATAAATCTAGCTGAACTAAAGTAACATAATAAGTCCAGAATGTAAATGTAAACAAGTGCAAAACCCAAGTAAATCCAGACAACATGAATCTGATACCAGGTGGTTCCAGTACAAGATGAGTCCGGTATAAGGTGAGTCCAGTTGGTGATCAAAGGTTCCAGGGTGAGTCCAACCTATACTCTAATAGTGTGTTTTAAAATATCGGGATCGACATGTGAACGGCTGTAGGTAATACGGTACACCGTACACTCGGCCAAATGTGGGATGGCTATCGTTCCAGTATAATTCCAAGGGAGCGATTCCATTATTTGGGTATGTTCACATGCCTATTCCAATATTTCCCCGCCCACAAGTACAAGTGAATCCAAAAAATGACACGAGAATCGAGATGAGTCCAACCAAACATAATGATACCAGCAAAAGGTTCCAGAGTGATTCCAGTAGGTGGTTCCAGTAGTGATTCCAGTAGGTGATGCCAGTAGTGGTTCCAGAAGGTGATGCTAGTAGTGGATCCAGAAATAGAGGCCAGACAAATAGTATGTGTGTCGCATACATGAATCCAGAAATATACATAGGTGTTGTAAGAATCACATAAAACTATCTAGAACTGAAGTACAGTAATTGACAAGTAAATGAAAGAACTATCAGAGAATGTACTCGCCTGATGTCTGAATGTCCAAAGTAAATATACTGTCCGATGAGAGGTGTCTGGCTCCTAATTAGAACAGCACAAGTCACAACATGTCCAGAAGGGTAATATAAAGCACTACAAAACATTCTACATGAATCTAGGTCAAACTAGGCCAAAGTCAACCCTTGGTCAACTCTGGTCAACTGCACTTGTCAAACTAGGTCATGTCCTAACCCAGCAAGTCTTACTAGACCTAACCAAGACTATCCTAGCAAGCACACATCAATACAAGGCTATACAAGCCAACATACACCCAACTCTATATAGCATGCAATTATTCAATACTCAACTAGGCAAGAATTCATATTAGATATACAATAGGTAATCTATTACTTTAAGCTATACATGTCTACACATATATACACATGCATATATTGGTATTCAACATTAGGTCTATAATCATGGCATTTCAATGGCTATATAAACTTATATATTACAATATAATATGCTACCATATATATAATATACATACATAGCTAAGTTAACTATATTCATAAATACTTATTTAAGAGGCTATGTGTGTGTATGTGAACATGGCAAAGGGGCAAGTGAGGGTTAAATGGGCATACATAGTGTATATATATCAAAGAGTGTTAAAGTGTAAGTGAACAAAGTGTCAAGTGTGATAGTGTCAACATAGTGTAAGGGGGTACATAAGGTAATATAGGATTTGTGTTAACATAGAATATTATATCTCATTAACTTGTATATTGCATACATTATATCTATTATTACATTACATTCATGCTTGCATTCATTCATCATTCATTTATTCTCTTGCACTACTATATGCACCATATATTACATACTATGGAACCTACATATTCATTACAAGCCATACTTATACATGCTTACATTAGATAGGATACTTACACCTCATACATTATTTATTTAACCATTTACTCATGCTTGCATTCTCTATTTAGTTACATAATGTATATACATTAACATGGGTTAAAATCAAATAGAACATTATATTACACACAAGGGTGCACAAAATGCATATGCCGAATAGTAACTCCTACTAATAATCAATACTGTACCAACTCAGTATGAATTAAATTCTAGGATTAAATTATGTTATAGATCTATGTGTTAGCTTTCCGAAACTTCAAACGGATCGCGTTTTCGTTTCCGAAAACTACCGGAATCGCGAAAACACCGAGAACGCGTTTGTCTTTCGTACAGCTGACACTCAAATAATTCTCCAGAAAGTTACAGAAAGAATTAGGCCTATTAATACATGTTTTTGGAAAGCTAACTTCAATACGCTTCTTTTAAAAAAAACGGGAGATTAAACCGAGCTTTGAGGTAGAAGTTATGATATTTCTAAGTTAGGGCTGAAATTAAAAACGTGGATAAAAATCATGACGGATTTAGATAGTTTGAGCCAAAAGAATACACAATATATATCCTAATTATCCACAACAATAATAGCAATAATAATATGAGGAACCACACTCACAAACTTGATTATATAATCATCATGAACCATTTATTACATATATAAATATAGATACACTCTCATTACAATATATATATATAAATCTATATATGTAACATGAACACATCCACAACACAAAGGACACTCCTATGACCTCCAAATGGACACAAATGGAGACACAACCGTGGGGATCATTCCTATGGGTTTAAAATAGACCTATATGCATGAGGAAATAAAAAGGAGAAGGGATTTATACCTCCCGGTAGATCGAATCGAAGAAAAGCCTTCCCGGAGCGACACCGACACGTAGAGATTCTAAAAGGACACGAACGAGCTCCGAATCCTCCCAAACTTGGGTAGCTTCCTCCTTGGCTAGAATGGAGAAGGAAAAAAGAAGATTTGGTGGCGAAATGGAAGAATTTGGTGGAGAAATGGAAGGATTTGGTGGAGAAATTGCTAGGGATTTCTCTCTAGAAATTTGGGGAAGAACAAGAGAGAGAGTGTGGATGAGAATAATAAAATGAACTTGAGCCTATCCTCTCCCAAAGTGGCTGGCCATATGGGGCTATTTGTCCTATTATGGTAAGGTCCAAAATGCCCCCACTAACCTATTCTATTAGTATTAGGAAAGGGCTAATGGGTTGGGGCTAAATTAGTCATTCTAAAGTCTCTAATCACACTAACCTTATCCATAATAATTAGTCTAACTTCTAACTAAAATATTTCTATCATGTGGACTAAAATTAATATCATATGGGCCATGCCTAACTAGTGTGTGGGTCCCACTAGAGTCAGCACTACCCCCGGGTCCCCGTTTCAAGTCGGATTGAGCTGAAATATGAACCCGAATCAAATAATCCCAAAACAATATCATAAATAATAAAATGAATTTCAAAAATATTTCAAAAATACAAAATGACAAAAATACTCCTGTTCCTGAAAACTGGGGGTGACAAATTTCTCGAAATTAAAACCAAACAATAGGAAAATGTCAAAATCACAAGTCATAATTTTAAATAGTTTAAAAATGATTAAAAATCACCAAAAATCATAATATGAAATAATTATCAATAAATAATAATTATAATTACAAAATTTTAAAATTACCCTCATCTGGAAAACTGGGTGTTACAATCCTACCCACCTTATAAAAATTTTGTCCTCGAAATTAAGATGATCGCACCCCCTTCTATGTCAAACATAGTCAAGGGTCAATCACTAGTCAATTTCTCAACATCCAAGTACTTGGTCATCAACTGGTCAACTTCTTAGTGTTTTACCTATGCTAGCTATCTAGGTGTTGGCAACTAGAATTTAGCAAAAGAGAAACTCTATAATAGGCTAGCTCTTAACTTCCCAATCCTATCAAGTCACCTATAACTAAATACCTACAAGCTAAGCACATGAATACCAATTACCACACACACACACACACACACACACACACACATATATATATATATATATATATATATATATATATATATATATATATATATGCTCAAGAACAACAACCCATCACATATATCCTAAGTATATCATCTATATATATATATACATGACTGATCAACCAAGGGTTAAGGCAGACTAAACTTATAAGGGTCTGAAACAATGCTTAGAACTAGGCTAAGGATGAATGGTCTGAATCAAGGGGACATGGTGTCTAGTGAAGGGTCTGCACACTGCCTATAAAGGTGATCAACACAAAGGAACTCAACACGAAGGGAACTTAACTAAAATGAAAAACTGAACCAAGTATAGGCTAAACAACATGTTTATAACCCTATACAACAATGGCCTATAGATACAAACTAACCTATATCCCATATGCCAATATCATCTGCAATCTATCTACGCAAATAGACATCTCGGTCTTAGGTGAAACTACAACTATACTCAAAGGCAGGCTCTGGTCATGGGTGCCTCACTAAAAAAGGTAAAGGAAAGTAGTAATAATCATCAAGGCTGTAAGGCATACTAACATCCTATGTGTAACTGGTTGGTATTATAGATAACAGGAGAATTATCTGCAATGGGTTACTATTCTAACACCAATGCTAACTATCACCTCTAGGGTACAGACACTCTACAAGTCATCATACCATTATACTATGAAGGAACTACCTATGAATAAGCTCTACAAAACTAAATATCCCTACTCCTAAGTCATTTATAACAATCAAAAGGGTATGATGTTTAAACCTTCTCAAGATACAATCTGTTAATCATATGCGTCTGTCCAAAATCATGTTGTCCAGAGTCTTTATCATGCTAGTGAGCAAGGCTACGATAATAACAGAGTCCTTGACTAAGGTACGTACCTCTAGGTTCATGGTATTTAAAATTTTCGCACTGCCGCATGCGACGGCAAAAACCTTAAATTCCCATATCTGAGAATACATCCAAAATCTGACTACATGTCCTCACTATGCCAACTAACACGACTATCGAGGACTCTAGATTCCATGATTTAGGCGACCTAGCCCATATGATTTTCTCAGAAGAAAAAAACAAACACAACAAAAGAGTAACATGACAAAATTAATCAATCAACAAGGAACAGATGGAATCGAATTTCAAGGTAATTATAAAAGACAATTGCAGGAATAGAATTGAGAAGAACGGAACTTGCAGCAAGATCTCCAATGGTCTGTGCATCCTTGACTGTCCTGACGATAGCTCGCCCTGCTAGTTTTTCCTGGTCTGCTGCTGATGCTGCATGAATCACCGCTGCTGAGAGAAATCAAAAATGATGGGAGAAAATCTCTATACAGATAGAGGTACACCTCCAATGTAGCAGAAATGCCAACCTGAGTCGGCACAACAAGAGCTGCGGTCTCGAGGCCCTGATGAACAGGACGAGAGGCGGCCAGCCTCTCGATAGTATCCCCCGAACCAGAGCGATAAAATCATCTTCATAACCATCATAAAGACGGGTCAAACCAAAAAGTAATTACTGAGAATAAAGCAAAAAAATCAAGGGAGGACAGTTTATATTCAAGGGAAATCAATAAGCAGCAATTGGATAAAAGGAATCTGATTAAGAGTTTTTCCTAATGTGATTGAGTACCCCAAAAATAATCATAATCCTACTGTAGGCTGTAGTGATACTCTAGTTCGAATACCACTACATAAACTCGACCTGCATGGGCCACCACTAAAAACGTGTCACGACCCACACCCTAGAGTTAGGGCACGAGAACGTAACAACGCCCAGCCTACGCCGCAGTGTCGGCGGTAGAACGATGTCCTAGGTCTCAATGCATCTAACAGTATAAGACTAAACAGTTTATACTTCCCGAATGGAGGTGACATAGCAGATACAGACTCAATCACATCTAAGGTAGAGCATGATGAGGATAGATAAAACATGAAATCCAAAAGAGATACAGGAGATAGAAGTCTAAGTGTCTAAGATACATAAACCCAGAAATACATCTCAAAGCTCAATACAGTAATCCATAGAATAAATACAACTCAATACAACTGAAATAACTAACTATACAACCTCTACTGTGTCTCCTCTAGGCTAGCAGGCAACCTCCAGGGTATCTGTAAAATTTATCAACAGGTCCAGTCAGGACAGGAACGAGTACAACTCATCAAGAAATTCTAATTAAATGACAGAGAACTATAAAGCAGTTATAGACAGTTTTATTGATGAATATGACAGTTTATATACAGGTGATGGTATGGAGAACAGATAAGATACAAGAAAAGTAAGTAACTAAAACAAGAGAAAAATGATGACAATGAAGACTGTAAAATAAATCTAGCTGAACTAAAGTAACATAATAAGTCCAGAATGTAAATGTAAACAAGTGCAAAACCCAAGTAAATCCAGACAACATGAATCTGATACCAGGTGGTTCCAGTACAAGATGAGTCCGGTATAAGGTGAGTCCAGTTGGTGATCAAAGGTTCCAGGGTGAGTCCAGCCTATACTCTAACAGTGTGTTTTAAAATATCGGGATCGACATGTGAACGGCTGTAGGTAATACGGCACACCGCACACTCGGCCAAGTGTGGGATGGCTATCGTTCCAGTATAATTCCAAGGGAGTGGTTCCAGTATTTGGGTATGTTCACATGCCTATTCCAATATTTCCCTGCCCACAAGTACAAGTGAATCCAAAAAATGACACAAGAATCGAGATGAGTCCAACCAAACATAATGATACCAGCAAAAGATTCTAGAGTGATTCCAGTAGGTGGTTCCAGTAGTGATTCCAGTAGGTGATGCCAGTAGTAGTTCCAGAAGGTGATGCTAGTAGTGGTTTCAGAAATAGAGGCCAGACAAATAGTATGTGTGTCACATACATGAATCCAGAAATATACATACGTGTTGTAAGAATCACATAAAACTATCTAGAACTGAAGTACAGTAATTGACAAGTAAATGAAAGAACTATCAGAGAATGTACTCGCCTGATGTCTGAATGTCCAAAGTAAATATACTGTCCGATGAAAGGTGTCTGGCTCCTAATTAGAACAGCACAAGTCACAACATGTCCAGAAGGGTAATATAAAGCACTACAATGCATTCTACATGAATCTAGGTCAAACTAGGCCAAAGTCAACCCTTGGTCAACTCTGGTCAACTACACTTGTCAAACTAGGTCATGTCCTAACCCAGCAAGTCTTACTAGGCCTAACCAAGACTATCCTAGCAAGCACACATCAATACAAGGCTATACAAGCCAACATACACCCAACTCTATATAGCATGCAATTATTCAATACTCAACTAGGCAAGAATTCATATTAGATATACACTAGGTAATCTATTACTTTAAGCTATACATGTCTACACATATATACACATGCATATATTGGTATTCAACATTAGGTCTATAATCATGGCATTTCAATGACTATATAAACTTATATATTACAATACAATATGCTACCATATATATAATATACATACATAGCTAAGTTAACTATATTCATAAATACTTATTTAAGAGGCTATGTGTGTGTATGTGAACATGGCAAAGGGGCAAGTGAGGGTTAAATGGGCATACATAGTGTATACATATCAAAGAGTGTCAAAGTGTAAGTGCAAAGTGTCAAGTGTGATAGTGTCAACATAGTGTAAGGGGGTACATGAGGTAATATAGGATTTGTGTTAACATAGAACATTACATCTCATTAACTTGTATATTGCATACATTATATCTATTATTACATTGCATTCATGCTTGCATTCATTCATCATTCATTTATTCTCTTGCACTACTATATGCACCATACATTACATACTATGGAACCTACATATTCATTACAAGCCATACTTATACATGCTTACATTAGATAGGATACTTACACCTCATACATCATTTATTTAACCATTTACTCATGCTTGTATTCTCTATTTAGTTACATAATGTATATACATTAACATGGGTTAAAATCAAATAGAATATTATATTACACACAAGGGTGCACAAAATGCATATGCCGAATAGTAACTCCTACTGATAATCAATACTGTACCAACTCAGCATGAATTAAATTCTAGGATTAAATTATGTTATAGATCTATGTGTTAGCTTTCCGAAACTTCAAACGGATCGCGTTTTCGTTTCCAGAAACTCCCGGAATCGCGAAAACACCGAGAACGCGTTTGTCTTTCGTACAGCTGACACTCAAATAATTTTCCAGAAAGTTACAGAAAGAATTAGGACTACTAATACATGTTTTTGGAAAGCTAACTTCAATACGCTTCTTTTAAAAAAAAACAGGAGATTAAACCGAGCTTTGAGGTAGAAGTTATGACATTTCTAAGTTAGGGCTGAAATTAAAACGTGGATAAAAATCATGACGGATTTAGATAGTTTGAGCCAAAAGAATACACAATATATATCCTAATTATCCACAACAATAATAGCAATAATAATATGAGGAACCACACTCACAAACTTGATTATATAATCATCATGAACCATTTATTACATATATAAATATAGATACACTCTCATTACAATATATATATATATAAATCTATATATGTAACATGAACACATCCACAACACAAAGGACACTCCTATGACCTCCAAATGGACACAAAATGGACACAAATGGAGATACAACCGTGGGGATCATTCCTATGGGTTTAAAATAGACCTATATGCATGAGGAAATGAAAAAAAAAGAAGGGATTTATACCTCCCAGTAGATCGAATCGAAGAAAAGCCTTCCCGGAGCGACACCGACACGTAGAGATTTCAAAAGGACACGAACGAGCTCCGAATCCTCCCAAACTTGGGTAGCTTCCTCCTTGGCTAGAATGGAGAAGGAAAGAAGAAGATTTGGTGGCGAAATGGAAGGATTTGGTGGAGAAATAGAAGGATTTGGTGGAGAAATTGCTAGGGATTGCTCTCTAGAAATTTGGGGAAGAACAAGAGAGAGAGTGTGGATGAGAATAATGAAATGAACTTGAGCCTATCATCTCCCAAAGTGGCTGGCCATATGGGACTATTTGTCCTATTATGGTAAGGTCCAAAATGCCTCCACTAATCTATTCTATTAGGATTAGGAAAGGGCTAATTGGTTGGGACTAAATTAGTCATTCTAAAGTCTCTAATCACACTAACCTTATCCATAATAATTGGTCTAACCTCTAACTAAAATATTTCTATTATGTGGACTAAAATTAATAACATATGGGCCATGCCTAACTAGTGTGTGGGTCCCACTAGAGTCAACACTACCCCCGGGTCCCCGTTTCAAGTCGGATTGAGCTGAAATTCGAACCCGAATCAAATAATCCCAAAAACAATATCATAAATAATAAAATAAATTTCAAAAATATTTTAAAAATACAAAATGACAAAAATACTCATGTTCCTGAAAACTGGGGGTGACAAATTTCTCGAAATTAAAACCAAACAATAGGAAAATGTCAAAATCACAAGTCATAATTTTAAATAGTTTAAAAATGATTAAAAATCACCAAAAATCATAATATGAAATAATTATCAATAAATAATAATTATAATTATAAAATTTTAAAATTATCCTCATCTGGAAAACTGGGTGTTATATCCTGTCAGGAAAATGAGCAAGTACAAACACCAACAGCAGTTCCATATGAATTGACAAATTCTATAAGAGACAGTGTAATGAAATACAAGACAAAATCAACTGGAAATACATATCATGATGTGAGTACTGAAAAGGACGACGATATGAATGTATATAGGACGACTTGGGAACTATTCGGAAGCCGAGTTACAACCCCTAAACCAAACAAGGACCGGGACTGTAACCCTTCTCTCAAAAAGAACTTAGTCACCAAGATAATAAATATAAAAGGTGCCTTGAATTATTAGTGTGTCATGTGATCGGCTTAGAAAAATATGCTCAGGCTTTCCATCCGACCGGCTATGAACCCTGTATACAATAGAACGATAAGACCAGTCACCATGGAAAGCTATGAACCGTATAGGGTAAGGCTTTACCCGTCGTGAGGCGAGGGTATAGCTATGAACCATATGTACCATAGAACCATATGGAAATTTGATCACACAACCACTAATAACTCCCCCATCCCCGAATAGTACAATGGATCTGGACATGACACGTTATGACACGGGATTCCATAAGAGGGTAGCAAGTCCCCTTTTGAAATCGGTGTCTATACCAATATATTGAAATAAGACAGAATATGTACCAATATACCATATAACTCTAGGAATAACATCCCATGTCATGATCCAACATATACTAGTCCGTGAACTGTCGTGACTGGAAATCGAGTATAACACTACAACTGAATCAGATATAGCAGATATCAAGACAATAAAAACTATCAGTGAATGTACTCGCCTGTGGTCCTGAGCTGATAGGGTGAACAGACGCTCAGAGTGATCACAGACCTAAAATAAGATACTATGAGTCAAACAGGACTAAATACTGAAAAAGGAAGCTAATTCAAGTCATGAATGCAAGTCTAAGTCAAAACTAGGTCAATCTAGGTCAGACTGAGTCACACTAGGTCATACTGGCTCATACTAGGTCATACCAGGTCACTGGGAGTCAATCCAAGTCAAACTAGGTCAATCTGGTTCAAGGGTTGACTTACAGTTGACTTTTGGTCAAAAAGTCAACTCTGGTCAACACTGAGTCAACCCTGGGTCAACTCTAGGTCAAACGGGGTTAAAGGTTGACTTACAGTTGACTTTTGGTCAAAAAGTCAACTCTGGTCAACTCTGGTCAACACTGAGTTAACCCTGGGTCAACCCTAGGTCAAACAAGTCAAATGTTGACTAACAGTTGCCTTTCAGTCAACTGGTCAACTCTAGTTTGGTTTCGGTCAATTCTAAGTCAAGTGTTGACTTGAAGTTGACTTTGGGTCAAAAAGTCAACTCTTGGTCAACGGGGGTCAAGACTAGTCTAAACTACCCTCATCTAGTCATTATATACCAAGACAACCTATTTCTAATCCCATCTAGCAATTAGAAACCCAATACCTTACATTACCCAATACCCCTTATATTTACCCTTACAAGGTATTCCCGATACCTTGTCCATTACAAAGGAAACCCTTCTAGATCTCAGGATACTAGCCTAGGCTTCTTAGGGTAGCTAGATACTATCCTATCTAGGGTTTACCAACCAAGAAATCTAGGGTTCTTGGGCATCTAATCCATCTTATCTTTTATGTTGGTCATCCCAACATTACCTTAAGGTAATCTTGAGATATCAAGATACCACATCTAACGTAACCCATTTCTTCTAAACCACACTCACTCTCCCTCACAAACATCATCTATCTAACCTCCATCTAACTTAGAATGCTACTCCTAAAATAACTCTCAAGAACCAACTCAAACAACTACCACAAACCCCCTAATGTATCTTAACATGACATATAACATAACATGACCAACCTTATTTTCTGCCACTATAAACACTACTCCACTAACCATCTAACACAATAATAACACTCTCTAACTTAGGGGTTTCGTAGTACTAAATGTGGTTGACAAGTGGGGGTAGGTATTTGGGGCTAAGGTGGTTCAAAAGGGGATGTTTCGGGACCACAAAAACTCCAAAAAACCATCCTGCACTGCTTCTGCTTACTGCTTATTCCTGCTTACTGCTTATTGCTTATTGCTTACTGCTTATTCCTGCTCATTCCCTCACTCTCTAACCATCTATCCACACACACAAATAAATATATATGCACATTCCACTCACAAAAATATATATATATATATATATATATATATTGACACTCTCATTATAATATATACACATGAAAATATTTTAAGAACTCATTTTAAAATAGACACATCCTCAACTTATGTATATATATATATATAAGACACACATACAAATATATAATCAAGATACCTAATAATATAGTCACACACACAACCATAAGATATATATCTATATATGACACTCAAATATATATATATATATATATAGACACTAGTTATATATATATATATATATATATATATATATATATATATATATATATATATATATATATATATATATATATATATATATATATATATAACTAGTGTCTATGTATATATATAGACACTAGTTATATATATATATATATATATATATATATATATATATATATATATATATATATATATATATATATATATAAAGAGACACACCATTCTAAATATAAAATGAATATGATAAAATATGATACCATAAAGAACACATTAGGAACAACTCTCTAAATATATAAATCTGAGATTAAAACACTAATTAATTATTCCTACATTATATTTATGCATACAAGTGTCCAAAATAGGAATTTTTCCACTAGGACACAACCACAACACAAAGGACACTCCTATGACCTCCAAATGGACACGAAATGGACACAAATGGAGATACAACCATGGGGGTCATTCCTATAGGTTCAAAATAATCCTATATGCATGTTGGGATGGATTAGAGGAGAGATTATACCTTCCGGGAGAGAGATTCAAAGGAAAAAGCCTTCCGATACGACACCGACACGTAGAGATTCCAAAAGGACACGAATTAGCTCCGAATACTCCCAAACTTGGCTAGCTTCTTCCTTTTATGGAGTACAGGAGAAATGAAGAAGATTTGGTGGAAGAAGGAGTTGATTTGGAGATAAAATCAATGGGGTTGCTCTCTAGAAATTTGGAGAAGAACATGAGAGAGAAAATGGATGGATAAAATAAAATGGAAGAGATGATGACTCACTCCTTATCCCCCCCCCCCATAGGTGGCTGCCCAAAAAGGGTGAGGTGTCCCCATTAGAAAAGTCCAAAATGCTCCCACTTGACCTATTTGATTTAAATTAAGAATGGGTTAAAGGTTGAGGTCAAATTAGTCTAGTTTTAAGTCTCTAATTAAACTAAACATATCCATAAATAATTAGTCTAACTACTAACTAAAATTAATATCATGTGGACTAAAATTAATATTATGTGGGCCATGCCTAACTAGTGTGTGGGTCCCACTAGAGTCAAAACTACCCCGGGTCCCCGTTTCAAGTCGGATTGAGCTGGAATTCGAACCCGACTCAAATAACCCCAAAATAATATTATAAATAAATAAATAATTTCAAAAATATTCTAAAATAAAAAATAACAAAAATATCCCTATTTCTGGAAACTGGGGGTGACAAATCTATCCACCTTAAAAAATTTCGTCCTCGAAATTAAAACCAAACAATAGTAAAATGTCAAATCACAAGTCATGGCTAAAAATTTAAAATAATTTAAAATCTCAAAAATCAAAGCAGGAATTAAATGACTAAAATTATAAAATTTGAAATTACTCTTAAATAGAACTCCAAGTCTATCCACCTTAAAAGAATTCATCCTCAAAAATTAAAACGAAGCAAACACAGAAAATTTATGCAATTTGATAATCGTATGCGTCTGTCCAATAATCATGATACTCAGAATCTTCGTCATGCCAGTAAGCAAGGCTACGATAAGCACAGAGTCCTCAACTACGGTACATACCTCAAGAATTATGGTATTTAAAATTTTCGCATTGCCGCTAGCTTGGTAGCGAAAACCTTAAATTCCCACACCCTAGAAATACGTCCATAGTCCGACTATATGTCCTCACTCTGCCTGCTAGCATGACCCTAGAGGATTCTAAATCTCATAATCGAGGCGACCTAGCCCATATGACTTATCTCAGAAGGAAATCACATCACAAGAACAATTTTTATCCAACGATCAAGAACAGATAAAATCAAAGTTCAAGACAGTTTATAAGAAGGCAAATGCGGAAAGGAGATTCGAAAGATTGGAACCTGCTATATGCTCTGCTACTGCCTGAGTGGGCTCAACTGTCATGGCGAAAGCTTACCCCTGCTGGCCTCCTATAGCCTGCAGCACTCTGTCCTGGCCTGTCTGTCTGGGCTGCACGGACCGCACAGTCCTTCACCTGGTGGTCTGGAGCTCTACAGAATAAATAGACTCCCAGCTTCATCCTATAAGCCTCCCGGGTGTGTCCCATCTTCTTGCAGAAAGCATACTGGATGTCCTGCCTCCGGTCCTGTCCCTGGTGCTTTTGGGCATGTGCCGGTACCTGCTTAAACTGCAATTGAGGCTGCTGCAGCTGAAACTGCCTCTGCTGGAAATGTGGGTGCTTCGTCGGCCCCGCACTAGAGCTGGCTCCGAGAACGTCACTGCCCCTCTTCGGCTTGAGGCCGAAGTCCTCCTCTGTAATCTGCGCCTCCATCAGGATCTGCTCAAAGGTCGCGTCACGTCTCCCAGAGGTACGAGTGCGCACTGCATGTACAAGACCCCTCCGGAACTTTCGGGCCTTGCATCCCTCATCCTGGACCAAACTAGGTGTGAACCTACTCAGGCGGAAGAACTCCGCTGCATACTCGTCTACCGACGAGTTCCCCTGCACCACACTGGCAAACTGCCCCTCCAAAGCTGTCAAGGCTACATCTGGGTAGAACTTCTCCTTAAAGAGTTTCTTAAAGTCCTCCCAAGACAAACCTCTCACTGACGCACGCGGATCCGTACGGTACCAAGTCAGCGCTATATCGAAGAACTGGCTCGCTGCAGATGTCACCCACAGACCTCTCGGGACCTCTGCCAACTCCAGACTCCGCTGGACATCCTCTAGCCAGTCATCCGCGTATAGGATACCCTCGGTACCCTTGAACTCCCTCGGCCTCATCTTCCTGAAATCAAGGTGTGTACCGGGCCTCCCCTGACCCTGCTGCTGATCTGGTGCTCCCTGAACTGTAGTCTGTGCACCTCTTTCCACTGCTGCCATCGCTAGCTGATACGAGTTCTCCATAGTCTGTCGCAGTACCTGTGCCTGACGATGCTGTGCCTCTGCCTGTGCTCTCTGTGTCTGCAGCACCTGCTGCAGAAGGGCCATCATCCCCTGAGTATCTGTCGGTAACTGAGGCGACGGTGGAAGAATGTCAGGGATGACTATGGACGGTCTCGCTGATGGAGGTGGAAGACCTCCTGGAACCGTCGCTGCTGCTGCTCCCGCCGGAAGGGCAGGGACTGATGTGGCAGCTTCCTGAACTGCATCTCCCTCAGCTGGAGGTGGAAGATCTCCCGGATCTGACCTCTCTGGAACTGTACTAGGCCCTGCCGCCTGAGAACGAGTCACCGTCATCCTAAAGATGAATTGAACCCAAGAGATCAATATGACACATGATAAGATATTATCAAAGGAGGACAATTGAATTCAAATATAAGAAGAGTTGTCATGGTAATCAAAAGATCAAAAATTTCCTAAAATGTGATTGAGTAACTCCTATCATACCCTAGATCCTACGTCCTAGTCGCAGGCTCGTAATTAGCACTCGAAGTCGAGCACCATTACGAGATCGCACTAATTGCGACTCAGACCTGTATGGACCACCACAAAAACGTGTCACGACCCGCACCCTGAAGAGGGGCACGAGCACGTGGTTACGTCCAGCCTATGCCGCAGTATCGGCGGTAGAATGCTGTATATAGGGTCTGTAAATACTACGAAAACAGATAAAGGTACCTGTACAGTATATACACTCCGAATGGAGGTGACATAGCAATACAGTCTCAATCACATATATCAAACTAAGGTAGATAGCATGGAAAGGAAAATACGATAGATGAAACAGGAAATGAGTCCAAGATTCACAAGTCAGAGCTATACACAAACATCCATGGTCTCAGAAAATATATATAATAGATACTACAACTGACAGTGCTAGCTGGCTCGCAGGCCAGGCAAACCTAACTAGCTATACTACTCAGGGTGAGCAAAATCTAGTGGCTCTACCAACAAGCCACGGTCTAAGTCTACTCCGTCTGACTCTACCCCATAGTAGGTCGGGCAATCAGCCTCGGAATCATCTGTAATATGTCAACGGTATCCTGTCAGGAAAATGAGCAAGTACAAACACCAAAAGCAGTTCCATATGAATTGACAAATTCTATAAGAGACAGTGTAATGAAATACAAGACAAAATCAACTGGAAATACATATCATGATGTGAGTACTAAAAAGGATTACGATATGAATGTATATAGGGCGACTTGGGAACTATTCGGAAGCCGAGTTACAACCCCTAAACCAAACAAGGACCGGGGCTGTAACCCTTCTCCCGAATAGAACTTAGTCACCAAGATAATAAATATAAAAGGTGCCTTGAATTATTAGTGTGTCATGTGATCGGCTTGGGAAAAATATGCTCAGGCTTTCCATCCGACCGGCTATGAACCCTGTATACAATAGAACGATAAGGCCAGTCACCATGGAAAGCTATGAACCGTATAGGGTAAGGCTTTACCCGTCGTGAGGCGAGGGTATAGCTATGAACCATATGTACCATAGAACCATGTGGGAATTTGATCACACAACCACTAATAACTCCTCCATCCCCGAATAGTACAATGGATCTGGACATGACACGTTATGACACGGGATTCCATAAGAGGGTAGCAAGTCCCCTTTTGAAATCGGTGTCTATACCAATACACTGAAATAAGACAGAATATGTACCAATATACCATGTAACTCTAGGAATAACATCCCATGTCATGATCCAACATATACTAGTCCGTGAACTGTCGTGACTGGAAATCGAGTATAATACTACAACTGAATCGGATATAGCAGATATCAAGACAATAAAAACTATCAGTGAATGTACTCGCCTGTGGTCCTGAGCTGATAGGGTGAACAGACGCTCAGAGTGATCACAGACCTAAAATAAGATACTATGAGTCAAACAGGACTAAATACTGAAAAAGGAAGCTAATTCAAGTCATGAATGCAAGTCTAAGTCAAAACTAGGTCAATCTAGGTCAGACTGAGTCACACTAGGTCATACTGGCTCATACTAGGTCATACCAGGTCACTGGGAGTCAATCCAAGTCAAACTAGGTCAATCTAGTTCAAGGGTTGACTTACAGTTGACTTTTGGTCAAAAAGTCAACTCTGGTCAACTCTGGTTAACACTGAGTCAACCCTTGGTCAACTCTAGGTCAAACGGGGTCAAAGGTTGACTTACAGTTGACTTTTGGTCAAAAAGTCAACTCTGGTCAACTCTGGTCAACACTGAGTCAACCTTGGGTCAACTCTAGGTCAAACAAGTCAAATGCTGACTAACAGTTGCCTTTCAGTCAACTGGTCAACTCTGGTTTGGTTTCGGTCAATTCTAAGTCAAGTGTTGACTTGAAGTTGACTTTGGGTCAAAAAGTCAACTCTTGGTCAACTGGGGTCAAGACTAGTCTAAACTACCCTCATCTAGTCATTATATACCAAGACAACCTATTTCTAATCCCATCTAGCAATTAGAAACCCAATACCTTACATTACCCAATACCCCTTATATTTACCCTTACAAGGTATTCCCGATACCTTGTCCATTACAAAGGAAACCCTTCTAGATCTCAGGATACTAGCCTAGGCTTCTTAGGGTAGCTAGATACTATCCTATCTAGGGTTTACCAACCAAGAAATCTAGGGTTCTTGGGCATCTAATCCATCTTATCTTTTATGTTGGTCATCTCAACATTACCTTAAGGTAATCTTGAGATATCAAGATACCACATCTAACGTAACCCATTTCTTCTAAACCACACTCACTCTCCCTCACAAACATCATCTATCTAACCTCCATCTAACTTAGAATGCTACTCCTAAAATAACTCTCAAGAACCAACTCAAACAACTACCACAAACCCCCTAATGTATCTTAACATGACATATAACATAACATGACCAACCTTATTTTCTGCCACTATAAACACTACTCCACTAACCATCTAACACAATAATAACACTCTCTAACTTAGGGGTTTCGTAGTACTAAATGTGGTTGACAAGTGGGGGTAGGTATTTGGGGCTAAGGTGGTTCAAAAGGGGATGTTTCGGGACCACAAAAACTCCAAAAAACCATCCTGCACTGCTTCTGCTTACTGCTTATTGCTTACTGCTTATTCCTGCTCATTCCCTCACTCTCTAACCATCTATCCACACACACAAATAAATATATATGCACATTCCACTCACAAAAAAAAAATATATATATATATATATATATATATATATATATATATATATATATATATATATATATATATATATATATATATATATATATATATTGACACTCTCATTATAATATATACACATGAAAATATTTTAAGAACTCATTTTAAAATAGACACACCCACAACTTATGTATATATATATATAAGACACACATACAAATATATAATCAAGATACCTAATAATATAGTCACACACACAACCATAAGATATATATATATATATATATAAAGAGACACACCATTCTAAATATAAAATGAATATGATAAAATATGATACCATAAAGAACACATTAGGAACAACTCTCTAAATATATAAATCTGAGATTAAAACACTAATTAATTATTCCTACATTATATTTATGCATACAAGTGTCCAAAATAGAAATTTTTCTACTAGGACATAACCACAACACAAAGGACACTCCTATGATCTCCAAATGGACACGAAATGGACACAAATGGAGATACAACCATGGGGGTCATTCCTATGGGTTCAAAATAATCCTATATGCATGTTGGGGTGGATTAGAGGAGAGATTATACCTTCCGGAAGAGAGATTCAAAGGAAAAAAGCCTTCCGACACGACACCGACACGTAGAGATTCCAAAAGGACACGAACGAGCTCTGAATCCTCCCAAACTTGGCTAGCTCCTTTCTTTCATGGAGTAGAGGAGAAATAAAGAAGATTTGGTGGAAGAAAGAGTTGATTTAGAGATGAAATCAATGGGGTTGCTCTCTAAAAATTTGGGGAAGAACATGAGAGAGAAAATAGATGGATAAAATAAAATGGAAGAGATGATGACTCACTCCTTATCCCCCCCCCCCCAATAGGTGGCTGCCCAAAAAGGGTGAGGTGTCCCCAAAATGCCCCCACTTGACCTATTTGATTTAAATTAAGAATGCGTTAAAGGTTGAGGTCAAATTAGTCTAGTTTTAAGTCTCTAATTAAACTAAACATATCCATAAATAATTAGACTAACTACTAACTAAAATTAATATCATGTGGACTAAAATTAATATTATGTGGGCCATGTCTAACTAGTGTGTGGGTCCCACTAGAGTCAAAACTACCCCGGGTCCCCGTTTCAAGTCGGATTGAGCTGAAATTCGAACCCGACTCAAATAACCCCAAAATATTATTATAAATAAATAAATAATTTTAAAAATATTCTAAAATGAAAAATAACAAAAATATTCCTGTTTCTGGAAACTGGAGGTGACAGGTGGTGGTGCCAGAGGCGTCGACCTTGCGCACCCAGATTTGGCGAGTCTTCTTCGGCTTCGGCAGCCGCTTCGAAGGACTCGTACTGCCTTCAGAAATGAACACCTCATACGCCTGTTGATTGAGGCGTACGACAAGCGTCTTGTGGAAGGAGCCCACCTTCACGTCGTCGGATTGCGACACAGCTTTCTCGGTGGAGGAGAAAGAGCTCCCCAGCAGAGTCGCCAGCTTGTATGCCATTAAAATCTTTTGATGGAAATTTTAATACAAACAGAACAGTGTTACAATATAGGACTTAGACGTAGTCCTAGGAGTACACTTTTGTTTAATCTGGGTCCCTAATGCCGATGGAGCGAGTGGTAATACGTTAACTCCGTTGACGATCTGACGACGGTTATCGGTTCTCTGAAGGTCTGAGTTGCTCTGGGTGCTGGAGCTTGCGGAGAGGAAGAAGACGTTGAGTGTCTGTATCTGCCTCGGTGGTTGTGCGATGTCTCTGTCTGTCTATATATGTTCGTGTCTGAAAGAAGGAAATGATCCCTCTATTTATAGTCTGCAGGCTGGCTGCTCATGCGCGCATATGTAGGATACACCTGGACGCGGGAAAGCCACGTGGTGATTGCTGATGGAGGCGCATGGACGATGCGCCCTGATTGAGGAGTTGAATTCTTTATGCTGCTGTTGTGGGCTGGCACGTAGCAGGGGGAAGAATCTTTCTGTTGCTGAGATCTTGGGTAAATCGAGTCAAAGGACACGTGTTGTAGGCCCATGGTTCAAAGATCTCAGATTTGGTAGAGAATAATCTGGAAGGATGTGCCTGGGATTGGGCGCATGAGGAGACTTTGGCTCGTAACCTTTGGGAGTCACGAACCATTCGGGGCACATGGCTTTTGAGGCGCATGCAGAGCTTCAGTAGTGACTTTACTTCTGTCTTTAGGGATCAGAGAAAAGTCTTAGGCGCATGGCTTTTGAGGCGCATGCAGAGCTTCAGTAGTGACTTTACTTATGTCTTTAGGGATCAGAAAAAAGTCTGAGGCGCATGGCTTTTGATGCGCATGCAGAGCTTCGGGCGCATGGCTGCGGAGGCGCATACGAGATGGTTGGGCGGCCACGTGGCTTGTAACCACCGGAGGGGAGTAATGATGATGCTGACGTCGGCGACGCTTCGTTTTCTGAAAAAGCTATCAACTGCAGTCTTTGGAGGACGTGCTGCCAACTCTGTCAGACTTCAGCATTTAATGTTCTTTGACAGGTGATGGGTTGTTGAGTGGGCGCATCGATCGACGTTCCACTAGGTGCATGGGGCCGTATGGGGGCGCATGCTTATGAAGTGCTTGGTGCTGAGGGGCGCGTCTGTGTGATGCACGGTCTGTCTGGCGCATCCGCTCCGCTTGACACGTCTTTATTGGTACGACTGTCACGTTCTTCGAGTGCTTTAAATAGCCATTTTTGACTTGGCTAAATTCGAAGCGTCAGGTTCATCCATTTAATACAAATTCATTGTACGGGATTCGGAGAGCCATCCACTTGGCGCATGGGTTTGATTTGCCCGATCTATAAATAGTGGCATGGAGAGGGTTTACTTCTCGTTCTCTCACGTCCTCCCAAAATGAACTTGTTTACTCGCGCACATTCTGTTGACGAGATGCTCCCGAGGGTGAAGATGCGACGCAATGTCTTCATTGATGCACTTGAAGGTGACTGTTACATCCAAAAGTCGGAGTCGAGGGCTTCTGAGGCAGGCGGAAGGTGCCTGTTGCATCCAAAGATCGGGATGCTCGAGCCTCGTCTCCGTTATGTGGGAAGAGCCGCGGATCGGAATTACGGTGCTACGGCTTTGGGGGCTCTTTCTTCTGTCAGAGTGGGTGTTGCCCGTTCTGGTTGTGTTGAAAGCTGCTCCTTTAGCCGCGGTTTCGATTGCGGTCTTCCTTGGTCTTTGGAGGCTCCTTCGAAGCCTCTCCTGGCCACAGGTTGACTTGCGGTGCTCTTCTTTTTCTCGATTTGGGGAGCTCTTCCTCCAGCTAGAGGGTTGATTGCCACCCTCGTTCTGCTCAATAAATACTTCATTAGTCGAAGCATTACGTGAGCCTGGCTGGAAGGGTGGCACATAACTGAGCTGCTGAAGGGATGCACATAACTGAGCTGCTGAAAAGATGCGCATGGCTGGGAGTGCATGGTGGGATGCGCCTGACTGAGAGCGCATGCTGAGATACGCCTGTTCAAGAGCGCATGATGGCTGCTGCGCCTGGCTGTAGACTTAGGGTCTTTTCTTTTTGTAGAAATTCTCCTTTGTACAGCCCTTTTTAAGACATGTAATAGACTTTTATATGAAATAAAAATCTTCTTTTAATGTCTATACTTTTGTTTTGTTGTGTCTGTCTGAGCTCCCTGGCACATGTAGTGTTTGGCGCATAGGAATTCTGATCGTGAAATTCCATGCTTCTACACACAGGGTCGGTCTCAGGCAATCTGGGAACAATCCAGGGTTGGTAAGGCCAACCATAGCAAGTACCAGAAAGGAAGGCTCAAGGACGGGCGAAAAAAATCGGCATGATAAAATGTGACAGGAATAGCATCTAAAAACAGTAAATAAGGTAAGGAATCGTGCGGTACCAACGGACGATTATAGAATATAAGACAGCAATCCAACTACTAATACGTAAATAACCAACAATCATCACAGTCATCCTAACATCCACTAATGCTTGCATCGTCAACTGGAACTCGTAGTCTGTCATCAGAACAGTAACTCACCCCTACATCAAACAAGAACAAGAGAATGAATTACCGCACCGGGACAGCCTTACGTGCCAGCCAGCTTAGCAAGCAACAAGCCATACAATTTAGGAGAATAAGGGGCCACTCAAAATGCCTACGGCTCTCTATGTGGAGGTTGGGTTATCCCAACAATGCAAGTATGGGAATCCTCAGATCGTGCCCTCCCAGCAGGGCTAGCGAGGCCAAGTATAGCATGTAAGAAGAGCATCGATCCCTTGTAAGGCCACCGGGCTCTGTATGTCACCACCGGTCCCTCGTAAGGCTACCGTACCGAGCATGCCATGTATATAATGTATAGTACATAAGTAGCCGGATATTGCCATCCACTAGTACGAATGGTAACAATATCCGTGGCGGCCAGCCTGCAGGTCATGACTAATGTCTGGGATAAGGCTGGTAATGCACGATCTCGGAATTCCGTTCCCCCCCCAATGCTTCTACCAGTTTAAGTTGCCTAGATTATCCATTCATTTACCCGGAATCACATGCCGTGGTCACATGATCATCCTCCTAAATGTCGTACCTCAGTACGAAAATGCTAAGTAAGGATCAACCTCGGCACCTATAGTCCCAGTGGTGATCCATCCTTAGTGTTATGCAACAAGCAAGCAAGCAATCCTGACCACGCTAAGACTAAAGGCCAACTACCAAGGTACCCGTGCAGGTAATCATGTAATATAGCTAGAATATCAAGATGGCATCGCAATGCCATATAATCATGGAAGTAGCACCTCAAAGTGCCAATAGACAAGGGGCACCGCAGTACAAGGTCAGGGCCAGTACCTCAAAGGGTAACTGGACTTATAGCACAGACACAAGTAGTCAAGTCTGGGACAAGGACAAATCTGTCAGCCATAAGAAGTCATATGCCCACATCGTGGCATGGATATCAGGTCAAGTACAAGATCAGAACCTCTACCACAATATCATCTCAACTTATATGGGAGCCTACAGCTCCAATCATCAAGTCGGTCCATCCACCAGATCAATCTAGCAAGAGTCTTCCCTCTACGATGGAATCAATATCTTGTCAGGAAGGTCAATAACCAAATACCAAGTTAATCACTATAAGCAATGCTAGGCCCTCTGGCTCACAAGAATCTTCCAAGTCAATGATCACAAGCCACTAGAAAATAAGCCCCTCAACTACCAAGACATAGCAATCAAACCAGGTTCCCCAACTACCGAAATACACAAAGGTACCAGGTTTTGGGCGTTTGGGAAGTCGAGTAAAAATCATATAATAATACCCTCGATATTCTCCTCGTTCTGCGAAATATTCGTGATCATCAAAATCCAAGAATTTACAGTCATGCCCGGCCGAATTAGAACATCCTCAAAAGGAATAGCAATACTATCCAAGAGTCCACGTGAGTCTACCAACTGAACATCCCGAGATCATACTCCATATAATACTCAATCCTCATATATATCCAAGGTCACAATCCCGATACATAGGACAACTGTCAACCCTATCTCGCTAGACTAGGACAACTCCTAGAATGAATGGTCAGGGTACAAGTGTTTATTAATTAATGCCGTCGAAAAATGGCAAGGATTGCATGAACCACTCTGGAGCAGATCCACAACCCTTAAACCAAACAAGGACCAGGATTGCAGACCGTCTCCCGAGTAGAACCGCTCTCCTTGCGCTATCCGATGGACAAGACATGTTAAGACGCTAGGCGACTAGTCTAGTCGGGAGTCTACCTAGCAGGCAATGGGATCAGGTAAACTATGCCAAGATGAACATGCATGAATCCAGTCCAGCAAACCAAAGGATTGGTTCTGTCCAATCCTTCGAACCAAATTCCCGACCGAGAATTCTGGAAAAAATTCGGCAGAGTCTCCTTTGTTATCTGGACGGGAGCACCCTACGAATTGGGGCTAAAACCACTCGGCGTAACCCGTCGCAGAATCGCAGAATCGTAGGCTGAGAACACTAAGTCTCAGCTACCAGCAGCACTACGATGCGTACTGGGAATAAATCGATAGCCGAGAACACTAAGTCTCGGCCTCCAGCAACACTACGATGCGTACTGGGCGCCAAGCCAACACATACAGCAAGAATCGCCACGCAGGGCGCACCAAGACCCACAGTCATGTCCAAGCCACAGACACAGTCACAGAAACAGTTAGCCAAGCCGTTATCCGACCGCGAGTCGGACACGAGGCATATGGGGACAATCCGTACAAGTGAGTCGTGCTCGTGTCCTCGGAGGTGTGGATGACCCATCCGAGTTGTCCGATACGGTCTATCCCGGTATCTGACCAAGCTATCCTAAGTTATTATCATAGCAGTTCTACTACTAGGCTACACTACTCATGGTTATACATTTACAATTACAACAAATTAAAATACAATAAAATCGAGGAGAGAGGACAAGAGCCGTCGATGAGCAAGAGATACTTGCCTAGAGGGCTCGGCTAGATAAGCAAGTCTTCGGCATCCTGGATCCAAGCTTGCACGTCAATTGAGGTCCTCGGAACACACAATAAACAATCATTAGAATTACATAATAAAATAATGACAAAATCACGAAGAATGGCACGAGGCTATACCGTGCGGGTCCTGCAAGTAGTACAGGGATCTGGCACAAAAACCGAGACACACGGATCGATATAGACACATAAACCGAGACGTGCACGTATATCGAGACGCGCACGAGAATCAAGATGACTCGAAGATCGAGATGAACATGAGACAACGTGTACGTAAATCAAGACGTGTACATAGACCGAGAGATTACGAATATCAAGATGGCGCATGAATCACGTGACACATAAATAAAGACGTGCACGCGAATCAAGATGGCACAAAGACCAATACGGTACGTAAATTAGAGCGTGCACGAAAATCAAGATGACACAAGGTCCAAGGTGGCATGCAAACCGATACGACACGTAAGTCAATGCGTGCACACACATTATAGCGACACAAAAACTGAGATGGCACAAAGGCCGAGATAAGAGAATCGAGACAACATGCAAACCGAGATAGCACGTTGCCCGAGGCAGCACGGGGCTCGAGGCATCCCGCTGCCCAAGGCAGCGCGTGAATCGAGGGCGCACGAAAACTAAGAAGGCACACGCAAACCGAGACATATACAAAACGATGTACACGCAAACCGAGGCAACGTACTGCTCAAGGCAGTACATACACCGGGGCACGTAAACCGAAACTGGCTCACTGCTCGAGCAGCACGGGGCCCAAGGGCGTCCCGCTGCTCGAGGCGGTGCTGGCCCGGGCGCGACAACGACACGGCGGTGGTGTTGGCCGCCGGGAAGAAGAGGAAAGGAAGGGGCGGGGGAGATCGGGGCTCACCGGGGTCGGTCGGCTCTCCGACGGAGGAGACGAACTGCAGCAGCGGCGGAGGGCCTCGCCGTCGTCGAGGAGAAGGGTGACGACGACGACAGAGATGGCGGTGGTCACGGAGGACATGGAGACGGCGGAGGAGATGGCGACGATGATGGTGGTGGTCGCGAAAGTGGTGATGGTGGTGGCGCTGGTTGCTGAAGGGGGGCCGGAGGAGAAAGGGGGCAGTGGTGGTGGCGACTAATGGCGGTGGCGGTGCTGGTGGGTGATGGTGGCGGGAAGTGGCCGGAGGGGCTGGCCGCGACGGAGACGGACGTCGGGAACAGCGGGAGAGGGAGAGATGGAAGTGGTGATGGGAGCAGTAGTGGTGGCGGCCGCGGCAAAGCTGGCCGGGCCAGACTTCGGGGGAGAGAGGGCTCGGGGAGAGGGTGAGGGAGGAGAGCGAGGGATAAGGAGAGGGGAGAAGAAGAGTTGGAGGGGTGCTGCTCCATAGAAGGAGAGAGAGGAGAACGAGGGTTAGGTGGGGGGGGTGCTGTGCCGAGCGAAGTTTGGGGGAGAGAGAGATGAGAGTTTAGGGGGGAGGGGGTAGGTAGATGTTAGGATTAATAGGATTAATAATAATAATAATAATAATAATAATAATAATAATCCATGGGAATATGACTAATCCTAACCATAAAGCTAACCATACTAACTACAATAATAATAATAATAATAATAATAATAACTTGAAAATGTCAAAGTCCTAACAACGAAGGCCAAATAAAGATCCAATAATAATAAATTTTAAATAATACAAAATTTAAAAATTACCAAAATACCGAATACAGTCGTATACATATTTTGGAAAAATATAGGATATGTCATTGTGAGATAAATTATGCGGCATTATCAAGACTAGTTAAATAGTCGTGTGATTAGGAAACTGAGATTTAAGTTTAATAATTTGCACTAAAAGACAGTTTAAGATGTAAATCCAAGTAAATGACGAAAACTATACAACAATTATAGACAATTATATTGATGAAGCATAGGAGTTCGAGACAGTTTAAGATGTAAAACTATAGTAAAAGAACAAGAAAAGTAAAAGCTGTGAAACAGAATATCATGTCAATGAAAACTGTAAATAAAAGCTAGCTGAACTAGAATAATATGATATGAGTCCAGTAGTACAATATATGTCAAGTGTGATTCCATTCAACGATCCAAGTAGGGTGATCCTTGTAATGGTTCTTGTGATGATTCTAGAAAAGATTATAGACAATACTCACAGTGTGTTTTAAAATACTGAAATCGACATGTAAACGGCTAGGGGTAATCCGGCACATCACACACTGGCCAAGTATGGGATGGCTATCATTCTTGTATAATTCATAGAGAGGTGGTTCGAGTATTTAGGAATGTTTACATGTCTACTCAAGTATTTCTTCGCCCGACAAATATGAGTGAATCCATAACACGACACGTAAATCGATAATAAATCTAGCCAGAACATGAAGGTGCTTGTAGGTAATTCTTGTAGTTGTTCTTGTAATAGAGGCTAGACAAGTAAGGTATATGTGTCGTATACATGAATTCCAGAAAATATCAATTCGTGTTTGTAACCGAGAATCAAATAGAAATGACTAAAACTGAAATATAGAATTTGACAAGTAAATGAAAAAACTATCAGAGAATGTACTCGTCTGACAATCCGAGCTGCTGATGAGGATGTGTAACTGAACTGGAGTGATGTAAACCTATTTAAGGTAACCACAAGTCACAACATGGTCTAACATATTATAAGAAAGGACTACAATGTAATTCTATATGCTTCTAAGTCCTTCTAGGTTAAAGTCAACCTTGGTCAACTCTGGTCAAACCTGGTCAACACTAAGTCAACTAGTCTGTTTACTAATTTTTAGGTCACACACAAATTTACAAGTCTTTCAAGTTCGTTTGAGTCGATTTGGATCAAGTTTGACCCAAAGTTGACTTTTGTCAACTTGTCGGTCAACTCGACTAAACTAGGCTCTTGGGTCGATCCTAATCTGTCCCAATACTCCTATGGTCACAAACACAAACCCACAATCACAAATAGATATATTCACATCATCCAATAGTGTGTGTATATATATATATATATATATATATATATATATATATATATATATATATATATAGACTGAGACCCCGAGAGATTGTAGGATTAGAGACCTGTGGAACCCCACTACCGACGACTGGCATTGGGACAAGATTCGTGAGTGGTCCGATAACGAAGCGACGGACAGCATCCGTGAGCACGGATTACACATCGGCGGCGAGGCGGATGTGTTAAGATGGACCCTCGAGGCATCGGGGGCATTCTTAGTGAAGTCAGTGAGAACCGCCATCCGGGGCGCCGGTAGGCCGTACCTCCTAATGGCCTACTACTGGCACTCCTGCATCCCCAAGAAGTGGTCCTTCCTATTGTGGAGAGTCCTCAGAAAGAAGCTGCCGACAGACGACATCCTTAACACCATCAGGATTAGCTTAGCATCAGCTTGCTTCTGCTGTTTCGAACGCCAAACGGAGACTACTGATCACATATTCCGACAAGGAGCGCTGCCAGACAGGACATGGACTACCCTTAACCAGCTTTTCAGTATGGAGCAAGGCGGCGGACGCTTCCACGATCTTCTGGCCACCTGGGGTTCTGCTTCCCACGGCCATCAGATCGTCGCAGCGGCTGCTACATGGATCATTTGGAAGAATCGCAACAAAGCGAGATACAAAGGTCACCCCTACTCAGCGAACCAGCTCTTGAGGAAAATTGCCCGACAATGTCGTAAGCGGAGCTCCCTGTGCTCCCACAGTTCGAGAGCATTTTGGTCGGTGCTACCCCTGTAGCCCCGGGCGATTGTTTTGCCTTTCCCCCTCCTTTTTTTGGTTTTCTGTATAGGTTTCAGCATTTTGCGCCTTGTATACGGTTTTGTCCGCGGTCTTTGAGTCGTCTTTAATAAATCGAGGGGGTTTAATACATATATATATATACATATATATATATATATATATATATATATATATATATATATATATATATATATATATATATATATATATATGTATACTTTCACATACACACATACATATATATATAAACTTATATGAAAAGATGGTAGTTTGAGGAGTACGGACTGCTGTTAAACTCCAGAAATCTGGAATTAAAAAGTCCCCAACTCTTTTCACACTCAAAACTATATTACACACACACACACACACACACACATATATATATATATATATATATATATATATATATATATATATATATATATATATATATATATATATATATATATATATATATATATATATGCACTTGTGTAAGCAATGAATCGATTACACAAATTCGAGAGAGACTTAAACCTGGAAAATCAGAACTCATTCTCAAAACAGCACATTACATATATATATAAACTATATACATTGAAATACATATATATTACTCATGCATATATATATGTATACATATAAAAAACTCAATTATACTTGAAAAAGGCAAACAAATAAATAATAATCCCGCGGATCACTTTCCGCAAGTCCAAAATATCATATATAAGTTAACAAATCAGAAAATATCGATTAAAAGTCGAAGGATCAAAATATCACATTTCTATTCAAAATATTGAACCCGAAAAATCTAATTTCGACAAAATGACCCAAATCACAAAATACTCAACAATAAATTGTGAAACTCGGCAAGCATGTTAGTATCAACATACGTGACGTGCTCGGGCACTCACGGAGTCGAAATCGTGTTCGTGTCGTGTCCAGAGAATGCGTATCAGAAAACTTATTTTGAGTGTCAAGAGCGCGTATATCGCTCGATTGAGCGACGCACACGCAACGAGAAGTCTCGTGCTCGTGCACACGGCTAGGTAGGATCCCGAGGAAGGACTAGGACATGCTGACACGATACCACATCGCGCCTACGCGATGCAGCGACCCGCGAACAGCCGTGCGGCCTGCGCGCGCGTGTGTGCCCCCGTGGGCGCGTGTCGAGCCTCGTGTTCGTGTTCCTGGAACGGGTTCTCGACGCACCGTGTCCGCTTACGAAGGCCGTGTCAGCGACGAATTTCAGCCTGAGTGCACAGTTCAGCCGACCAGTGCACGACGGATTTCTCCGCGCTCGCTCGACGAAACGTCGTAAAATTTTACGGGCATGTGGGCAGAGGTTACCCTACGTGCTCATAAATTTCACGTGAGACGGAGTTCTGTGCGTCGACTTGTGACGCATAGACAACAGGACATGCACGGGATCGTACACGGGATCTCGTGCACGCTTGTCCGTGTCCGTTCAGATGCCGAAATCGTGTCGATTTCTGATCCGTCTTCACGAAAGTTGTTACAAATCATATAAGAAAGGAATTCGTGAAAACGGAATCAAAAATTAACACTTTTCAGTTCTAAGTGATATTTTGTCGAACACGTGCAACGTGAGACCGATACGTGTCCGATACCGGTATCAAACGAAACCAAAATCCTACCAAACTTTATACACAGATCAAGGGTTCCTATATGGATTCAATAATAAAAAAAATTCAGGAGAAACAAAGGTAGATCGGGATTTACCTATTGAGAGTCAGAATCTCAATAAAAGGAATTTTCCGAGAGCTTTGTCGGCCGATTTCTCTCAAGAAAATGCCTCCTCCTCCTTGCTAGCAGTACTCCAGCAAATCCTCCTCTTCCCAACGAGCATAACGGAATTCGTTTGAGGTGAAACGGACTCCGGATGAGAAATCTAGGGTTTTTGGAGAAAGAAAAATTAGGGTTTGCTCTATGGAGGTTAATGTTTTACAAATGAGAGAGGGGGACTGCTAGTGGCCGACCAAGGTAGAGGTTGTTAGGGTTAGGGTTTGCACATGGGCCAAGCGCTCCATGAGTTGCTAAAAGGCCCATGTCAAAAAGGGTTAAAAAGGCCTATGTAAAAATGACTTTAAATCATTAATTCATTGCCAAAATAAAATAAATTCTAAAATTAATTCTAAAGGTCAACAAATAATTATAATTACCATATTAGGCTTTTAATGAAGGGTGACTAAGGTCAAACCGCCTTATGCTACTCAAAACGCCAGTCAAGCTACAAAGCATCACATTAATTAATAAATTAATAAAAAAATTCAAATAAATACATAATGACTAAAATACTCCTAAATTAAAAATATGGTGGTCACATAGATTCAACCATTCACTTTGAGCAGTCAGAAGGATTACCATCCTTTGGTGGTCAAATCTATCATTTAGAGATTTTCACAAATTCAATGGATCATCCTCGCATGGATATTCTGTCTTTAAATTATCATGGATATGATGTCGTAGAAAAATCAAATCAAAGCCTTGATCTTGGCTTCAGAACTTTATTTTTCTTCTTAATAATATCATCAAGCTTGTTGGACTGCAATTACAACTTTGCATCTATTGCCATGATAAATAATTATCTCTGCTCACATCAAGAGCTTTGAATTCAAGCTTTGCAAGATTCGGCATCTACATGACAGAAATAATTATATTAGATGTAAATTAATAATAAAATTGATAAGGGCTTTCAAGATTACAAAACTTCACATATGCCACATTGTGATAAAACTTTATCAAAGAATATACTTATGTGTATCACATATACAACAATTTGGTAAACGCTATCAAAGAATATTATCCCATGTGTATCACATATACAACAATGTGATAAAATGTTATCAAAGAATATTATGTCTTATGTGTATCACATATACAACAATGTGATAAAATGCTACAAAAAATATTATATCTTATGTTTATCACATATACAACAATGTTATCATTATATAATAATATATTTTGGATTTTTTTTATTTATTATATAATTCGACTCACATATACAACAATGTGAAGTAGTACCTTGTATTATTCAAATAAATTAAATAATAGAAATAACAAATTCACATGACTTAATTTAATTTAATGAAATTAACTAATTCCAAATAAGTGAAGAAAATTCAAGATATTTTAGATTAATTTCATACTTGGATAAAATTCATAAGAAAGAAATATAGAAATGCGATTTATACATATTCTTAAATAGATTAGCATAAACTTTCTATTTTGAATGAAATTTTGAACATGATCAATACATATTTAGATTTAAAACTAAAAAAAAAAGTAGATCTAGAAAACTTACATTCTAATCGATTTATAAACACATAAATCAAACGTGTATTTAATTTTACTAAAACATGCATGTATCTAAGTATATAAAATTAATTTGACTTACCTCTTCAATATCTTTCTTTCTTTTTTCTTAAGAGAACTATTCCACCATTTTTATATTTCCTAGAGCATCGTGCTGATAACGTATTGTAAAACAAAGAAATGGAGATAGAAAAATAGAGAAAATTATTTCTTCATTCACTTGTCACAGTCATCTTGAGAAGAGTCCTTTATATAGGCTTACAATGGAGGTTTAACATCATCATGATAATTAAAGAAGAAATGCTAAAAGACATAAATTATGGATAACTAAATGTCATAGGTTATGGATAACCAAAAGACATAGTTTATGTACACCAAATAATAATGTGAATTATCCATATTTACAACACTTGACAAATTTTTGGCAAATTTTTGTGCGCATTACCCATATCTTAGACATATCGGTGGTAGGACTAAAAATCGAACGAACGAGCTCGAACAAGAGTATTCAAGCTTGGTTTGACTTAATTATCAAACGAGTTTGATTCGAGCCGAGCTTGGACCGAGCCAAGCTTGGACCGAGCCGAACACGAGCCAAATGCGAACGGTTTGAATCGTTTTACAGCCCTAGTAGTGAGTATTTATAGGACATGTTGTATAGACTATCGCACTGTTTCTCTCACGTTTTAAAAAAAATTTTATTGAATTACTTATGCTCTTTACATCATAAATTTACCATCAGATAAAGAACAAAAAATGAGTAAAATTTATAAGACAAAATGTATTTTTATCTATTAAAACAGACACAACATATACAAGAAAAAGTTCTAATATGAGAAATCGAGCCGAGCTCGAACCTGTTTGCGAACAAGATCGAGTCGAACAACCTATGGCGTCGAACTCGGTATCGATTAGTCCACGAACGAGCTTAAACCGAGCTTGGACTTAGCCGAACACGAGCCGAATGCGAACGATTTGAATCGTTTTACAGTCCTAATTGGGGGTATGCCGGAGAGTTGGATTCATGCTGAATTTTCTAATGTGTCAAATCTAGTGAAGTTGCTTCAATGGTCCGTACTGCTCCTGACTTTGGGGATTAGAAGAAATATTTTTGGTTAATTTTGATGAATGAAGTTATTTTTATAGAAATTTTCGTGTATTAGATATAGTTGTTTGGTTCCAAAATATCCCTTATTATCGTTCAAAGACGATGGATGGGAAATGGAAATATCCTCTAAAATACTATCTAAAGGTTAATATAGAGTATTTTGGTACAACCCTCTAAATAATTTAAACTTCAAAATGGTGGGCCAAGGAGGAATTATCTGGGTCTACCAGGGCTTGGGATCGGGCCTGACCGGGTCGATCAGTTTTTGGGTAGGATCCGGCGTAGACTGGTTCGGGGGCTGGACAATGAAAGAACCCAGTCCGGAACCGATGTTTTATTTGGTCGGACCGGATCGATCCATTGACCAGGCTCCTGGCCCGGGTCAAGCTAGCCCGGATACGTGCAGTCTGGCACAATACCCACCTTGAATTAAACCCGACCAAATTTATATCGGATTGTGGGCCGAGGTAAGTTTGGGGCCGATGTGATTACTGAGCCCACCCGGTCTGTTCCTTGTAACATGACCTTGACTTGAGCTCAATGTTTTAAAAATCGGACCGATGATCGAACCGAAAGTTTTTGGTATAGTTCGGACCGGGGTTCAACCGAGTTCAATCGGATTCAATCGGGTTCAAATAGATTTGGTTTAGTTTGGTTTAAATAAGTAAGATATACATATTTACTTCTTGGTTTAGTTTTGTTCGGTCATAAGTATGTTGGTTTGGTTTGCTCTTACAACTATAAGGTCGATCAAAACCAAACCAAGAATCAAATGGTCGAAATTTTTCATCATATTTTAAAAAAAAAAAAAAAAAAATTTTAAAATACCAAAATTGGTCGGTTCAATTGTGAACCGGTTCGGCCGGTTCATCGGTTGAACCCGATTTTCACAAAAAATCGACAGTTCTTTAAAAGATCCGGTTTAAATCGAACCGGACTGATTTTTTGGTATAAAGCGGTCGGATCCGGTCCGACCGCCGGTCCGGTTCGGTTTTTACAACATTGCTTGAGCTGTAGATTTGATCAGAAAGAGATCCATTTCCGGACAAGTTGCTTAATCCAGCAAATGAGCATAAGCTGAAAAATCTAAAACCCACCTTTGAAGTAATATAATAGTTAAACATTAGAGCACATGCAAGCATTAATCTCCATGCTTTGTTGCAGTACATACAATTTATTCCACGAGTAGTTTCCGGAAGTGGTGAATTCCGCATGGAATCCTGAGGATGCCAGCTCGGGTGTAGCCGAACTCGAGCGCCGCCTTGTCAAGCAGCTCCACAATGCATGGGTGGCTGAGCTTGCTCACGTGCAGCTGAAATCTCTCGAATGGGCCGTCACCTTCTCCGACGATCACCGGCACGTATCCCTTCCGTGCAGCTCGATGGCGATGCTTCTCCACCTCCTCCTCAACGTCGACTAGTCGCTCGTACGTTGCCATCACTGCCTCCTCCTCTTCCTTCTTCTTCTTCCAATAATTACAACACATCCTAGCTATAGCTATAGCTAGCTCGAGGCGAGGAATATATAAAATGAGAGAGTGAGTGTCTAGCTAGGTAGAGGAACGTACGTACTTTTTTACTTTGAGATCGACCGATACTCGTTGCTCAATTATATATAGAGGGAGAGAGAGAGAGAGAGAGAGAGAGAGAGAGAGAGAGAGAGAGTAGGAATTAGGCCTAGAACAGTACTTTGAAGACTTGAAGAGAAGATTAAATTGCATGTCAAAGTTGATCAAGTAGTAGAGTCCAACTAATTGACGCGCGTAGCATGCATGAAGCTAATCTAGCAGCGTAATTAAGCCAGTCAGCTCTTACTAGTGCGGAATTGACTTTAGTCGTTGCAAGAAACTTGCATGCATGGAAGCCATAGTCGTACACCTTGGCTTCTCAAAAGTTAGATGGGGAAAAGACGTTTATTTCATCGTCAACCAATGATAAAAAGCAAAGTTGACATAAACATGCTACATCTTTTCATCTTTTCGTACTCACTCTTTACTCATTTTCATTCCAAACTTCCTTTCTTCTAATCTTTATTACAGTAGAAACTCTATAAATTAATACTCGATTATTTAATAAATTCTCTAAGATAATATTTTTGGCCGGTCCCGACTCGGGGATAGGGTGCTAAATTAATAATTCGCTAAAATTATAAGATAATACATTTTTGATAATTTCTTCAGACCCCATATAAAATATAAATTAATAATTCCTTATATATAGCATATTACATGAATGATTTATGAAGGTTTCTTGAAAAATGACTCAATTGTCTTTTGTTTTTTGTTGAAATCAATTTCCCCTTGAATCTCGTCTCTAATTTTCCTTAGCATGGTAAGAACTTCTGGTGTTGTTTTCTCATAGCTCAACAAGAAATTGTTCAATGTGATTGCCTCTTTAATAGCTTCGTTTCGCGAAGGGGGCTCCATTGTAGAACTTTCATCATCTTCTTCATCGATATCATCTTTATTAATTTCAATAACGCTTTCAATAATTTCTTCATCAGTCAACAACTGTGCAACTACATTTTCTTCTGGGTGAGTCAGAACATCTTCGACATCCATTGCATTGCGATAACCCAACTCTTTTAATTAATAAAATATTAATTAATATATAAATTAATAATTATTAATTTATCGATTAATTAATAACTCTTTTAATTAATAAATTTTGGTGGTCCCAAGTGTATTATTTTATAGAGTTTCTACTGTATTACCATTAATTTTTCTTTGTTATGTGGAAAAAAAAGAAGAAGTAAAAATAAACTGAAAAGATCTAGGGGGGCCATCAAATGATATTATGTCTTATTTGATTGGATCATGCAATAAATCACTATCATTGTGATTAAATTTTTAGATGTTCCTCTGGAGAAAGAATTAGGTCGCAATCCCAATAATCTTTTATTATTCGGAATATCTAATGGATATTTTCTTTGGAAAATAAGAAAAACTACTTTTTTTTGTGATCGAGAGACTTCTATGCCAAAAAAAATAATTAAAATTACCACAAATTTTGATGTATAATTTTTAGGGAGAATCTTTGAGAGCTTTAATTCTTTCTCGTTATTGTCCGTAATAATTATATCATCCACATAAATGAGTACTGTAGTAAATAAGTTGTCTTGAGAATTGATAAATAAGGAATAATCATGAGTCTTTGATTGATTGCAACATACCTTTTGAATAGCACGAGAGAATTCGGCAAATCAATTGTGGGAATGTTTATATATACTCCCTCATCAAGATCATCATGAAGATAAGTATTTTGAACATCCAATTTGATGGAGGAACTAAATAGGAAAAGTATCAACAGCTAAAAGATCTCACAATGATGAGTTTAGCAGTGGAATATTCGATCCCTCCAATTTATGTATACTATTGATGATACGGGAAACTATTTTATTAGAAAGTCAATAATGAACAATATTTCTATGCTATGATTGGCGAATATATAATATTGATATACTATAATTAGAGAATTAAACAATATTAAAATTATCAATTATGAACCAAATCCTAGCACATTGATTCTCTCTCAGATGATCACTAGTTTATACATGAAAATGACTTTTAAAAACACGGATTAACCTCCACTTATGACTTCCGAAACGATACGACCGTGACGTGACAACCCGGTTAATTAATTAATTATGGTTATATAGAAGAGTGTAGAGGAGCGCTGGAATTAGAATGTCAACACATTCAAATGGAGCACGTGGTGTAGAATTGAAGATGAGACAATATTAATCCCAACAACATTCTCTTTGTGAAAATGGGCTCACTAGTTTATGACCGACTGAACACCTTTGGGAATTGGGCTATGAAAATGGCCGACATGCCGCAAGCTGACTGTTGACCCTTGGACTAACTTAGGGGGTATATAATATAAGCTTTAGACTTGGGGGCGTGCTACAATGGTCCCAATCCAGCTTCCCTTGGCCCACCTTGTGTGGCCCAAAGTGGACCCACATTCATCATCATGGTGTTTTGGACTTCAGTTGGATTATTCCCGTCCTTACACACTTTGACATCCAATCCAAATGGGCCCACTAAAATGGTTTAATGAGTGATAACCGTTTATATATATATATATATATATATATATATATATATATATATTTTTTTTTTTCCGTTTATATATATATATATATATATATATATATATATATATATATATATATATATATATATATATATATATATATATATATATAAAGAATAATATTATTTGTTCTCCAAACGATCACTCCTTATGTAGCAGCTGATGTGACATATTGATGTGATAACTGATATGACAGATTTAAAATTTAAATTAACATTGACATTATTATTAATATTAACATTAATATTAACATGAAAAAATTGGATAATTAAGTTTTGGGGTTAAAATTTGCCATGTCAACTGTAAGTTAGATGACACGTAATATTATTTAATATGCCATGTCAGTTGAGGAAGGATGATTCCTCTTGTATAAAACAGTCGATACATATAATACCAAACTTTCCATTAAGTAAACGACTGCAACTGTAAGTTTCAGTAAATAACACTTACGATCCAGAAGCAATGAACAACCATTTTCGCGTAAAATAACAACATTTTCGTACGGAAACGTAGTGTCCATGCAGTTCCGCGCACAACTCAGCGTGTCGTGCAACATTCGCGTTGAAGGACTCACCGCGCCACCCGCAATCTCGTGCACGATACGAAGATCTTGTGCAATTCCGCAGTGATCACGCACTTCCACGAGCAACTCAGCATGCCGCGCACCATGCACCTTGCCATGATGCCATCTCGTGTATGAGCAAAATTCGACACCATAGCGTCACTTTGCGCCATTCTTCCAAGTCTGAGTTCGAGTCGGAGAAAAATGACGCTTGTGGGAGGAAGAAAAGGAGGAGCTGGCCTGTGTTGCGGAGTCGTACCTTGTGAAGGAGATGTGGTAGAGGTAGAGAGGAATGGTATGGAGGAGGAGTGGATTAGGGTACGATCCGAGTGGGTGGCATAGGATTCAGATTCTGAGACTAGAGAAGGGGGGGGGGGCTTTGGGGCTCCTAGGTGGCTGTAGTATGTTTGAAAATAAGCAAAATCAACCGTAGGGGTAGCCAGTAGGGGTGTGCATCGGTCGGTGGTCGACCTATTTTTGTCACAACTGAAGTCGAACCGAAGTTAGTTTGTTTGAAAATAAGCAAAATCGAACCAAACCAACCAACTGGCCGGTTCGGTTTGGATCGGTTCGATTTGGTCGATTTTGATCACAGAAAAAATAAACTGTGATTAATTTTTTGGGTACTGATGCTTATTTGGTCGTGTGAAACTTCAATTATCGATCACAAGAAAGAAAATGGAATAAGTGTCGATCAATGACAAAAAAAAATTCATATGCATTCAACCAACAGCAGCACAACAGTGATGGAACGTGAAAATGTGCATTCAACAAACAGCAACTTCAGCTTGCACTTTGCAGCATTGCACAACAATTTATAATAGTAAAATTGGAGCTGCCACTCCTCTTTGAGAGAGAGAGAGAAAGACTTTTTCAAAGTGTGATATCTATTGTTGAATGAACCAAACCGATCCAATATCCAAGTAAGTTAGTAACTCAATCCTAATTATTTAACATCCACATAGGGTTTGGTTTGGTTCGATTTCAAACGATTTTTGGCATAACCAAACCGTAAATCGAACCGTTCGATTTTAAAATTTTTACAGCCGAATCAAACCGACTAATACATCGGTCCGATTTAAAACCAATTAGTTCAGTTTGATTTGATCCGATTTGGTTTAAATCGTGCACAGTCCTAGGGGTAGGGCTTGTTATCCCCATTCAACTTTATGGGATGATTTCACACTGGAACCATGTACGTACGTGGCTTACTGGCTTACCATGAAGTGATGGCTCTATCTCAAGCAGCAAGTTGATGAACGCAATTGGATGCAACTATTGGACCTTGGTGGCCTTTCAGCAGCATCATCTTGAAAGATAATCCAAGTAAATCTTAACGTACGATTATATATATATATATATATATATATATATATATATATATATATATATATATATATATATATATATATATATATTCTACTATATAATAGGAAAACTTAGATGGTGAAACTTTTGAATTCCAAAAATACCCTTACATACTTATACTAATTAAAAATAGTTCATTAATTTTAATAGGACAACTTAGTAATTAGGAAGACTACCCTTTGGTCTTCCTAAAGAGTTTTCTAAACTAATTAAAAAATGTTAAAATACGTGCAAGGCACGTGCACATATGCTAGTCTACTATCTATAGAAAAACTTAGATGGTGAAACTTTTGAATTCCGAAAATACCCTTACATACTTATACTAATCTATTCTACTATATAATAGGAAAACTTAGATGGTGAAACTTTTGAATTCCGAAAATACCCTTACATACTTATACTAATTAAAAATAGTTCATTATATATTCTACTATATAATAGGAAAACTTAGATGGTGAAACTTTTGAATTCCAAAAATACCCTTACATACTTATACTAATTAAAAATAGTTCATTAATTTTAATAGGACAACTTAGTAATTAGGAAGACTACCCTTTGGTCTTCCTAAAGAGTTTTTCTAAACTAATTAAAAAATGTTAAAATACGTGCAAGACACGTGCACATATGCTAATATATATATATATATATATATATATATATATATATATATATATATATATATATATATATATATATATATGCATGTGGCGTCAAAAGTATATTCATACAGTTGTAAACACTCATGTCTAGTCAATATAAATGACTCCTCTATAAATATATATCCGATCTTTGTTGTTAATCATGATCAAGTGTATATAACTTGGATGCCCATCCTTCACTGCACCAAAAATATCCTATTGTCCCGGCACTGAGCTGATGGAGGTCCAAGACGAAATTTTCAAAATGGAATCCTATACATAGTGTAAAAAAAAATGTAAGTGTAACAAAAACTTACTTCCACCAAGATTTAAACCAAGGACCTCTAAAACAAAAATCTGACATTAAAACCACTACACTACAATGTTTTTATGTTAAAATAAAGCACATGATAAGTACTAGTTCTCTTGTAGATAGATTCATGTTGGTGCCCCCTTTCGTCGGAGGACCCTAAACCGCCTGGGCCAGGACTGTCCCTGATTCCATTCAATAATATATATTATAACGGAGTTGCGAATTTGAACGTCACGGAACTGGTCTACGCTGGCCCGCGGCCAAACGATGCATCGGCATTGGCCTCCAATCCGGAGTGGACCCACGTTAGCAGGAGGCCAATGGCTGGCCACCACGCGGACGCGGACCAGCACGGGCCAGCTCCGTGGACGGTCAAAATAATATTTTTCATATTATATAGTGGATTGCATGTGATTTTTGTACAAAATATTGTGCAGTGCACTAGCTTGGTAATTAATTGGTTCCCTTGTATAATATTTTTGTATTAGTTAGAGGATTAAGTTTTTCTTTAAAGAACAAATGTTAATTTAATATATATATATATATATATATATATATATATATATATATATATATATATATATATATATTTCATATATAAAAATAACCCTTTTCATTTCATTTTCATTTCCAAACTTGTCTGAAGATTATCCATACAAGTGCCAAAGAAGAAAAGGCAATCAGTTGTCTCAGAAACAAAATACAAAGATCAACATAAGGATGTCAGTCACAACACAGCTCTCCTCCACTTTTTTATATACATACATAAGATGTGTTTGGCAAGCTTTAAGAGACCATGAAATCCTTAAAAAAAAAAAACCTACAAATTTGTGTACAGAGGTTAATTTGTGTGTGTGTGTGTGTATATTTATATATAGCTAGATTAAGCTAGGTTAATTAGGTAGCACCGAGGAGCCTCCGGAAATGATCCGCATCGCAGGTGACCACCCGGAGCACGCCCTGCGGCTGGCAACCGAGCTGGAGCTCGGCCATGTCGAGCAGGCCCGCCACCCGCGGGTCCTTGAACTTGTTCACCCGGACCAAGATCCGCTCCGCCGACGTCGCCTCGGCCCCCACCAGTACCGGCACGAACCCTTTCGGCATCGCGAGGGCGCAACGCTCCTCCTCTTGGCCTACTACTCTCTTGTACTTCGATGAAGACGACGATGATACTTTCTTCGGCATGGCTATCTAGATTGATCGACTGCTCGCTACTGAAGAAGAATTAATTAATGTTGCGGTGTTGGTCTCTTAATTTTGCGTATTGCTATTTATATATATAGAGATTGATTGATTGATTGATTGTAAGTAGGTGGTAGTGTAGGTTTGGTCATCAGTGGATGGGAAAGGAATTGAATTGAATTGGTAAACGATTGGTACGTAGTCGATTGACGGCCCAAAAATAAACGCATGTGGCCGATTAATTGTGATGTCATATTTGACTCTTGTACGTTGTTAGTGGTGGCTGGGCTGGCTGTTGAGCAATCTTGATCCCAAGTCAAAATCTAGCGGGGCTGGTGGAAACACTTTCCCCTCTTGATTAGCCCTCATGACTCAAATTCTTCTTCCTCCCTCTCTCTCTCCTACTTTCTTTTCTTTACACTGTGTTTGGGAACATTTGGGGGGAGGGAGAGAAAAATTTGAGGGGAAGGAAAATGGAGGGGAAAGAAATGGAGAAAAGTTAATTTTTCCTTCCTTTGTTTGGATGGACAAAAAGTAGGGGAAGGAAAAGTTTAAAAACAATTTTTTATTTGTTTATGGATATAAGTATAATTACTATTTCCTCCTTGGTATTCTCAAATGATAATTTAATTTTAACTTTTTGAGGGGTGGTGGGGTAAATTCACTCAAATTTCTCTCATCTCTCTCCATTTTCCTCCCACATTTGGGAGGAAAAAAAGTAAATGTTTAGTTGGGAGGGAGATGTTTTGCCAATTCAACATTTAGGTTCCTTTGATTACAAGATGGAAAATATATGTGTAAAATAAATATATTATATTATATTATATTATTTTACTAGAAAAATATTTTCATGAATTTTTTTTTCACAGAACTGTTTTGGATGCTTAATTTTCGTTATTTTTCATAAAAATAGTTATTTTCATGAAAATTGATATTTTCGTATGAGGTGGACCAGTTTTATCTTCCGCTATTTTGGAAATAAAATGATAAATTTTTGATAAATAATTATACGGAAAATATACGCTATGAAACACTACATTTGGTGAAAAGTTTGTGATGGAAGTATTTTTCATGATCAACAAAAACTCAATCACACATGGCTAGGATATTTGAAAATATTTGAAACTAGCATGCAAAATCAACCACTACACATCCGTATCTTTTACAAATGTGGGTCAGTTGCTAATTATTTTTTCTTTTAATTAAACAATAATTATTGAGTATGAATATTAATTATTAATAACTTAAATAATTAGTAATAATACTTAATATCAACCTATCTAAATATTAATTTCTAATAAGATAAATAACTTTTATAAATCAGGAAACACAAACATCGATCAGAAGAAAAAAAATGGATTGTGTCCTTGGGCACATACTGAAAATGTATCTGATACACCACATACACTTCAAAATATAGTAAAGGCATCAAAACATTGTTGTGTTCGTGTCGTCGTATTTTTACACTATATTATGTTATGTATGTGTTTGAGCAACATATGTGTCAAATACTTTATAATGATAGTTAATGTTAAACAATTAAATAATTAATAATTAAAATAAACAACGAATAATAATGAACAATACTAGTAGTATTTATTTTATTATAATCAATAAATGAAATAGATACTTTATTTAAAACAAGTTAATGATTAGTATTAATTAATTAACACTAATTTAGCTATTAATAATTAATACTACTTTAGTTATAATTAATTAACTTTTGTTATTATCATGATATGTTTTTTCACTTTCTCACATCTTTTATATTTTTCAAGCACAAAAGAATGAATTTGTCAAATTCCACAATACAAAAATATCATGTATCTGAACATTAAAAATCAGTTTCAACATAAAGAAATAACATAGAACTCAAAAGCATATGTATTCCACTTTCACTAGACAAAAAAGAACTATTACACCTTCCTTCCAAATACACCTGTCCCAAAGCGCACATTTTTGAAACTAGTCATATAAAATACAAGGGGCAAATATTGGTTTAGATCTCTCTACCTTGACAAAATTTTGAATGAGTGCATATGACTAGTCAAATCTACTACAATTTTTAGAAATAATATGTTAATATTTTCTTCATCTACTCATCGATTCTTCTTCCAATCCAACTTATAGGTTGTTTGGTTACATGTAAGTAGAATAATACCATATAATATTGTTATTGCCGGGGCACAATTTTTCAATGAAAAACTGAGAATATGAAACAATTGTAAAAACAATGTTCCAACGCAACACTTCTAGGAAGGTTGCGCAAGGATAACGAAGATCTAAAAAGATATCGTTATGATATTACGAGAATCTAAAAAGATTTCGTAATCACAGCAATCAGATCGTAGTACTTCTAAAAAGAAGATACAATCAGAGTTACTGGCAGCAACGAAGAAGGTGACTGGCGAAAGATGGAAGAATGCCTGCTGGGGTGAATGATCACCGTTGCTCAAAGCTTTATTCGCCCTACGCGAACAGCTTCCAGGAACCAGCAAGTTCGTCGGAGAAATTGGAACACTCCTGCTCTTCTGACTCCTCGGACGGACACGAACTCCCGTGCAAGAGCAACGCTGGTGCGACGCCTTTCCTCTCTCTCTCGAAGGCTGCAGATCAGAATTGTGTTAAAGAACACGTCTGAAATCTCTGTTTACTTGTGCTAAAGAACACTTCGTAAACTTTCTGGTGGCTTCTCTTTCTGTTCTGTTCTATCACCTGTGAGAGAGGAGGAGGAGGCCTTATATAAGCCCCTGCAACAACTGCCCGGTTAGCACAATGTTAGGGACGTGGTAGTAACCACCCCGAACATGGAGCAACCGCTCAGAACATGCAAGGACACGTTCTGCTGGAAGTTGTGCCACCAGCGTAATTTATACTTTATGCACACAGCCCCTTTTACATACCCTACGCACACTACGCACTCTACGTACACTGCGTATGCTGCGCACACTGCGCACTCTACGCACACTGCGTACGCTGCGCACACTGGGCGTACTGGGCTGCGTAACTGGGCCAGCGTAATTGGGCTCGCGTAACGGGCCGCACAACGTGGTCGCGCAAGTGGCTCGCGCAACGAGCACAACTTAAACGTACTATGCGCCTAGCGACGATGCTGACGTGCTAAGTGCAAAGTGCAAAGTGCGCCAACAAAATGCCACATTACGCCTCATGAGCCCTTGAGCCCGAGTATGAGCCCGAGTCCGAGTCCGAGTCTGAGTCCGAGTCCGAGTCGCTAAGCCCCAACGGGGCTTAGCTCCTATGGAAATAAATTTTCCAAGAGCAAAAAACATGAATGCTTTAATTGTTGATTTAGCCTTTTTCTCATTAGAAAAATAATCCCACATGGCAAACTCATGTGCACCTCCACACCACATGTGCATCTCCAATAATAGCAAAGCTAATATATAGAGATACAAACCATTTGTTTTTTTCGATGTGGGACTAAACCTTTCTAAAGAAAAAACCAAAAACCTAACAATCCCCCACATATCTCTATATATGGATATAAGTGTTCCCCACAGTAACTGTCCATCATGCATTAGGAGAGATGTCGCTTACGACTTGAATCTTCCCGCATGGGTCAAAAATCAAACTATAATACAAGAATGGACTAAGCCTTGAATTCTGCATCATAGCTGAAATTCTTTCCACTCACATAATGTAGTTACATGTGCTTCTGGCTACACATTAAAGGCCCTGTGCCAGCCAGGTTTCAGTGTATAATTTTGGGTGTCTACAAGTTTACCCTCAAGAGACGGCCTGATATCTCTGTCATACACTATAGGTGAGTTCATTATAAAGAGACATGGCATGAAGCGCTTTGCGCTTCCCTTGCGGTGCTACGCCACTATGACATGGCTTAAAGCCGAGGCCTTACCCCGTACCGGGAACCTCATCGTAGTGTCATACTACAGTAGCATGAGGCAACCGCCTCTTTGTAGTGCCAAACTACCCAGCATTAAGCCTTAGGCTCCCTTGCGGTGTTACGCCGCAACGACATGGCTTGCAAGGCCGAGACTTTATCCCTAACCGGGTACCTCATGGTGGTGTCGTGCCACTGTAACATGAGGAACTCCTCCTCTTTGTAGTGCAGACTATACCCCTCTTTATATTTAACATACAGCATTAGACTAACTGCCTATTTGAGGTGCTACGTCGCTGTGACTTGGCCTGCAAAGCCGAGGCTTTATCCTATTCCTGAGCAGCACCCCACATATAGGAACCTCATTGTGGAGTCACCACACTGTAGCATGGAGTTTCACTCCTTGTAGTGCTGCTCTAACCGTGCTTCCTGTAAAGCACTCCAGGCATTCACTCTGCCTGAGATCTCATTAAGGCAATTAAGCCAACTTTCCCACAGGAACCGTTTTCCCGCAGAAAACAATAGTAGACAACAGTGGTTATAGGTCCGTAACCTCTCCATGCCCAATAGAATATGTACCCACCGCTCCTGATATTCTTCCGATTAGTGGTCCTCCCTTGAACCAAAAGCTAGATGCCTAGTAGATAAATCTTGAACTATTAGCATAAAACTTTATGGTAGGAATACAATAATCCAATATCAGAATGCCTTCAAGCCCATTTTACAAGCTGTGTCATTGACCAGCTAGCGCTTGAGGCCCTTGGTGAACGGATCCGCCAGGTTCTCCTGACTCCGAACATCAATCACTGCAATAACACCTCTCTTAATAAGATCGTGTACTGCCCTGTGCTTCAACCGCACAGTCCTCTTCTTCCGTTGAAAAGGTCATTTGATACCACCGCCGCAGTCGCCTGGTTGTCGCAGTATATCGGTATCGCCGGTATTTACGCCCCAACCAATGGAAGATCATACATGAGCTCCCGAAGCCATTCTGCTTCCTCGGCTGCGGTATCTAGTACAAAGAACTCAGATTCTATGGATGACCGCGAGAACATAGTCTGCTTCTTCGACTTCCACGATATAGCAGCTCCACTCATTGTGAAAATGTATCCACCTGTGGACCTCTCGCTCTTCACCTCTGAGCACCAACTGGCATCACTGAAGCCTTCCACTACCGACGGATCTCCGCTGTAGTATAGTGCATATGTCTGAGTCTTCTTGAGATATCTCATAACCCGTTTCACAGCTTTCCAGTGTTCAGCACCTGGGTTGCTCGTGAAATGACTCAGCATTCCCACGGCGAAAGCTATGTCAGGCCTTGTGGCAGTAGTAGCATACATCAAACTTCCCATTACGCTTGCATACTCCAGCTGCCTGATGCTTTCACCTGAATTAGGCTTCAGCTTCAGATCACACTTGTACGGCCTATCGATCCCTGGAAGATCCCGATACCCATAATGAGTGATCATTTTCTCAATATAATGAGACTGTGACAGCGCTAGTCCAGTGTCTGTCCGGATGATCTTGATCCCTAAGATCACATCAGCTTCTCCCAAGTCCTTCATACTGAACTTGCATGAGATGAATTTCTTTGTCTCCGTGACACAGCTAATATTCGTACCTAGGATAAGCATGTCGTCCACGTACAGACAAACGATCACACCTCTTCCATCAGCAAACTTCGTGTAAACACACTTGTCCGTATCGCTGACCATGTAACCATTGACCTTATAACTTTGTCAAATTTCTCATGCCACATCTTGGGAGCCTGTTTAAGACCGTACAAAGATTTCACCAACTTGCAGACTTTGTCTTCAAGACCTCTGATGACAAATCCCTCTGGCTGTTGCATGTAAATCTCTTCGGTCAGCTCGTCATTTAGGAAAGCCGTATTCACATCCATATGATGTATCACCATCTTATGTATTGCTGCGAGAGCAATCAACATTCTGATGGTGGTCATCCGGGCTACTGGAGCATACGTGTCAAAATAGTCAATCCCATGCTTCTGAGAAAACTCCTTGGCTACCAACCTAGCCTTGAACTTGTCAATAGTTCCGTCTGCTTTCATCTTCTTCTTGAAGATCCATTTGCAATCCGATGGATTTTGCTCCTTCAGGAGATCAACCAACATCCAAGTGTTATTTGAGGCGATGGAATCAATTTCATTGTCAATCGCCTCCTTCCAGAAAACCGCATCTCTGGTCTTCATCGCCTCATCATAAGTAAGCGGATCAGCTTCCACATGATAGGTGACAAAGTCACTTCCGAAGTCCTTCGGCCTCCTCACACGCTTAGCTGACGGCTCAGCTTGTTCTGGTTCAACCGTTGTTCAACAACAACATCTTCTTGGACCACATCTTCATTGAAGATTTCAGTTTCTTGTGCACCCTCATTGTTCTCAGGAACATCCGCAAGAACAATATTCTTGTGCCTTGCAAATTTGTCTTCAAAATATTCTGCGTCGCGAGATTCAATGATATGATTTGACTCAATATCAGAAATCTTCGAGCATCACTCTCTCTCTCGGCATATCCCAAGAAGATCGTCTTTGTAGTCCTTGTCCCAAGCTTCTGAATCTTTAGATCTGGAAGCTTGACATATGCCAGATACCCCCACACTCGAATGACATTCAAGTTTGGTCTGACCTTGAACCAGAGTTCATGAGGAGTAATGTCAGAAGTTGCATGAGGAACCCTATTTAGAATAAAAGTGGCCGTCAATGCAGCTTCTTCCCAGTAGACTTAGGAAGACCAGCAGTCAACAACATTGAGTTAATCATTTCTGTTAACGTTCTGTTCTTTCTCTGATACTCCGTTTGATTGAGGAGAGTACGGAGCCGTAGTGTCATGCCCCAGTACCGAAATACGGAGACGGACTAGGCCAGCTACTCCATATGAGGTACGTAACGTCATACGGCGATCGTGGCTGTCGAGAGACTAGGGGGTACATGCTACAATCAAGTCTCCTATGGTCCCACAGAGTTCTATGTCTCAATCAATCAAATCACATCAGCAATTAAATGAACATTAAAGATAAAGCAGTAAGGCGTCCCCGACGCTTCATCAAAATGATCATGAAGACTAGCTTTATAATTTAGCTATCTCAGAGAGTCAGGAGTACAAAATTATACACAGCTGCAGTCTGTTTAATTACAATTATGTACTGACACAAAATATCAGGTAATCCGGCTAACAGGTGCCGGTGGCTAAACGCCGCAAAAGTATAAGCAGGAGTGGTGGAGAAGAAACCCACTCGAGTCCCCGAACCGCCATGCTCCTAGTATGCACCATGGATGTCAGGGAGGAAGATCGTGTCCTCAGGCTCTGCTACAGAATTGGCCAAACAAAAACCAGCGGGGTCAGCCCCGAATAGCAAGTACCGCCAAAGGGGCACAAGAGTTAAGATTAAAAACCCAGTTAATAGAATGATTGATAATAGTAATACTTATGCTACTATTATAGGGTAGCGCAACATCCTCGAACCCATATGGCACCCTTACAACCAAACAAGGACAAAAGGTGCCACATGGAGTCGGGACGTGTCGTACTCTATAACTTTCACATAAGTTAAAAGGTATAAACAGTAAACCTCCTGGTCGTGACTTCGGTCGATAGCCTGTCGCAGCACAATAACCAACCCAACAATCAAACAAGAACATGGGTTGGATCATGTACCATGATAGACCATGTTCCTCAGTCATTCACAGAAGTAGCACTTCACAACCAGAATAAGTCTTCCGTTCATAACTTCGGTCCACGGCCTATCATAGTACGATAACCAACCCAACAATCAAAAAAACATGGGTTGGATCATGTACCATGACAGTCCGCTTCCCTCAGTTATTCACGGAAGGTAATAGGACACAAACAAGTCGTTTTCACGGCCAATCAAGTCTGCGAGTTTCTAGTGGGACGAGGTTATCCTCGCGTCATGTTATTAGAAAATCCTCAGATCGTATCTTTCCAGCAAGGCTAGCCAGCGTAGACAGGTATGATTGAGCACAGGTCCCTCGTAAGGCCACCTTGCCAAAACATTATTATATAGCAAGAATTAATCGGATACAGTCATCCACTCGTTGCGGATGATACAGTATCCGTGGAGACCAGCCGGCGCGTCAAGACAATATCTCAAGGCGGCTGGTGTAACACGATCTCGGGATTCTGCCCTCCCCATGCATCTAGTATATTTAGTTGCCTAGTTTAACCTAGGTGAAATCTTGGACTCACATGCTGTGGCCTGCATGATTATCCTCCTAAAGTCACTTTAGTACGAGTACCCCAAGGAGGATCCATGTCAATCAGTATGTCAACATGTTCTACCCTCCTTAGTGTAATGCATCATTGCAAATACGCCACGTGGAGTTACGAGTCATTTGTCGAGCATGAACAAGAACTGGGACATTCAGGTACATGTATCAGGTTGGAACACTTTGTTCTCCGGGTCACATTAGTGCTCATATCATGCTCGGGACAAAAGGCGTAAGGATATAAATGGGCATATACTATCTAATAAAATATCAAAAGCGTACGTACAAAAGCACGCACGCTCAAGGGGGGAAAAGTCACGCAGGCTCACTCAGGCTCACTCAAGGCAGCGTGCGTGAAAAGTCACGCAGACTCAAGGGAAGTCACGCAGGCTCAAGGAGAGAGCTGCGTGAAAAGTCACGCAGGCTCAAGGAGAGAGCTGCGTGAAAAGTCACGCAGGCTCAAGGAGAGAGCTGCGTAAAAAGTCACGCAGGCTCAAGGAGAGAGCTGCGTGAAAAGTCACGCAGGCTCAAGGAGAGAGCTGCGTGAAAAGTCACGCAAGCTCAAGGAGAGAGCTGCGTGAAAAGTCACGCAAGCTCAAGGAGAGACACGCTTCCAACAGGAAGCGTGCTCAAACGGAGCACACTGTTCACTGTCTTATCCAAACAGCAAGAACACCATGGCTGAACCCAAACTTCAAAGCATCATAACTTGGCCATCCGAACTCCAAATCCAGATTTCCAAAGTTCCAACTTGGGTGAAACTGAATGCTCTTCCACATGGAAGCATCAAAAATCCATAAAATCCAACTAAAGTAGATCAAACCATGCAAAATCCGAAAATGATTAAAACCTAGATCTACAAAAATCAAAACTTCAAAATGGAAATTTCCAAGTTCTAAACTAGTATAGATTGAGAAGAAGAACATGTTTTGGCAAATAGTTTTGTAAGAAATCATTGACAAAATTATGGATCCATCTCTTGAGCAAGTTGGTACTTGCCTTGGTTGGTGGAGGAAGTAAATGAGAGGAAGTAAATGAGAGGAGAGAGAATGAGATGAGTTATATATAAAGATCTTGGACCCATGGGTTCATGATGAACCATTGGTGAACCAAGAATGGGTTACCCAAATAAGCCAAAACTGTAGGCCCAAATGCAGAAAATAAATTAGAAAATAATATTTTGTCAAATATTTTAGAAAATGCATGAAGAAACACAGCATAATAAATATAGTATAAATACAGGGTAAATACAATTTATCGGTTTACGTATTAAATACGTATTCCAGGATTGGGGAGTGACACGTAGTCTCATTGATAATTCCATGTTCTTTGCAGAACGATGCGAATTTATGAGACCTGTACTCCCCACCTCGATCACTTCTTATCCTTTTGAGTTGTTGTCCAGTCTGCCGCTCAGCTTCGGCTCTGAACTCCTTGAACTTCTCGAATGCTTCGTCTTTAGCCTTCAGCAAGTAGACGAACGCATACTTTGAGAAGTCATCGATGAAGGTTATGAAATACTTCATCCCGGCCTTTGTAGAGAACTGTTTGAAGTCACAGATATCGGAGTGAACCAACTCCAGAAGATCTGTACTTCGATTAACCCGAGGAAAGGGTTTCCTTGTGATCTTCGTTTGAGCACAAACTTCATATTTCTCTACCTTACCCCCCACATTTGGAGATAAGTCCTAGACTAGACATTCTGTTTATTCGTTAACAATGAACATGTCCTAGCCTATTATGCCACAACTCAAGAGTATAAGCAGAATGAGTGACTTCATTAATTACATTAATTATATTGGACTGATTTACAAGCTGAATCTTGAACATTCTTTCGGTATAAAAAGCTTTTCCGAAATATGTTTCCCTTGATAGACATCACCATCTGGCCAGCATTGATGTCCATCCTGAGGCCTGCATTGCAGAGTAGGCCTCCCGAGACCAGGTTCTTGGCGATAGCAGGTACGTGCTTCACGTCTTGAAGCGTCAGAGACTTCCCCGAAGTCAGCTTCAACAACACCGTCCCGATCCCGAGCACTTCAGCTTGTGCCTGGTTCGCCATCATAACCACTTCAGAAGTAGGGGTGTAGGTGGTGAACCACTCCTTACTGGAGCAGACATGGCAGGAGGCTCCAGTGTCTATCCACCAGTCAGAATCAGTCCTTACCGCATCAACCTGTGCAATCATAGCAACAATGTCAGTGATCATAGATACCTTACTAGGCTCTCCTTGCTCTGACTGCTTGGTTTTTGCTTTGCACTTATTCTTAAAGTGGCCCTTCTTGCCACACTTGAAGCAAGGTATTTCAGACTTCGGCTTCTTTTTCTTGATAGAAGTTCCCTTGACTTTTAGATTGTCAGGGTTCTTCTTCTTGCTGTGGAAAGTCGTCTGCTTTTCTTTTGGTTCCTTGGTCTGAACCAGATTGGCGTTAGCCAATTGCTTGGACAGTGTGTCCACCTTCAGTTGAGCCCGCATCTGGTCCTCAACATAGATTTCCTGTAGGAGATCTTCAAGGGTGATCTCCAACTTCTTCCTATGCATGTTTGCATAGAACTTGCTCCACCCAGCGGGAAGCTTTGAGACAATCCCTCCAACAACAAACTTGTCGGGGAGGGGCATCGCCTCGTCTTCCAGCTTCTGTCGCAGTTTCAGGAACTCCTTCACTTGCGGCAGCATAGACTTTTCGTCCTCAAAGAACCACTTGTGATATTTTTCAACCACAAATATTTTACTGCGGTTCTTGTCTTCTTCGTAGAGTTTTCTAGAGACTCCCATATGTCTCTAGCGATATTCTTCTTAGAATAGAATTCTGCTAGGGAATCCTCCATAGCATTCAGGATAAGCAACCTGGAAATGCTATTCTTCCTTCTCCACTTGGCCTGAAGTTTAGTAGCCGCAGAGATTGCGGCAGCAGACCCAGTATCTGGAATGGTAGGTTCCTCTTCAAGAAGCACGTGATCCACGTCTCTGAGTTGAAGAGTGAGATAAACCTTCCTCTTCCAGACTTGATAATGCTCTCCATCAAACTTCTCTAACTTACAGAAGTCAGTGTTTAGGAGTGAAGCATTAATGTTTTCCATCGTAGCAATAAAGCTTTGAGATTGTTATTGCCGGGGCATAATTTTTCGATGGAAAACTGAGAATATAAAACAATTGTAAAAACAATGTTCCAACGCAATACTTCTAGAAAGGTTGCGCAATGATAACGAAGATCTAAAAAGATATCGTTATGATATTACGAGAATCTAAAAAGATTTCGTAATCACAGCAATCAGATCGTAGTACTTCTAAAAAGAAGATACAATCAGAGTTACTGGCAGCAACGAAGAAGGTGACTGGCAAAAGATGGAAGAATGTCTGCTGGGGTGAATGATCACCGTTGCTCAAAGCTTTATTCGCCCTACGCGAACAGCTTCCAGGAACCAGCAAGTTCGTCGGAGAACTTGGAACACTCCTGCTCTTCTGACTCCTCGGACGGACACGAACTCCCGTGCAAGAGCAACGCTGGTGCGACGCCTTTCCTCTCTCTCTCGAAGGCTGCAGATCAGAATTGTGTTAAAGAACATGTCTGAAATCTCTGTTTACTTGTGCTAAAGAACACTTCGTAAACTTTCTGGTGGCTTCTCTTTCTGTTATGTTCTATCACCTGTGAGAGAGGAGGAGGAGGCCTTATATAAGCCCTGCAACAACTGCCCCGGTTAGCACAATGTTAGGGACGTGGTAGTAACCACCCCGAACATGGAGCAACCGCTCAGAACATGCCAGGACACGTTCTGCTGGAAGTTGTGCCACCAGCGTAATTTACACTTTACGCACACAGCCCCTTTTATGCACCCTATGCACACAAAATGCCACATTACGCCTCATGAGCCCTTGAGCCCGAGTCCGAGCCCGAGTCCGAGTCCGAGTCCGAGTCCGAGTCGGAGTCGCTAAGCCCCAACGGGGCTTAGCTCCTATGGAAATAAATTTCCCAAGAGCAAAAAGCATGAATGCTTTAATTGTTGATTTTAGCCTTTTTCTCATTAGAAAAATAATTCCACATGGCAAACCCATGTGCACCTCCACACCACATGTGCATCTCCAATAATAGCAAAGCTAACATATAGAGATACAAACCATTTGTTTTTTTCCGATTTGGGACTAAACCTTTCTAAAGGAAAAACAAGAAACCCAACAAATATTTATTGCATTTAATAAATGTTGTTGTAATTGGAATTTCAAATATATTATTTTGACACATGTACATGATTTGCCAAATTTAAAATTTTCTTATCTAGAATATTTTAATTAGGATATTGTGGAATTCAAAATTTTATTATTTCGATATGACTTGAATATAGAGAAAAAAATAAAGAAAATTTAAATGGCATAATAAATACTGTCGTACATAAACAATGTCACGATCATCTTCACCTCAAAAAATATTGTGGTAGTTGAAAATGGTTATTTGTAAAGGCACAACCCCATTGTTAGAGGGCAACACTGGATATAGGCTATTATAGGTTTTTCCTTTTTTTTGTTAGGGACTAGCAAAATAAATTTATTAGGGCAACACACACAATCTCACTCTTTCTCTTCTCTTGCTTTCTTCTTCCCAATTATTTTCATCTCTCTTCCAAGGCATGCCACACACCAAGGCTACTTCCCAATCAAGGTAATCTCTTATTCTTCTCTCTTTTTGAACATTTGTTCTTCTTTCAATTCTGGATTTTTTTTGGATTTTGAGTTTCTATGTGATTCCCATGTGTTTATTAACATTGTTGCTAATAATTTTCTAATGGATGTTTTTCTAAAATTTAGAACCCAAAATAAGGATTTTCAACCTCAAAATTCGACAAGACAAAAGATTGCCATGATCATGGTAGTCCTGACACAAAGGTTGATTTTTATACTTAATTATGTGATGCCTCCTAACAATTTTTACTGTGATATTTGGTAATATATTTTTTAAAATTTGTGTGATGTCCACTAATAGTGGAGGTTATGCCTTTATACGTAACATTAACAAAAAAATGATGCAATATCGTGCACTGTTTTCATCATTTTTAATAAAATAATGACGATGTTTTAAATGATGTATGTTGCATCAATTTGCATTCAAATCAAAGAAAACAACGTCTTGAAGGAAACTCTTTTCGAAAAAAAAAAAGGGAAGGATAATTTTAGCAGGGTTCATTTAATATGATTTGTTTTCAATATTTGTTTGGAGGAAAAGAAAACACAACTCAGTTTTTTATGTCACCTAAGCCGAGTTTGGCCCTTCTATAGCTCCACGGAAGAAGCAAAGAGTTCGAGAAAATCTGTAGTAGTGTGCGGCCCATTAAAATTCATTCAACTTTTAGCTACTTAAAATCTATCAACCGAACGCCAGAAATCTAAAAAGTGGTCCCAAAATAATTGTGGAATCCACGCGCGGAGAGCCCAACTAGCCCAAATCAATGGTCCATTTTTTCACCCACGTGCGTCAATACTGTAGGCTTAGTCATAGCGGCTTTGACCAATTCAATGAAAGTTACAGGGACGGGAACAAATTTGTCCCAACTATAATATTTTTTTTTTCCCGTCGTGGAGCAATAGAATATATATGTAGGATTAGAAAATGGAAGACGCATCAACAAGCACGTTAATTGACGATGATGAGACAAAATTGAAATATTAATAGGAGATTATAACTTTCAAACTTACTAAGCTTATGGGTACAATATTTTAATCGTAAGTAATACGATTCATAGCCTCTTCTTCGTACATTGTAGCAATATTCTACTAAGTTCTATCACCGTCCAGTGGACCAGAAACTAGAGGACAACGCACATTAATATGGGTAAATATTAAAAAAAAATTCGTTAGATATCTGACTTTTGCAAATTAAGACCTATTAGTCATTTTTAGCAATTCATCTCTTCTTAGATTACAAATTCGCTCAATAAGGTCCCTCCAACCAAAATTAAAATTTGTAATCCTGAAAATGCCCCTGCTCCTCTCTCCACCCCGGTGGCGGCGACTACCCCCCAGCCCCGCCCGACCCCCGCCCTCCCCCAGCCGGCCCTGCCCCCCTGCCCTCCCCCCACCCGACCCCACCCGCCCTCCCCTCGCCGACCTCCCCCCGGCGGCGAGCCCCCAGCCCCGTCCGTCCCCTGCGAGCCTCCCCCCCGACCTCGCCCTCCCGCCCTCCCCCCGCCGGCCTCCCCCCGACGGTGAGCCCCCAGCCCCGTCCGTCCCCTGCGAGCCTCCCCCCTACCTCGTCGGCCCCGCACGGCCCTCCCCCACACTCGCCGGCCTCCCGCGGCCCTCCCCCGCCCTCGCCCCGGCCCCGCGGCCCTCCCCGTGGCGTCGCCGGCCACCCAGCCCCTCCACCAACGACCGAGGAAGGAGGGGGGAGGGGTAAAATTGTCATTTGGGGGTATTTTGCAACAAAAAAATAACTAGTGAAAAATTTAAGAGCATGGGGTCTTTTTTTTCGAAAGTAGGGTATCTAAAGAGGATTTTTTTTTTTTTTTTTGTCATTTACCCAATTAATATTAGTTTAAATGAACATTTAGTGATAATTGCATTGTATCTAGTCTAGCTACATAAAAAAAAAAAAAAATCAAAGTTGGAAGGGCAGAATTAGACTACGAGATAAAAATAAAAATAATGCATGGACCCTATTTTTTCTTCCAGCCTAGGGCCCGTTTGGTTTGCAGGATTGGACAATATAATGTAATTGGCATTACGTTGTCAATCTAACTCGGATGTTTGGTTTGACAAAAAAAATTAGATGTATGTAATCGCGATTACAAGTTTGATTACATTACATCAATTTCTTCTAAACTCAATTACATCATAAAACCTATGTAATTGCAATTACATTACAACTTAAACAGAATGTTGGTATGCTATAATTTGGTTTTTTTGTTCGTTTTTGGTCATTTTTTTGATGTTTTTGTTTGTTTTTGTCGTTTTTAGTCATTTTTGTTCGTTTTTGGTCTTTTTTTGTCGTTTTTGTTCGTTTTTTGTCATTTTTGTTTGGGTTTGGTCATTTTTTGTTATTTATGTTTGTTCTTTGTCGTTTTCGGTCGTTTTTGTTCTTTTTTGTCTTTTTGTCGTTTTTTTTCGTTTTTTTCGTTTTTTGTCGTTTTTGTTCGTTTTTGGTTGTTTTTTTTTATTTTTTTGTCGTTTCGGTCCTTTTTTTTTTGTTTTTTGTCGTTTTTGTTCGTTTTGTTATTTTTTTTTCGTTTTGGTTGTTTTTGGTTGTTTTTTTGTCCTTTTTTTGTTTTTGTCCGATTTTTGTCGTTTTGTTCGTTTTTTGTCATTTTGTTCGTTTTTGGTGGTTTTTGTTTTTTGTCCTTTTTTTGTTTTTGGTCGATTTTTGTTCCTTTTTGGTCGTTTTGTTCGTTTTTTGTAAATTTTGTTCATTTTTGTCGTTTTTTTTTCGTTTTTTGTCATTTAGGTCGTTTTTGTTCGTTTTTGTCATTTTTGTTCCTTTTTGGTTGTTTTTGTCGTTTTTGTCGTTTTTGTTGTTTTTGTCCGTTTTTTTTTCGTTTTTGTTCGTTTTTTGTCATTTTTGTTCGTTTTTGGTTGTTTTTGTTTTTTTGGTCGTTTTTGTCCCTTTTTGTTGTTTTTGTCATTTTTTGTCGTTTTTGTTCGTTTTTTGCCTTCTTTTTTAGTTTTTTTAATCGTTTTGGTCAATACGTTTTTTTAATCATTTTTTGTCGATTTTACACATTTTTTGCCATTTCTGAATGTTATTTATCGATTTTTGTCGATCTTGTACGTTTTTGACCATTTTTCACGGTTTTATCGTCTTCTATCGTTTTCCTTTCATTTATTGTTGTTTTTTGTCAATTTTTTTGTTTTTAGTCTTTTTTTATCATTATTGGTCACTTTTTATGGTTTTCACATTTTTGATTTTTTTTTGTCGTTTTTCCTTTTTTATCGCTTTTTCATTTTTGGTTTTTTTTCTTCTGTTTTGTTCGTTTGTCATTTTTTTTATTTTGTATTTTTGTCGTTTTTTTTTCGTTTTTGGTCTTTTATTAGCAGAAAACAAACAATTTTTTCCTTATTTATTTATTATTTATTTTTAGTTTTTTTCTTTTTAAGTTTTTAAAAAAATTTAGTGATCCACTTTTTTAATTTTATGTTGTATTTAAAAAAATATTAAATTAGAAACTTAATTACATTACATGGTAAACCAAACATATGAATGCAATTGACACATTACATGATTTGATTACATGCTTCAACCAAACATAGTAATGTAATTGTAATTCCATTACATTACAAACTCAATTACATTACAAATTCAATTCTATTACGATTACGATTACATTACAATGAACCAAACGCAACCCTAGTTTGGATGCAAGGCTTGAAGACGAATAGAGTTGATGGGCCCAAGCCCAATATACAGTTTGAAATTTTAGTTAGCGGGCCCAATATTCAATAACGTACCTATTCCCAAATCTTCTTCCCGCTTTAATTCGGCTTGGAATCGACCTCTCTCTTTCTCCATCCCTCATTTTCAAGGGTTTGGGTTAGGAAGAGATTTATAGCTTCTTTTTTTTTGGTAAGTTATTTGTTGTTAGTAAAAGTTCATTGTTGTTTGATGATTTCATTCTCTCAAACTCCGCTCCATATCGGCTAATAATTTCTTATTTCTTTTTTACAGAATAGCTAAGAGGAGAGGAGAGGGGGATTAGTTAGAGCTTCACGCCTTGGTAATGGTCTTTCTTTCGAAATCCCCATTTTTTTTATAGGGTTATTTCTTTTTGTGTGTCTAATGGTAACTTGAGATTAATTTACAGTGTTATTTCTCTGATGTTATTGAATAATATAATCTGCGTATGTAAACATATATCGGATTAATTTGGGGCAAGAATCTTGAAATTTTGAAATCAGTAGCTAGGTTAGGTTACATGACTCGGTCAGCGAAATGGTCGGTATTAGTAATTAGCTATTGGTTGGAAATTAAAACTTGGATTAACTTGTCTAATCTTTAGTTTCCTCTAGTTTATTAGGTATTGGGAAGTTAATTTATTAGGTTATCGATTTGCCCGATCTGTCGCTCCTAGCTGCAAGTTCTTAGCCAAGACTGCAGTCAAAAGGGGAAAGGTTTGATAGTCGAATTGGAAAGGCTAACGAGTTCTTGTTATGCATGTCAAAGAAGGCTCTGTGTTCTATCGAATACTGTTTAGTTTTTGGAATGCTCTTTTTAATTTTCCCGGTCTCGACTCTTTGAATGCATTTTTTTCAATCGTCTTTTAGATATTCGATGGTGTCATAATTAGACTGAAATTATTACTTTTTATTTAAAATTTATGTATGGCATAATGTATCGTTTATTTTATCCAACAAATGGGTTGGCCATAACAATTAGCTTCTAGTAATAATCAGTGTCATCCTAGGGTAGTAGATAACTTCTCATATTTTCTTCTATACATGGAATTCATTCTCATATATATATATATATATATATATATATATATATATATATATATATATATATATATAACTTGTACAAGTATGTAGAAAAGGAAAATAACTGAACTAGTATTTGTGAAAATAACACATCACATATATATATATATATATACATATATATATATATATATATATATATATATATATATATATATATATATATAACTTGTACAAGTATGTAGAAAAGGAAAATAACTGAACTAGTATTTGTGAAAATAACACATCACATCTAGTTGTGTTCTACTAGTTGGCAAATTAAAGTAGAAGATATAATTCTCGTTAACCATTTTATCCTTTACTAGTATCTGTAAGTTTGCATTGATGCCACAAATTGTTAGGATTAGTACGAACATCCTTTTATTTTCCGAGTAGATTCATCTTACACATTGAATTGTTGTGATACTGGATTTAATGAAATAAAATGGGATTCCAATTTCTTTAGGAGGATTTTGGTTTTCTTAGAAAGTTGAAGAGAGAGGGAGAGAAGAAAATAAAAAGTGAAAAGGGAGAAAGAGTTGATGTGTTGATTATAATGTTATTTATTTGAACTTATTTGATTTTCAGTAACAATGATTGATAACAATTAGAAACAAAAATCCTAGAGGAACTCATTAGTTCTTAATTTTTAAAATTCGGCCATGAAAAGCCGTTGGATTACATGCATATCATCCCTTGATTTTTTCAAGGGGCTAAAGAGAAAAATAAATACACTTTTAATGTTAGTAAAATCCACGTGTCATATCCATATTGCAAGTTCTTATTGAGTTTTTGTAGTCGAACTCAGTTAGAAAACCCCTGAAGCATTAAAAGGAATCAAATAAAAGAAAAAATTTCAGTCTGAGAGAAAAAAAACTGAAAGGGTTTTCACTAAAAAAAACATAATAACAATCTTAGCAACTTAACGTCCAAGAGCCCACGCGAATTATTAGGTTATGATACATGGGCCTACATGGCTCAATGATAAAACAACTTATTAGTAGTTTTCATACCAAGGGGGCAACAGAACTGAAAATCCCAACTAACAAAGCTCAATTTCTCGTGTGTGGATGCTCAAAATTAGCCTGGTAGTTGGGTTAGGTGAAATAAGATGTGTTCGTTTGTGTAAGGACCCAACCCCAATAATTCAATATTAATGTATGCATGATGATTAATTAGTTAATTTCCTAATAACTATATTAGATTAATCTATTCGGGTTTAGCATAATTGACCAGACTAATTAGGGAATTAAGTCTTTTATTTGGAGCCAATATCCAAACAAAAGCGTGTGAAACTGTGAACTCAACCATATAGTTTGGCCCCAATTGCATGAAGTCCAAACAAAACTTTCATGTGTTATATTCTCTGTTTTTTGCTTCTACTATTTGTTTCTCAATTTTTACTCTTGTAAGATTTTTCGGTATTTCATATTTTCACATGAGTTCCATCATGTGAATTGTGTACTGAATGTTGATATTTTGTTTATTCTAACACTTAGAGTTGGCAATTAGTGAAATTTCCCGACGAGCATGTACAACAAATAAGTCATTTATATTTTTATTACCAGAGATGGCATATAGAATCTAACAAGTAGAATCTTAAACATATTGTTGGTGCCTTATCTATATCCATACACAACTAGCTACTAGCTGACACTTTACCTGATCTCCTGCCCGACGGTCAAGTACGATTTTTGACCTACCTGGCTGATGACATGTAGTTTCCTGTTTTCTTCTTGACACATTAGTTGAACATTACATAAATATGTACTTTCCGTAGAGGGTTTTAGACAGGGCAAATGTAAACTTGACCTGATTGGTGGGCTTGAAGTCGTCATATCTGCAAACACAGCACCGCTTCAAGCCAGCCATAAGTCAAAGAATAAGGCCTTGACAACCTCTTCTCTTTAGATTTCGAACCTAAAGGCCAGTTAGTATTATTATTATCTTACAAGTAAAATGTCCTAAAAAATCATTAGGACCTCTTGATATAGCAAATTGGTCATTCTGAGAAGGCAGAATTGCTATTCCCAGACTTCTGAATCCATCATTGTCTACAGCTGTAAATAGAAGTTCTAATTCAGAAGCTACCTTTGAAAGCTTCATAGTGTTCCTTCAAGAAACCAATAGCCAACATCTCCATATAATTGTTTTTTTTTTTTTGAAATTATCTCCATATAATTGTTGATGTCATACTACTGCCACTAATTATACTCAAATTGTAAAAGCCTATGTATATTCTAAAAGAAGACTAGAGTCTAGACTAATCTTTTGAAAGAAGAATTGTTGTTGTTGTAGTCGTTATATCAACCACTACTATTATCATTATTTTGAGAATTAGATGGGTCAAACTAACCATGGTAGACTATAATCCATATTCATCTACTACAGGAATTCCTGCAAATATTTTCTTTCAATGTTTCTTCGTCCTCTTTTAATTCTCTTAATTCTCGTCCACACACACACACACACACACACACATATATATATATATATATATATATATATATATATATATATATATATATATATATTGAAAGAAGGTAATTGTGGCGAACGTTCCCACCGGTAATCGATCTCCTGACCACTCGGGCCGCATGCATCTCTCTTAACCACTAGGCTAGAGGTCATTTGCTTTATATATATATATATATATATATATATATATATAGGAAGCGGATCAAAAGCCCCCCTTAGAAAGCCCCCCAAAAACCTCCCTCACTCTAATCCGTAATTTAATGTTAATATTAATGTTAATATTAATGTTAATGTTAATATTAATGTTAATATTAACATTTAATACTAAAATTAACATTAAACTTAACATTAAAATTAATATTAACATTAACATTAACATTAATATTAACATTAACATTAACATTAATATAAAAAAAATTAAAATTTTTTTAATATTAACATTAACATTAATATTAATATTAACATTAACATTAATATTAACATTAATATTAACATTAATATTACGAATTAGAGTGAGGGGGGGTTTTGGGGGGCTTTCTAAGGGGGGCTTTTGATCCGCTCCCATATATATATATATATATATATATATATATATATTTGGAACCAGGTAAATTGTTTCTGGAATCGCTCCCACTGGGATTCGAACTCCTGACCACTCGGGCCGCATGCATCTCTCTTAACCACTAGGCTAGAGGTCATCTGCTTTATATATATAACAACCATTAGATTGTTATAACAACCATTAGATTGTTTTTTTTTGACCGTTCAAATTAGATTCTTTTATAGACAACATCAGTCTTTTAGTTAGTCTTGAATGAAGAAGTATCCAAGTCCAATACGGGTTGTACCAGATTGTGTCAATTTATTTGGATTATGTTATTTTACTATCTTTTATACTGTAAATGAATTGAATCGGATGATCTTTCAACATCCCACTTTGAGAGAATATAGGAATTGATCAAAACGTTCATGTATGGACTTCTTCTCGTCTTCAGTCCTCATGTACATCTTCCATGCCAGCATTGTTATCCCCCATTTTCTTATGTCAATCTTTTGTACACCACTTGGTACGGATGTTCAAATTAAGTTCCAAATAGTGGTTGAAGACTAATTAATTCTGAATTAACTGGAAAAATTTGGAATCTACTCCACATGTAACCAATAGGTCAGCGTCAACCATGGGGACTAATGTTCTTGTCATGCAAACCTCACACAATAAACAATGGGGAAATGGACATCAGCCAGAGCCCCCACACTCCCTATTCAAAAGCAAATCTGTATCAGCAATTTGCTTGCTACTAGTTGTAAAGTAATTAAGGCTTAACCAATGATCTGGACCTTCTAGTGTATCTTTCCTTGTCATTGGGCTACTTCATATGATTATTAATATATGGAATGAAAAGCATATTCTTTTAATTTCTTTTTATTATTATATTGCAGATTTTCAGTCTTTCTCCCTCTGTGTTTTTTTTTTTGGGGGGGGGGGGGGGTGCGGGTGGGATTTAGGATGGGAGCAAGAAGATCCCAGGCAATTATAAACTAAAAATTGAGGTACAGATGGCAAATACCACAAGTACTGATAAAGGTAGTTAATTGTAAACTTCAATAAAAATGAAAAGATGCACAACGAACTTCCCTGAAATTCCGGATGTAGAAGATTATAATAAGGTGACTCCATGACAAGCCCATGAAGAATAAATTGCAGATTTTAAGATTGTTAGTATATATATATATATATATATATATATATATATATATATATATATATAGGCACGAAAATCATATTCAGATAGTAATATATAGCATTATGTTTCTGAATTCATTATGCTTTGTAGCGAGGATATACTGAAATTCGTGTTGAAAAATTGTATTAATACTAAGATTGTGTAGTGCAGATTGATCTTGAAGTTCATGGTAGCTGCAGAACCAGGTGGTAATTAAACTGATGGTTCATTGGAGATGCCCCTCTTGGAAGGACTGCTAAAGGAGTAGTAGTTAGTTGAAGAAGGTCATTCCAAGATTTTACAGGAGAGGTGAAAGGGTCACGATATATGAATCTGCCAACAATTAAGAGAAGAACTTTTCAACGATTGGTAGCCGGTAACCTAATGTCTACTTATTCCCCATTTAATTTTTTTCTTTCTTTCGTCAGTGATCTTGCTCTAAAAATCTTATATTGCTTCTATGGGCATTGATTGAATTCCTAGAGTTGAATGAAACAAGTCAAAATCAACAAATTTTATTCAATTGTAGATGAAACAAGCCAAACATAGTTAACATTTATCTAATTTGACAATTAATTATTGGCAAGTAGCAGAAGCAACCCCGTGACCACCAAGGAGGACATTCATTAGATGATTACAAGGAGAAGAAAATTAATGTACGTCCCATGACCGGAATGTACGTACTGTGGACTTATCTAACTATGAGAAATTGAGAATCAAAAGGAAAGAGAAAAATAATCGTTAGTTTTTCCATGCAAGTTCCACACACAAAACAAAATTTCTTGTATAGTAGTTGGGCTGAAATTTTGGTTAGTTTGGGACTGCTGATGTTACTACATTAATTATATTAGTATTAGATTAGGATTAAATTTGGGGCCGAATTATATCGAAATTATGTCCCCACTTCAAAACTTTGTTTGTTTCCCACTTCACCCCTGCAGCAGATGATATATGTCTATGTCAAATATTAGTGTACAAATATGGAGTCATATTGGAGTATACATCACCCATAGTGTAAAAATTCTGATACACATGCCCTCTGCAAGTGGATGATATATGTGTATGTCATAAAAAATATGGAGTCATTCCTCTCAACAATTTAGCAGACAGCAGCAAATAGGTACGTACAGGCATTGTTCGGTCCAAATATTTGGATCCAGAATTAATCCATTTTCGTCATTCAGCCCAATTAAAGTTGTTTTGTACGTACATAAGCAAACTCTCGTTTTTTTTCCCTCTTCAATAGCGGTTCCTATTCAATTTTGCTAGACCTTCAACTACCATCTTACTATTCCTTGTTAAAATATCCTCCTCCACCTCCTCTGTAATGACTACTTCAAATCTTGTATTATTGCAATGTCACTGACCTCTCATTTCAACTACACATTAAGATTCATAAAGTATTGTCTTACAGTATTTCATTCTATTTCACAGTTATTTTATGATTATATATATATATATATATATATATATATATATATATATATATATATATATATATAACCCCCTTTACAATTTGTATAGAAAGAAAGATGATGTAAAAGAAAAAAAGACGCACAAGAACATATAAAATTTAAAGCGTTTCACTTCTCCAATCGAGAAGCTACGTCAACGGCCGTTGTAGGTAAAACTTTTTATGTATTCTGAAGATTATTTACAAGCTGCGCTCTAATACTTCTTTTGTAGGCATAGCATATTAGGACGATTTAATTACATGTGAAATGTCCGACATATCCTTGGAAGAAAAAATGGGGAAAAAATTAGATTGATTCGTGGTCAGTGGACTAAACGATCCTGTCACTTAAACAAACCATCAAACTTAAAGGCTCAGCCAATTAGACTCCACACAACCCAACTAAAGGCGATAATGTACGATTTAGTTTGATGAAATGACATTATGTTTCTACCCAGCCATGCTTACGCTCTAGGCATTCATTAAGAAATATATATTTGGCTGACCTTAAGCATATTAGGAAGCTATAGTTTGATGAAATGACTATAGTGGCCAATTAGGTTTATACATTGTTATTGATTCGGAGATCATGTCTTAGGCCAGATGAGATGATATATATTGTTGCCAAAATTTTGGAATCTTTGAATATTAATTGTCTTGATTGGTGGTGCTAGACACATTGGCCGGCTCGCGGGCATCCATCCCTACGATCGAGCAACCGACACTTACTGCTAGGGAAATCGTTTTGTGTGGTCCTTATAACCTCATTTCACGACGCTCTGTCTGCCACAGATATCGTTGTGTCTGGTACATACAGATTCATAAACTTGCCTAAATCAACTGCACAAATGGTCCCCGTGGGGAACGGTGAAACACCCCGGCGTAGTGGTACGGGTTCGAGCCCCCTTGGAGGCATGCCTCCAAGCACCATTAAGAAGTGGACTGCACAAATGGGTTGAAGACTCGGATCGAAGCCCTTCCTATGGCTCTCATAACTGATGATGTGAATCCGAACCGCTTTCTTTAGAAAAACTACTCAATATCATCTGATCTTTACTAATATAAGAGAGCTTTTCAAATGACTTAAATTGAGTCGTGTGAGTTGTATGTATATTATTACCAATTTTATTATTATTATTTTTTATAGAAGATTATAATTTTAAGCTCTCTCATTTTTCTTCCGCAAAACTAAATACTCTCCTTTTTTATTTTTCTTGCATAACCGAATACTCTTTTTTTCTTTTCTTTCTATATATCCGTAACAAAATATAATTAAAGTTAAATTGAATTTCTATAAATCTTAAGTAAAATATACATATATAAATCAAATCTTAATTTATATTTAAATATTTGAATTATATTTTGATAAAAAATTTAAAAAATTATTTTACGTGTGCTTTTACTAGTCATCATAATGAACGTGCTCTGCAATTTAACTTAGGATAATGAATGAAACTGAGAATCCTAAAATATTTCTGCTCCTTTAGTATTTACTTCCCTGAAGCCGAAATTGAAACTCAAAAACTGGAAACCGAAACTGAAGAATATAAAGTGATACTAAACTGTAAAATTTAATTATATTAAATTAAATTAAAGAGCGCACTCAATGAATCCAAAGGAGTTTCGATGCGAGTTAACACAATCAAGTGGATACGGGACCCACCAGGGAAGCCTTTTACTGCGGCCCCTCTCCTTTATTTTGGCTTTCCACGTCAGCCGGTCGGTGCTTTGTCCGTACGCATGCACGGCAAGCCAAAGGAGAACGACCATGCGGAGGGTGAGGTGGGCCCCACGCTTTAGTGAAGGCCGTTCCCTCTATACCCGAACTGAAATTACCCTCACCTGAAAAACTAACTACAGTTTTGACACCAAATGAAGATCTTCAACATGTTAACAAAAAAAAAAAAAAAAAAAACAAAACTAGACAAGTCTTTGCTGCCTACAAATTTCTTGAGAATTTATACCATATGGTTAACTATTTTTGTTGATTATAGATATTTTTCATAAATGCATTATATTTCTAGTACGTTGCAGATTCTGTCTTTTCCTTTAGGTCCCGTTTGGTTTGCGGAAAGAAACGAAAATAAAATCAATTTTTTTGGTATTTTTCTTCTTTTGAAAAATTACAAAACTCATCGGTTTTTCTTTCCAATGTTTGAAAATGTCAAAAAAATTGAAAAAAAATGGATACTTAAAAGTGAGAAAGTGATTTCTTTTTTGGATGGATGAAATTATTTTTTTTAAAATTTTTTTCCTATTTAGAATTACTTTTTTTTTAATTTATTTTGCATTCAAATATCGGAAAATAATGACTTTGTTTCCTTCCAATCCTATGATTCCGCGAATCGAACGAGTTCTAGTACTCTAAACCTAAATTAAGAAAAGTTGGGGTAAAAAAAAAATATATAGATACTCAACTTATGGAATGCTTGTTTTATCTTTTAAAAAAAAAGGGGTCATGGACACAACAAATAGGACGCCTCACCTAAAATTTGTCAAATACTGTAGAGCAGAGGTCCCATTGGTTAGGCAAATTGTCACCCACCTTAGAAAATGACTCATTCTGCTGCTGCCACTCGTAGCATAGTTTATCCCCGTGACTCAGTAAGGGCATTTTCGTCTGTCCAGATCTTGTCCGCCTCGTCAGAGACTGAGTTGCAGCAAGTGGATGTACCAGAGAGTCACGGACTAACCGTACCGAACGGGGACTACGGAAGGAAAACAGGATAAATTCGTGATATGGTATTTTTAGGATCCCAATCGATATTCTCGCGTATCAATCAACTTTATCGCTTTCACTGCCGTAGTAGTCTCAAACTCGATCACCTATCTACCAGACTCAAACATCAAACACTCTTTCCTACCCATTGCTTTAGTGACATCTGTGCTACAAATAATAAACCAAAACAATATCCTCTTAGTATGTGAGCAATGTTTGACAAGCTAATGCCTAAGACCAGTGTTTTTAAAATCGACCGAACTGGATTGATTGATTGAACCTGTCAACCAGTGAACCAATAACTTTTTTTAGACATGTTTAATTACTATCTAATGTTCAATCGGGTCAACTCGATCGACTCAACCAATCAGACCGTCGAACCGTCTGTTCCAGTTAAATTTTGAACCGATCTGACTCAACCCAGTATCTTGACTGGATTGATGTTTTGTCCGGATTTTAAAAAGGTTATTTAGTAATAGGGTCTCGTATAATAGTTAAAATTAGAATTTGGGTCTAAAAAATAACCGAAGTTAGGATTTGAATTTTCAAATCACTGTTCATTTGCCTACGTGAACAGTGATTTGGACTTTGGAGACGTAAATTCTAATGTCGGTCATTTTCGAGACTCAAATCCTAATACCCACTATTATACGAGACTCTATTACTACATAACCTTTTAAAAATATTGACCTTGAAGAAGCTGAACATATATCGACCGTTGGATCGAGCGGACGTGTGTGCGAGCCCTCCGATCTGATGGTACGGGAGAGCGGGACTTCGACGGAGCCCCCGCGGCGGAACATTTGATCCGGATTATATATATATATATATATATATATATATATATATATGATGTTTGGTGTTCCATGTCTAGCAGGTGATTATGATAGATACCCTCCTCCTCCACCAAATAATATATTATTTATACTTGCTTGTAATGTACCTGCCAAGTACTGCTTTGTTGTACCTTTTTATTACTCCCCACTTTAATTATTACTATTATTAATTAATGAAAATTCATTCATTCCACCCCCACTCCATTAAAAAAAAAAAAACTCCCATTTCCTCAGCCCTCTCTCTATATAACCACCCTAAGCCACCTCCCCATTTCCTCCCCCAACGAAAACCACTCTCTTTCTCTCTTTCTTTCTCTGTGTGTGTGTATATATATATACACAAAAACAAATTCTTCCCCTCTTTTCCACTCTTTAGATCTCCATCCAGCGATGAAGGGACTGATCCGACGCCTCTCCCGCGTTGCCGACTCCTCCCAGTACCAGCAGCTCCACAAGGACCACCGCCGCCGTGGCGGCCGGAGCCCTGCCTGCCCGCAGGGGCACGTGCCCGTCTGCGTCGGGGACGAGATGGAGCGCTTCGTCGTGCCTGCCGAGCTTCTCAGCCGCCCGGCCTTCGCGGAGCTGCTCAGCCGGTCGGCGCAGGAGTACGGCTACGAGCAGCGAGGGGTGCTCCGGATCCCCTGCTCCGTCCCCCACTTCCGCCGCCTCCTCGCCGCCGACGGAGGCGCCGATCTCGTCGCCGGCGAGATCTAGGGTTAGGGTTGGTTAGATCCAATTTCTGTCGTCGTCGCCGCCGGTGGTTTTGTAAAATATGATGTCCGGCTGAAAACAAACGAGGAAGCATAGAGTAGAATGTTTTTTTTTCTTCTCTCTCTTTGTTTTTTTTTTCTCTCTCCTAAAATTAAAGGGAAGTTTATAGAAAGTGTACTCCGGCTGGGCTGGGCTGGCTCTTTTGCAGAAAAAGCTTAACTGCTAAAAATGGTTAATTGTGGTTTTGGTATTGGAAGTCTTTTGGTCGACTGAAAATATAGTATAATATATTGGCTGGGGGTCAAAATCAAATGTTTGGTTCGACCGAACCCCCGGAGGAGGTTGCCCAGATCCATTGTCATTAATGGACAGCAGCTGACTAGTCAATATAGGTTCATCTACTAGTATATATTATATATTTTGGTGCAATTACAATCATCTTCTATTTAAATGGTCTGTTTATATGATTGCTGCTTTTTTTTTTTTTCTTCAAGGGAATTTTAACTTTTGTCCCAACATCCAGAAACTTTCATCCTTATGACCGGCCGGGCTGTTGTAGATGTCACTATGTTGTGCAAACTTTAATCTTTATTTTCCAAGTAATAGTGATGGGTAAATTGGTTTGGTGCAAAATTGATCCGAGGTGATGATGATTGATGATAAGGAATTTTTTTTTTATTTTTTATTTTTCTGCCGCTTTGCTTTTGCCGATACTCTCAAATTAAAGTAAGGACGTTTCAATAGACCAAATATTTGTAGTGTTCAAGAGTGAGATTTTCAAACTGATGTGAAAAATATTCCGGAGTGCGACGAGCGTCGTCTGTGTATCGAAGAAGTTCGGAGAATCGAAAACAGAAGACGAAGTTGACATTTTCAACAAAACAACACAACACCGGTGTAGTATTTTTGTGCTGTTTCGTCATGTTCGTGACTCTTTCGCATTCATCGATATGGTATACTGGCGGTATACTGTTAGTCGGACTGAAGGCTATTTTTTGGATGTTTTATTTACTGTTGGGTCGTTTTGGACGGTCCAGATCTATTGCGGAATTGAGTGTTATATATTTAAGTTTTCCTAATCCTAATCCTAATCCATCAACAACAAGGTTGAAGGGGAAGACAAATTAAGTGAGAATTGAAGGCTACTTCGAAGGGAAGTTTGTTTCAGATATTTTTCTCGTTGTCTTTTCTTCAGAAGTCCGTAATCCTAATACATGTTATATATATATTCTGGTTAATTATCTATAGTCACGAAATTGATCTGATTGAATTACTATCTATAGCTTGAGAGTTCAATGCGCAATCGGTTTTTGATGCTCACACAAACATGTTCCTTGCATATTAATCATACTGTACACCATCAGGGCTGATCTAGGAGTTGGGTTGCTTTAGTCGAAGCTAATTTTAGTTGCCCTTCTTCTCTGTGGAAAAGATATAGGTTTAAATTAGATTTGGACTGAGCCGGTCCTAAAAGCTCAAATAGGAGGGTCCAATATTTAAGTTTCGTCAAGCTTACCCCTGGACCGGCTCTGTACACCATGTACTAAACCGATTCGATCGGACTCCCAAATTAATGTGACTGTGCAAGAGAAATAAAAGCTGCAATTAAGCTATATATATACATATGGGGAAAATAAGAAGAACGTACCTGGCAAGCTTGGGATGATGGATCGATCGATCTTTTGATACGATGAGCACTAACTAATTATAATTGTACCAGCTAGTCAATTGGGTGGCTGAGACGTTCCTTCTTTAGCCGGGAAAAGGAAACACTATGCTCAATTAAGATGAAATGATTCGAATTCTCGCAACCCAAACCTTATAGAGAGAGCGAGTGACCGAGGACTGACATGATTTAGTGGTTTCTTTGTTGAAATCAATTAGTTAGCTAATCTTTAGCTATTAATTAGCTAACAAATCTCGATCGATGCTTCAAAAGCAACCGAATCGCCTTCTAATCTTCGTATATATTAATTTTCCCATTTTCAAGTGGCTCCGCATTTAGTTGGGAAGATGATGTCAAAACAAGGGTACTGTGGGCTCCAAAAAGATAATTAAAATTAATTAAGTCGTGCCGAAGATTACATTACACTAACTAATATTTAGATAATAAGATCAAACCATGAGCCTCCACGCTGCGTAGGAATCCAATGAGCTAGCCAAGCTGCACCAGAGTCTAAATGCTCGCAAAATATGTATTATATTTCTCAGTTAATTAATCATATGCTTGAGCTGTCAGCTTCTCCTACAGACATTACTTAATTCCTCTTAATCAAACCAATCATTATATGGATACCAAGTATTACATTACTCTTGGAATCTTTTTCTTCATTATAACTAAGTCAACAGTATTGTAATGAATAGAATTTGATCGGTTGTTCGTACATATATATATGTGCGCATATGTTTAATTTTAACTATTACTTTCGTTTCCTAACATGTTAAGAATATTCGATTCCAATTGTTGCAGTTCATGAACGTCGAGAATTAAATAAAAACATATATATCTGGAGCATAACTGCCACTGCCATGATTAACAGGTATTATATACGTACCTTCACATTAATATATTATGTGTATGCTCATCAAGTGTGAGATTGGTGATCAGTTCCTTTCTTGTTAAAGGAAAAGAAAAAGATGCAATTAAATTAATAAATCGAAGCTTGTGTTCCTTCCACATTGGTGGGGATGTGTGGAATCAAAGAGAAGAGAAATGAATGTCGTTGCTGTAGCATATTTCGCTTTTGATGAGCATGCATGTGCGGTACATGTGATGCTACAATGATAGGGTTTGTATCATGACGATCGATACTAGTTTTGTTGCTTAGTGCTAATTGGAAAAATACCAATGTGATCTTACGAGCAGTACATGAAAGCGATTGTGTTCACATGCAGATGGTTGCAAGTTGGGAATTAATTGGAGTTATGCTAAGATTTGGCGATGCCATGTGATGATCATGTGAGTAGGAATGATCGATCGATCGATCATTAATATACAGGTAATTTAGGTAAGTACTGTATAACTGGCATGTGGTTAATACAAATTCTTTTATCTACACTTAAATTTGCGTGCACCTTGAGCTAGCTAAGCTATATATATATATATATATATATATATATATATATATATATATATATATATATATATATTCTTCAATAAAAATTATTTAGACACATTGCACTCATGGCCTAAGAGACTCATATTATGCACAATGCAAGCGTAGCCTAAAAATCGATAATGGTAAGCTATCACAACAATTCCATTAGCAATGGATAATTAACCTAATAGATGCATGCATATATGACATATATGCATCAAGTAATCTAGATGTGAGTTTTATTATGTTTAAAAAATATTAATCTTTTGCTCCGGTGTTATATATATATATATATATATATATATATATATATATATATATATATATATATATATATATATATAAAGTTAGGTTTTACTGTGATTTTTTTTTTCTTCCAAAGATATCCTTGAATATTTTACTTATTAAAATATTTCGTAAATTTTAATAAGGACAACTTATTAATTATAAAGACTGTCCTTTGATCTTTCTAAGTAGTCTTTTTAAGTTAATTAAAAGATTGTTAAAATACGTACAATGCAGAAAGAGATTGATCCGATTATATATATATATATATATATATATATATATATATATATATATATATATATATATATATATATATATATATATTTGCGATTCAGGAAGGAGAGAGAGAGAGAGAGAGAGAGAGTGAATTCCCTGACACAAACAAGAGAGGCCTACGGATGTGCAGGTAGGTAGCATTGATTGTGCAGTTTCGTGGTAGGTTCCGATCGAGGAAACAAACGCGGGCAATGGGCATGTGTATGTGCTCCTCCACACACGGCCCACACGGCCCAGGTCATGAAATGAAACAGCATACCTACCATATTTATATGCAGCAACAAACTTCTTTCCTCTCCTGCTCTCACACACACACATAGGTAGTCACTGACGGACGGACGGACGGACGGACGGACCCAATGTGTCTGCTCCTTTTCTCTTTGCCAAAGACAAAAAAACAAAAAGTTAGATACATACATAGGTGATAGATCCACAACACACACAGTTGTTTGTGTCCGCAGGACAGTTGTGTGACGCACTCCAGTTCGGCTACCGTACCCACTCGGTACCCGCACAACTCTGACTCGCTGACATGTGGGCCAGGTACGGATCGGTACCTACGTACTGCAGCTTTGTCTCTCGGCCCAAATGTTACTGAGATTCTATTTCTGTATATGATAGCAACATTTTCCTACATTTTTCCAAGAAGATTATTACTTTACTGTTTTTTGTAACAAAAGTTTCTCTAACCATTGATGCTTCCTTAACGTTAAACATTTCTGTAACTCTAATTTCATCAAGGGTGTTATAAAACACACCTTTGTTTTTATTGTGTTTACCCTTATCTTATTTTTAGTAGTTTTGATATCTTTATATATATATTTTTTCAAATATTAAACTATCAGTTTTCTCCCATAAGTAGAAATATTTTTAAATTAAATCTATATTACAATTTATTTTTTAAACTTTTGATTAAATATCTAATTGATTTTTTTATGTTTTGAGATAACTGTCTCTAGTCCTTTTTTCGGTATCAACATTTTTTCAAAAATTATAAATATAACCTTCAATATGTTCTGGAAATTCATTGTCCATGGCTAAGGCTATGTTTTTTTTAAAAATTCAAAAATGAAGGGAGCAGGCTTACATATTTGCTTATCTTTCATTTCATCTTTACTCAATCTTTATTTTGAGTTGTTCTGGGGTTTAATGTAAACTCTAACCCTCTTTGTTCGTTCGTTTATGTGCTTTTTTTTTTTTTCCCTTTTATCCATTTTTTAAAATTTAAAGTTAATATGATAATAAAGCTATTTAAATAATTTAAGGAATTAAGGATTATGGGGGTAAAGAGAAGGAAGGTAAATTGGAATTTTTTTAAGGTAAACTTACCAAAGTCAACAAAAAATGGTTAAAATAGAAAAATAGGGGTGCAATTAACAAAAACTTATATTAGAATAATAGTAATTTTCATCCTTTTTTTTGGGGGATATTAATTGCGATGTCCCAATTTAATGATTAAAAACGATTTATGGAATTAAGGAAACCAAAAAAAATAAGCCTTTGCCAATTGTAAATTGGGCTGCAAAAATCCCTGCCCTTTTTTTAGCAGGGTATGAACCTATCTAGCCCATGTCTGAAATATGGCTGGGCCCAAATTTTAAATAAGGCTTGTAAAGAAGGATAGAATTACATGAAACAAATTCAGGTAAAAAAAAAGGTTTTATTACATATTAAAATGATATATAACATTGTAATATGAAATTAAACTTTCACCTACTTCACTAATAATTTGAGCTTGCAATATTTATGGCTGGAGAAAAATGTTGTCTTCTCTCAAGAATTGGAAATCACACTGATAATAATTATTAATTAGGAATTAGATGGTGGCATTTTCTAATACTCTTGTTTATGTCATAAAATAGGTCAGACACTTCCAAATTTTTTAGAAGTAGTTTATACATTCCCAAGTTTGATAATGGATTTTGATTTGGACCGAAAACAAAAACGTACTATTTTCTACGAAGAAAGAACTCTATTCATCCGAATCATACTTCAACATTAAATAAACTTTAAACTTCTATTTCTTATGCAATAAAGTATTTTTTTTAAAATAAGTATTTGTTGTTGTTCATGTTACATAATCTATTTAATGTTACTCTGTTTGTTCGCCAAGAAGATAATAAAGTGGTCTCGTCACTTTAAAAAGCCACAGGCCCAAGTAGTCTAGAGAGCTTGGGCCTCCATAGAGCATCCATAGTGGAGACACTCGAAACATCTACTCCAAATTATTAAAAATTGTGTAAATTATTACTTTTGGAGTGTCTCATCGATTTTGGCACACAATGGTACACTCCAAACAAATACTCCAAATTAACATCTTCAATCTTTTTTCTTCTTATTTTTTTTTTTCATGTTTGAAGATTTTTTATCCCTATTTTTTCTCTCTTCATTTTCCATCCATGTTTGAAAAAATTGGTTAATATTGGTGGGCCCAGAAATTAATGTAGTGGAGCTAGCACACGCTCCAAATCTGGAGTGTCTTTTAGCTTTTTAGCAATTTTTAAGTATGGACAAGTGTCCACTGTAGCCTTCAAGTGCTACAAAATTTGGCTAAAGTCAAAATATAATACTTGAAATCTCTTCCACTGTGGATGCTCTTAGCATCTATAATTTTTGTATATGAGTGCCTTAAATTATTTGATGTAGACACAAGTCCACTAACCTTATCGAGTTAGGAAGGCTATCGCCCGAAAGTTTGATTGTGTATGAGTGGTCTCCTCCGACTCGCTCCTCGTGCCGTTATACTGGACATGAGGACGCCCACTTCATGCCCAAATCCTTCGAATACGACTTTGCATGAGGGGTTGATGGACGATCGTTCAGAGCCCGCAGATCATGAATGGCCCCAAAATAATAATTTAAAAATAAATATGTCAATAATTATGTATATCGAAATAGAACTAATATATATTATGGGCCTTTTTAGACACAGTTGTCACGCCCCAGAACCAGAATACTGGAGAGCGGGGGAATGACTCAGCCAGCTACGTATTACGGGTAGATGAATACCGTATAATACGATCAATGCTGTCTAACCAGACGAGGGGGTGCATACTACATGAAAGTCTTACTATGGTCACTTCACATCTATTGTCTCAATCATTCAAACAAGAAGCAAGAATAGAGAACATGTAAGATAAAGCAGTAAGGCGTCCCAAACGCTCAGTCAAAATGTTCTTGAGATCTGGCTTTACAAAACATAGCCAGATGGTATAGTAACATATACACAATTGTTATCAGCTGCAGTCTGACTTAGTTACAATCATGTAAAAGTAAGTGCAAGACAATCCGACTAACATGTCGGTGCCAAACGGCAAAGTATAAAGTAAATAACAAAACGAGTGGTGAAGTAAGGAACCCACTCGAGTCCTCCTACGATCATTCCCCTAGTATTGACCATCTTGGAGGTAGAAGTAAGCTGGATCCTCGGGGACCGGCTCTAAATCTGGCCATGCAAAACCAGAGAGGTTAGACCTCTAATAGCAAGTACCACAAGGGAGCACGATATGAAGGATTAAACCAGTAAGTAAGAGAATATAATAATAGATCTCTGCTTTCCACTAGGATTCACATAACATCACGACACTTCGAACCAACCTCCCAACCAAACAAGGACAGAAGTTGGCCCGTCATGTCCTGATATTCTGATCATCTCAGTTAGGCAACAGAGTAGGCACAGTACACAAACAAATCATCTTGAACGGCCAATCAACTACTACGGCTTGCTATTTTGAGTTCCAAGTTATCCTGGAATTATGCAAATAGCACTACAACAAAAATACGTTTTAATGACGGCTAAAAACCGTCATTAATTAAGAACCATGACGCTTTTTTTTCTTAATCCAAGCGTTATGAAATCGGGTGTTATAAATGTTTTTCAAAGCGTTATAGATAATTCTTCCGAAAACGTCATTAATAGGTTGAATTTCTGCTACGTTTTATTTTCAAAGCGTTATGGATAGTTATGTAAAACCGTTATGAATAGTTAATATGGTTTAGAAGTCAGGACATTTTGAAAGCGTTATGAATGGTCATTGTATCACATTTATAACGCTCTATACTGCATGTTATACATTCCAAACACTGCTCAATTCAATTCGAAAACAACCACTTTGAACCATATTTACAACAAAATATTGAAATGTAATATAAAGTACCATTAATCTCCATTTCATTGTCTCAAAATAGGGTACATCAACATCTCACAGATATAGAGTACTTTATCTAGCTACATTCCATTGTCTCAAAATAGAGTACTTTAGCTATCATTCTTCATTTCTCAGACCATATACATCTTCTCAAAATATATAGAGTATCCAATATAGATTACACTTTAGCTATATCAAAACTATCCACATGAAAACATCCCACACTTTAGCTTCAACCTAGTTACATGAAGACCTGTGTCCACAGCACATGTACCCTGCAAAAGATAAAACATGTGTGCATATGTATATGTGTGTGTGTGTGAGAGAGAGAGAGAGAGAGAGAGAGAGAGAGAGAGAGAGAGAGAGATCACATTCACAACAATGATTGCAATAACACCACAAACAATTTGAAACAAAAAGGCCATGATGCATTTATCAGTGGTCACCTGAAAGCAGAGTTTGGCTTTGTCAAACCATGAAATGATGATAAATTATACAAAGTGCGGATGACAAGGCATTACCTGTCTAGCAAGCTCCTTCACCAATTGAGTAGCCTTCTTGATGTAGAAATGAATTGTATCCAGCTCATTAACAATGCGACCCATTTGTTCAATTTGCACATAACAACTATGCAATATGGATAAAAGAACAATCTAATACCATATATTTGGGATTATAAGTTTCAACAATCCATGCAATTCAAATTACGACACCATTAATGAATATGGTTGCCACGGATTATTCGTCGAACTTGTTAATGAAGCCAAGTTGAGCTTGTTAATGAAGCCAAGTCGAGCTTGCAAGCTGCTCGTTCATCTGCAACCCCAGAAGCAAGTGGATCTGTTGTATTTACAAACTTAGCTTGGAAAACGAATAAGAATGGTTGCAGGTAATCTTGTTGTGATAAAAAATAAGTTTTTATGGTCATTTTAGATGCATCAAGTTTTGTGATAGTCGAAGGAAACCTTGCAAACAATGATAGCTACTACTGAGGGGCAGCCAGGCAAGTATTTCACAAGGATTATTTACAGTGATCGATAACTGTTGCCTAACTCAACCCTCCTTTATCTAGGCTTTTAGGAGTTAGGACCAGCAATGAAAATATAAAGAAATTTAGGCAGGAATTTATAGTTCTCATTGATATTGTTTTGTAATGTTTTCATTAAAATAGTCTCTACAATGTCATAGCACAGCACCAGCCAAAGGAATCTACTTCTCCAAATTCAACTGAAAATCATCAATTTTCAGTTTTCACTGATTTTGTTTTCTTCCCGTGTAAAATAAGCTCATAGTAAGCTTCAACAAACAGAAAATAATCCTGTGATTGCAGTGTCAATCTATCCTGAGGAAAGCTATCTTAGATAACCAATGCAAAGCAGTGGCAAGAGCTTCCCACAAATGCTCAATAGGAAAGGGGAAATGGCAGATATAACTGCAACCATGACCTACAAATTGAGAGCCTGTGCCAAGAGGAAAACATTTATTCTCTTTTGTTCTGTCCATGCACAATCAAAATTCACTCTCTCCAAGGTAAACCATACCCAACAGCTTTGTAAGTTTGGGAAAGTCTAAAAACAAATATGAAGACAAAAACCATAAAGGAAGGAGACTTCATATGTACCACGGAACTAAATATAATAAGAGGTTCTCATTACACGCTCAGTCCATGGGTGGTGAAGAGTAATCATATTATTCGAGCCATTAGTTGCAATTACACGCCGACTTGGAAGTTTTATTAATTCACAACCTAGCTAATTAGATTGACTGGTCAATTACTCGGTCAAAATAATGGCCGATTAATCCTGTTTTCTAGAACATTGGCAAACCCTAAAGGACTCGTTCCAAGCTGGATATGTTGAACTAAGTAAAAAGACAAAAAACAAGCCAAATAACAAAATACACAAAACTCGACTGGCAAGTGGAATGCTAATTCAGTTTGGATCCTAGAACAAACAACAGGCAAGAACAGGTTAATTCATGTGACTCACGTCAAGCACCATCCGACAAATTGCAGATTGGTCAATGCCAAAGCAGCAACACGAAGGTTTGTGAAAACAATGTCACTTCTGAAGCTCAAAAGATCTCAAGAGCAGAAGGCTGCATGCAGCGGTGATAACTGCAAGAACGATTATTTGGATAGTAAAGATAAACACAGACACCAAAAGGAATCAAACAAGATACCAGAAAACTGTTGGAAATAGTACCAAATCAAATATCACTGGACTCGAAGAAAAAAAAATAAACCATTTAGGCATTGTTAAAAACTGAAGGTCAGAAAAGGTAGAACACAAACAAAAACTAGTACCATGAGCTTTTGCAGATTCTTTAGCAACATGCAATGAGCCTTTGGTTCCATCAGTAGCCTTTTGGTTATCAACTTTTTCAATATCTGCGCTGCAGCTACTGGTGGTCTCAGAATCACTGGAACTGTCTGATGACCTATCAATGAGATCAGAAGAAACATGTGAGGAAGCACAACATTCCAGAGAAACCGAGGAAGAATGCTATTGATAGTAATAAGAAATATCCTAGGAAACAAGTGTAAGAAACCACATGAAAACAGCACACCGTTTTAACTTGCGTCTGGATCGTTTACTGCGTCTTTTTTTTGTTTTTCTCTACGTCGATCTCTCTTTTTTCTTCCAATTTTATGTTTTTCCTTCTTTGATGTTTTCTTTCTCCTCTTGCGATGATAATCACTCGATGAACTAGTTTCGGATGATAAAGAGTATGAATCAAATTCACTATCAGAAGAGTAGGAATCTGAATCAGATTCATCCGAACTGTCTGAGTTAGACGATGCATATTTCCTCTTTCTCTTCTTCCTTTTGTCCTTCACAACTCTTTTGCACCTAATTACCATCCCTTCACCATAAGAATTATCATCTGAAGAAAGATCTCCCAACTTTTTCATTTTTTTCTGCAAGGAATGCACTCAGATTAAAATTGACCAAGAAACAAAATGAAAACTGACCAGTCATACTTGCACCCTCTTATACCTCTCTCTGCCTTAACCTCATTAACACTTTCCACAGGAACTTCTCCACAGTCCACAACTTTTACAGGACAAGAAGGTTTCCCATTCTCTGAGCCAATCTGTTCTAGCTTCTTCAGTAAGCTCATCCCATTCACTAACTTCCCAAATACAACATGTTTGCTGCAACAAATAGAATGTGATCTCAACATCTGATAATTATATACAACATCTATTAACTAGTTTTGTTCCCCTTCTCTGCAAGGGAAGTTTTGGAGAACTCCAGAATTTTTTCAAAAGAGTATAATAAGCATTAGTTATTATTGGGAGGAAGCAATTGGAATACATCTAATCATAATGATATGCTATGTCAGGAGACTGGATCACCTCCCGATGGTTGTGCATAAAAGAACAACATTAGAAATATCACCGTTTTTTATTATTGTGGTGAATTGAACTACCAATGTAGATAAATAACATTCCCATATCCTTACAGTGTTACCAAACTTGATAGGGAACTAAGACTTTCTGTGGAAGGTCACCCGAAAGATCATTGAAAGAGATGTCCCTATCACCGTATGAGGATACGGAACTTAAGAACAGAAACCCCAAAAAATGGAAATAAAAAACATTTGAAAAATATAGACTTTATGCTTCAACTGAAATATGTTTAGCAATGAGATTAAATCTAAGCAATATAAGAGCAATGTATATCCTGTTTGAGAGAGATTGCTGAACAAAATAAAAAAAAGATGTACATTTAGAATGTGATTGAGAATTGAACAACAAAATTTAAAGAGAGCAGTAGAACTGCCAGCAAGATGGTAATGACGTTGACTTGACTGCAGAAATTGAATATTATGATAAATGAATGTAAAGAAAATCACACACCAACATGCTCAATAATATCATCTCCATGAACATATAGTTTTACAAGAAACTGCATCATCTCTGCAATTAAACTATACTGTTCAATACTATAGTTAATGACGATGAAAGTATGTTCCATTGTTACATAGGTGAAGAGGCAATAATGTACTCACATTGTAGAAAGATTAGAAAGCTTCCCAAACATATCATTCAGACTTCCCTGGAGCTGATTATGATTAAGATTTCTACATTCACATATGTTTTTCTGCTCAGTTCAGAAGTTGCAAGAAATACAAAAAGAGACAATATAACACAGGGCTTACAAAGTTTTAAGAGAAACCATCTGGGAAATTGAGTAAGGAATGCCTCCATTAAATGAGTTACCGGCTAGATTTCTGCAAATTAATGTATTGCAAGGCATGTAGCAAAAGTCTTTCTTAAAAACAAAACAATTTGTCGTTTCCAACTTTCTATGTGATCAAAACTTACAATCGCTGGAGGTTAGGATGAAGACTATATGGAATTTGATTTCCCCCTCCAACATTGTTGTTGCTCATGTCACTGAACCAAACTCAGGATTTCAAAGCATCATAATCAGTACCAAGACATAGTGAAGATACGTATTCCTGAGGAAAAAAATTGTACTTACAGTTCAATCAAGGAAGTCATGATGTTCATATTGTATCCCAGGGACCCAGTAAGTTCCAAGCCCGATAACTTGCTAGTGTGTTCCAAAATGGATAGATACAACAATATTATCAATGCCTCGATTGAAAAGAAAATCAAATATTACACAGGTACAACAAATTGACCCTCACATTTCTGTAACTGCGGAACCCGAGCATGTAACCCCTCTCCATGACTCACCACCGCTTGAAAATCAAATATTGTCAATGCCTCGAGTTTTTCCAACCACAAAAGTTACTAAAAATATATGGTGGTTGTCTGGTATACTAGTGGTATACCAGTTTATATTGTTTGCAGCTTTTGCTACAAGCTTCTCCTCCCGAGCATCTTCGGTCACTCTCACACTCCGTAGTTGTACATGAGTCGCACTATAACATTTACTAGGAAGAGACCTACGGGCATTATTTTCCAGAACCTGGTGAGCAATCTCAAAATATAAATGATATTGCAAAAACTTTTGACTTTGTTTCTTCGGTGTTTAGAATTGGTCATTTGTGCACAAATGATTTGCCAACATGGCGAATGGAGATCAAAAGAATTAGGACTGAATTGAATGAAATCAGAAAATTCTTTGAGAACTGATGCTGAAGAGTGTATACAATTATGTGTAATATCTAAATATGGAATGCAATTATGTGCAAATAAGCATGGTTGGCTAGTAGTATATAATTTTAGTGTATAATCTCCATAGAACAATTAATTCGTGCTACTCTAGTTTGGACAATCAGAATGATTTTGTATCTAAGTACTCGGTAAGAAAAAATGAGTTGGGTTTTCTTGAGTCTCAATTGAAGGTCCCTTGCTGATGCCAATAGGCCAACATCAACCATGACTTGGAAACTTCTAGGTCTTGTAATGAAGTGGGATGTGATTGAACACAACATGACCGTGTAAAAATATGCATATAGGCCAACATCAACCATGACTTGGAAACTTCAAGGTTTTGTAATTAAGTGGGATAGAATATATAGACTAGTTCTGTGATCGAGAATATCCAACAATAGAGCACCTCAATTGACTTGGAGATCGATGTTGAAGGTCTCCTACTGATGCCAATATATAGGCCAACATCAACCTTATAGACTAGGAAACTCCAAGGTCCTGTACTAATGAAGTGGGATCGATGTGATGGAACACAACATGACCGTGTAAAAATATGCATATAGGTCAGCATCAACCATGACTTGGAACCCTTATCTTTCAGTAACAGATGAAAGATATTCACATATGAAAGATATTGCTTCTTATATGTGTCGATGTAATTAAGTCATGGTATTCTTTCTTCCTTCTGACATTCTACTAATATGAACGTGTTCTTATTATTATTTTTATTTGCAGAGAAGCAGCTATCTAGCAAATACTACAAAGCAGAACAGATGTGCATGCACAATTCTCTGACACACCCATCTACAAATCGTCATCTGAGCATGTAAACCCTCTCCATGGGTCACCACCGCTTGAGATCCAACCAGTTAGCTGTGATGCTGAATTCAGGCTGGTATACAAGCCATTAAGAGCAGATACTACAACAAGAACAAAATCAGCTGAATAAACCATTCCTGAACCATGTGAAGGTTATCCCATACTTAACTCCCAAGTGTTTTCTCCCAGGAGCGTCATGCTTCAACTTAAAGTTTTCATCTATAAACATTAGCATCAATGGTACAATAATTATGTGACTTTGCAATTTAAGGAGAAGAACAACATCTCTTTATCAGTGCTACACAAACCTGGAAATTTTCCACCATATATACTCTCTCCACCACTGCCTGGATAAATCAATTAAGATTGAGCTTTTACATTACAGAGTATACACAACACTGCCGAATGCCAGCTGAAGAGTAGAAGTAGCAACATCATTTCAACACCTCAACGGAGGTGACCGGACCTCCAGACCCACTCAAAATTCCACAATGGACAAGAAACCGAGAGAAATAACTAGCGAAACTCACCGACCTGGAACGGATTTCTCCGATAGATCCCTCCGTCCGCCGACTAGAGGCGGATCCGCAGCGGAAACCCCAGAGATCGACGCCAAGGCGGAGCCGACAAAGAGTCCGATCGCGAGAGAGCGACGGAGGAGCGCCATCGTCGCCGGATCTTGCAGTGGGGAGTACGACCGGTCTCGTCCGATTTCACATCGAGGGAGATAAATTAGGGTTAGGGTTTGCTTTTCTAGAGTTAGGGTTTGGATGGAGGAAGAAGGAGGAAGGAGGAAGGAGGGAGAAGAAAGCCCGGAAGAGAACCAAGAGGAAGAGTGACAGAGAGGAGAGCATTATAACGGCGGGAGAGGAGCGGGCTGAGGGGAGTTCGGGAGCGGGGAGCTGGAGGAGAAAGAGAGAAGGAGAAGGGGTTGAGACTTTTCCTTAAGTGCGGGAGTAAGTGCGGGAGAGTCGAGGTTTCGACTTAAATTTTGGTGTTTTTTCTATAACGCTCGTATCACTGAGAGACAATCAATAACGTTTATATAGAAAACCGTCATAGAATATAGTCTTGCTGAACTTTGATGACGCTTCTTTATCAACCGTCATGAAATTCACTTATCAAGCGTCATTAATAGGTCTTTTTGTTGTAGTGGGAATTCCTCAGTTCTTACTATGTGCGAGCAAGGCTAGTCTATCCAGTCAATCAATTGCGCCAATCATGTAATTAGACGAGTCCCAGCGGGAGGTCCGCCGTTAATATAGCATGTACAATAATATAAGCAGATACCGTTCCCTGCCCGTGTGACAGATTTACAGTATCTGTGGGAACCAGCCGGCCCGTCGGGTACTACTAGTCCCAAGGGGGCTGCCATGTAAGAACTCGAGAATCCATTCTCTCCATGCCATCATTATTTTATTTAACTTAATAGTCTCTACGTTAAGCGAAATCCCATGCCGTGGATCATGGTCATTCAAATGAGTACTTTTGTACAGGGTACGATATGCGCAACTCTACAACGATACCCGTGCGGCTATGTTGTAGGTCTTTACATAGCGTAATGCAACAATCAAATCTAACCACGGAGTAATCATGCCTTGACCATAAAGTACACATGCTGTTTTTGTAAGATAAATAAATAACTAAATAAATAAATAAATAATTTGAAACCTGCATGTGCCTGTATGCCAATATTCGGGATCGGCTAATCGAGTACAATAGTTCATTACATGAACGTGTCTCATTCATTCAATTCAATAAGACGACTGGCCAGTCTCTTAGTTCCAACTAGGAACGCATGATCAATTATTAGTCAATGTCACAATCATTATCAATGGTGACAAGGCATGAAAGTCAATTAGTATTACATGGGGTCGAGCCTATAACTCCTCAGAGTTAAGTTCTAGTCATATTGGGTATCCATAAACCAATCAAGACACAAGGCGCATTCCACATAACAATCTGTATTAACAATATTGACATATCATGATTTTATCAAGTTCATGCCAAAAGGCGTAAGGATATAATAGAAGAATTATCATGCCATCATTAAATGAATAAGTTATAGAGCAAATAGTAACACCCAGGTTAGAAAGTCACGCCAAGTCTAGCAGGTTATACTAAGGCCAACAAGTCACGCCAACAAGTCTAGTCGGAGTGAGCGTGAAAAGTGATGCATGTTGGCACGCACAGTGTGAGCGTGAAAAAGTGAGCGTGGAAAATGAGCGTGGAAAATGGGCATGAAAGTAAGCGTGGAAAAGTGATAAGAAATTCACGCACGCATGCAAAGATGGTGCGTAACTCAAAATTCACGCTGACATGCAAGGACGTGTGCGTGACTAAAAATTCACGCAAACACGTAAAGACGTGTGCGTGACTGAAAATCCACGCACTCATGCAAAGATGTGTGCGTGACTGAAAATTCACGCACGCTCGTCAAGACGTGAGCGTGACTGAAAATACACGCACGCACGTAAGAACGTGTGCGTGACTAAAAATTCACGCACTCGTGCAAGAACGTGAGCGTGACTAAAATTCACGCAGACACGTAATAACGTGAGCGTGACTCAAAATTCACGCAGACACGTAATAACGTGAGCGTGACTGAAAATACACGCAGGCACGTAAGAACGTGTGCGTGACTGAAAATACACGCAGACACGTAAGAACGTGTGCGTGACTGAAAATACACGCAGACACGTAAGAACGTGTGCGTGACTCAGGAACCTTCGTTCCAAGCCAGAAATAAAGTTCCCATGGTTCAGAACCCATGGACAACCGAGAATACACGCCAAGTTGGGAGATCAAAACCCATGAACAACCGAAAACACAAAACTTTAGATCTGGGAGAAACAAGCCAACGAAATCAAAAATACTAAGTAGTAAACTCTCTCAGGATCATGAGAGGAAGAATAATGAACCATAAAAATGGTTCTCCAAGCAAGAAGCAAGATTGCACTTGCCTGCTGCTACTGCTGGTAGGTGGAGAAGTGATGAGAAGAAGAAGAAGAAGTAATGGTGAAGAAAAATTATGAGGAGAGAGAAGGAGATGGGGGCTTTAAATAGGAAGGGTGGTGGTAGGTGGGGTTATTGGGTCGGGTTTGTTCGGATCCAACCAAGGCAACCCGAAAGCAAAGCAGAGAGGTTAAAAGCAGGAAATAAAATACAGATAATAAAATTGCAGAAAATTAATTAACATGAAAATTAAAGAGCAGATAATTAATTAACATGAAATTAAAGGAATTTAAATACAGGATAATACATGATAAATACTAAATAAATATACATTAATTGCACATGTATAAAAATACGCATTCTGGGAACGGAGAGTGACATCTCTACCCACCTTAGAAAAATTCCGTCCTCGGAATTTCAAATCCAAGCAGGTAGAAATACCGGAGCTAAACTAATACAAGCAATTCTAGTGAGCAAGCAATCATTTTACCATGTCAAAAGCAAGTACTATACATGTAAATTCATTATCTACGATATCAAGTAGCTCTACCCATAAGGTGACAAGCATGAAGAATCAGGACAATCAAGGTATACAGAAAGAGATATACCTTGTGAGTCAAACAGGTGTGGATACCGTGATCGGATATCATCCTCACATTCCCACGTTGACTCTCCCAAGGATTGATGACCCCAAGCAACACGAACAAGACTAATTGTTCGGTTCTTGAGTATCTTCTCTCTTCGGTCCAAAATGGACACAGGCTGTTCCTCGTAAGACAGGTTGGTACCAACAACCAGCTCAGAATGATCGAGGATATGACTTGGGTCCGATACATATCTACGTAATTGAGATACATGAAACACGTCATGCACCTCTCGTAACGAAGGTGGGAGAGATAAACGATAAGCAACATCGCCTACCCGATCAAGGATAACAAATGGGCCCACGTACCGCGGACTCAATTTCCCGCGAACGCCAAATCTAATGACCCCACGAGTAGGTGAGATCCGCAAGAATACGTGGTCTCCAACAGAGAACTCTAACGGCCTACGATGCTGGTCCGCCCAATGACGATGCCGGTCCTGCGCAACTCGAAGTCGCTCTCTAATTCCCTTAACCACTTCAACCGTTTGAATAATCATTTCTGGGCCTAACATCTTCCTCTCTCCGATATCATCCCATGCAAGCGGTGACCTGCACTTCTTACCATATAGTGCTTCGAATGGCGCCATCTGGATACTGGCTTGATAACTGTTGTTGTATGAGAACTCGACTAAGTGCAGGTGACTCTCCCAAGACCCTCCAAAATCTAGAGTGCAAGCTCGTAACATGTCTTCTAAAGTCTGAATCGTTCTTTCTGATTGCCCATCCGTCTGCGGATGGTAAGCCGTGCTAAATCTTAACTTGGTACCCAGACTATGATGTAAGCTCTTCCAGAAATGTGATGTAAAGCGGGTATCTCGATCCGACACAATACTGACAGGGACTCTATGCTGCCTGACTATCTGTTGCATATACAACTCTGCCAACTTTTCTGTAGATTGCCCTACTCTGAAAGGAAGAAAATGTTCTACCTTCGTAAGTCGGTCCACTATTACCCAAATAGCGTCCTTACCACTTGGTGATCTCGGTAAACCGGTCACAAAGTCCATTGTAATATGCTTCCATTTCCATTCCGGAATAGGAAGCGGTTGCAATAACCCAGCTGCCCTCTGCTGTTCTGCCTTCACTTGCTGACATACCAAGCAACGGGAAACAAATCTAGCTATCTTCCTCTTCATCCCGTTCCACCAGAAATGCTGCTTGATATCTTGGTACATCTTGGTCCCTCCAGGATGAATAAAGTACTGAGAACTGTGAGCTTCTGCCATAACCTCCTGTCTGATATCTCCACTAGGCACACATAGACGTGATCCAAACCTAAGTGTACCATCTTCATGAATTCTCATCTCCTTCCTGAGTCCTGACTCACATTCTGCCCTAAGCTTCTGAATCTTTGGGTCTTGTGCCTGAGCTGCCTTGATCCTGCCTACCAAGTCGGATTGAACTTGCAGACATGTTAGAACTCCTACATCACTAGGAAGTATAACTTCGATGCCCATCTCCTGAAGGTCTTCTAAGATATGCCTCTGTGTTGTCAACATAAATGCGCCGCCTCTCCTGCTAAGAGCGTCTGCTACTACATTCGTCTTGCCTGGATGATACTGAAGCTCCACGTCATAATCCTTGATCAACTCCAACCATCTTCTCTGCCTCATGTTCAGCTCCTTCTGAGTAAAAATGTACTTCAGACTTTTATGGTCTGTGTACATGTCCACTCGGTCACCATATAAGTAATGCCTCCATAGCTTCAGAGCAAACACTACTGCTGCTAACTCCAAATCATGAGTTGGGTAATTTTTCTCGTGGTCCCGAAGCTGCCTAGATGCATATGCTATCACCTTCTCATGCTGCATAAGGACACATCCAAGTCCTTTACCTGACGCATCACAATATACTGTAAAACCTCCGGGTCCAACTGGCAATGTCAGAATAGGTGCTGATATCAACTTCTGCTTCAAAGTCTCAAATGATGCCTGACATTCTGCCGACCAAACGAATGGTACATCCTTCCGGGTCAAGCGGGTCATGGGTGCTGAAAGCCTTGCAAAGTCTGACACAAACCTTCTGTAATATCCTGCCAATCCCAAGAAGCTTCGTACATCTGCTACGGTCTTGGGTACTGGCTAACTTTCTACTGCTTCTACCTTCTTGGGATCTACTGCTACTCCAGCTCCTGATATGATGTGACCCAAAAATGAAATGTGATCCGACCAAAATTCACACTTGCTGAGCTTAGCATACAACTGGTTCTCTCTCAGAACCTTCAACACTTTCCTGAGGTGGTCTTCATGCTCCTCTTCACTAGCAGAGTATATGAGAATGTCGTCAAGCAACACAACGACAAACTGGTCTAAGTATGGCATAAAGATGCGATTCATCAAATCCATGAATATTGCTGGAGCATTGGTCAAACCAAACGGCATTACTAAGAATTCATAATGCCCATACTTCGACCTGAATGCTGTCTTGGGAATATCTTCCTTCCGAACCCTCACCTGATGATACCCTGAACGAAGATCTATCTTGGAGAAAACTCTAGCTTTGCTCAACTGATCAAATAAGTCGTCGATCCTGGGTAATGGGTACTTGTTCTTCACTGTTGCCGCGTTAAGCTTCCTGTAGTCAATGCACAATCTGGATGACCCATCCTTCTTCTCCACAAGTACCACTGGTGCTGTAGTGCCCCGTCCCGCAAAGTCAATCGGAGGAATCGAAATGCCGACGGCGTTCGGACTTAGCCTTGCAACGGCTTGCTCGGAGACATCGCTCAGGTGGGGTAGTTTCGGTGAACTCTCCTCATCTTTGCCTTCACATAATAAATCGTGTTTTCAACTTGCACAAGTTAGGCTTGATAAATAAAAGCTACTCATCCACATAGCTAAGGGAATAATCCCGACGGTTTGAATCGAGTTAGAAGATGGAAAACGTCCTACGGTCGGCTTAGAGTTGGTGCACGGCGTGCTTTAAAAATGACACTCGGTCCTTCGTCCCGCGGCTTGGGAGAAGGAAAGTTGGTTTTCGGTGCAAAAGCTGAGAGTTAGCCTAAGTCACAGGCGTCGCCCGTACAAATGCTTGCTAAAGCATGTACGGTCCTGTCCCGCAAGGCTTGGCATAGCCTTTGCTCATCCCTTGGGTTAAGTTGTAGGCTTGAGTGAGTTAGGCAAAGTTATGCCGGTCGACCTAAGTTATTCTACGTGTTGTCCCGCTCATTCTGCGGTTGTCAAGATAAATAGTCCCACGACCCCAAGGCCCGTCATAGGAAGTATGACTTGGGCGATAGCGTTGCGTAGAACACGAGTCGGTTTAAGGCACGAGCCACGGTTGGTTCAGTATGAGAGTTAGCCACGGTCGGTCGGTACTTATGGAAACACGTTATGTTCAAGTTAAGTTGGAAGGCTATGCAGTAGCCGTTCCCTGAGTTCAAAGAATGTTAAGTCTAAGCGATGGGTAGTCGCCGAGGCAACCCTAGTTAGGGGCTCTGCAAAGGAAGTACAAAAAGTGGAAAGAGTAAAACAACCAAGTAAATGAATTGATCACATAACAAGCTCCAACGGTATCCTAAAATACACCATGTTAACCTATATGAACTTGGACAACTTGTCGACAAGGGGTGGTTTCTTCGAGCGGCAACCCGGGGCCACGGGACCGACTCGGCCTAGGAAGAAACTGGTTGTAGTCGAGCTGGGTAATAGGCAACGCTGGTTAGGCGATCGGTAAGACGGAGACTTGCATCGGGGCTCGCTACCTGCGTTGCAAGGGTCCCGTATTACCAGGCTACGTCCAAGGCAGCTGGTTAGGCCAATCCCATAACAAACACTTGATATAAATTGTTTTCAACTAACATGGTAAGTTTTGTGTCAGCACGGGCGGCAATCCGTGTGTGTGCCTTTGGATTGAGTTGAATATGTATGAGTTAAAAAGACACAATGTCGGAGCCTAAGATTTGGCTACAGCGAGGGGGACGTGCTTCGGCACGAGATGTGGCGTCGAGTGTTAAGTTGTTGGCATAGAGTTGCATGAGTTAGGCTTGAGCTGTCGCGAGTTAAGTCGAGAAGGGCCGTAGGGCTAGTTGTGTGAAGTTACGTTGAGTTATTGGGCACGGCCTCGAAATATGAGGCACGACCGCGTTGTCACAACACAAGTGTAGGCGAGACTAAGCGAGGAGGCACTGCCTCGGTAATATTGAAGCACGAATCGAGTATGGCACGACCGAGTCGTTACGTCCCAGAGTTTGGCCCAAAAGATAAGTATAAGCCAGTGCGTCGACAATACAAGCACGAGAAAGGTCTAGAGGCAAGGAAATGGAGTCCTTCGTGTAGTTGCGTCTCTGATTATGGCCGTAAGGCGAACACGACTTGATAGGTTAACGTTGTTGGCACGAAGAGTAATCTAGAGACAAAGTACGAGTTAACGTTGACATTGCAAGCACGAGTTGGTTCCGATACACAAGTTGCGCTAAGGCGCCGGTCCTAAAACTGATCCTAGGGCAAGAATAGAAAGACAATCGAAAAAGGTTTTATGTTGCACAAAGTAAATAAAACGTGTAGGTTTTGTATGGGTGGGCGAGGAGCTCACTCCACCAGTACAGTGGTACTGACACCCACACAGTATTTCATGTGCAGGCACAGATAGAAGCTCGTAGCGCGGAGCTCGCTTGGATGCGTCGAGGCACGGAGTTCCTTGGCGATTCGAAGCGTGCGGCCGCATGGAATCGAAGACTTATACGGGACATAATGTATGGACATCGCCTTCCGAAGCTTCCGCTGGATTCAAGTATTGTATCGAGAGATGAGAGAGAGCAGAGTGACTTGTAAATGAGAAAAAAAAGTGAGCACGAGAGACATTGTAATTTGGCCTTGCGCCCACAAATGTAATCTTGTATTCAATATCAATAAAGAGATTCTTTTGAATCACTTGTGTTCATGTGTTCTTCTTTAAATTCCGCTGAAATGTATTCAATGTTCTGCTTGGGACTTCGGTGCGACGACCCCGTCGCCGCCGATGAAATCGGCCGTTATGGAATTGCCTTGCACGAGCGCAATCTAGGCTCGTGCGGCATCACGCCTTAGCGAGGACGATCGCTCCTACGGGAGCTGTTAACGTTGACATTGCAAGCACGAGTTGGTTTCGATACACAAGTTGCGCTAAGGCGCCGGTCCTAAAACTGACCCTAGGGCAAGAATAGAAAGACAATCGAAAAAGGGTTTATGTTGCACAAAGTAAATGAAACGTGTAGGTTTTGTATGGGTGGGCGAGGAGCTCACTCCACCAGTACAGTGGTACTGACACCCACACAGTATTTCATGTGCAGGCACAGATAGAAGCTCGTGGCGCGGAGCTCGCTTGGATGCGTCGAGGCACGGAGTTCCTTGGCGATTCGAAGCGTGCGGCCGCATGGAATCGAAGACTTATACAGGACATAATGTATGGACATCGCCTTCCGAAGCTTCCGCTGGATTCAAGTATTGAATTGAGAGATGAGAGAGGGCAGAGTGATTTGTAATGTGAGGCGAGTGTATTGAGTGATTGTAATCTCGGCCTTGCGCCCCCACAATTGTAATCTTGTATTCAATATCAATAAAGAGATTCTTTTGAGTTACTTGTGTTCATGTGTTCTTCTTTAAATTTCTGCTGCGTGTTCATTGCACTCTGCTTGGGACTTCTCTGCGACGACCTCGTCGCAGCCGCTGTAATCGGCCGTTATGGAACCCGCCTTGCATGAGCGCAATCTAGGCTCATGCGGCATCACGCCTTAGCGAGGACGATCGCTCCTACGGGAGCGGGGCGTGACATAATGGTATCAGAGCTCGGCTTTACGTCCTTGGACCGTCGATTGAATTCTTTAACTTCGATGTTTTCGCAAAAACTCTGTTGCTTCCGCAAGTTGTTATCGTTGGTGCGCTCTCTCTCAAATGTCCCTCGGCATGTCCATACAATAAGTCTAAATATTTTCGAAAGCTCGTATATGCGTTCGCTCGAACGCATTGATAGGCCGTTGCCGGACTCATTGGAGGCCTTTGTGCCGGTACGTTGCAAACTTGACTCGATAGAAAATATGTGCTAATGTTAGCAAAGTCGCACGTATGCCCGAATAGTCCAACGTCGACCTTAGCAAGTCGCGTGCGTGCCTAATTAGTCCAACGTCGACCCTAGCAATTAAGCGTGCAAACTCGGAATATAGTCCGCACGGGATAGCCATGCGCACGGCCTTTTGGCTAAGTTGTGTTTCACGTCGCGCACCGCGACCCTTAGTGCAAACGAATCGCGAGCGACATTAAGTATTGTCCGGTCGGGAATGGAGATATACTTAGAGTGTCTATCGATAGGAACGCTATCGGACTAATGCTTAGGCGTACATGGAAGATTGATTTGGATTTCGAGGAAATAGTGCGAACGACATAGTGCGTCGATGTGACGCGAGCGACTACACTAGCGATTCGTCGAACGAATCTGAAGGATGTCTTAGCGAATGACGCGAATGTGATTGAGGACTAGATCGTATGGCTTGACTCCGAGTGGTGTATGTGATAGGTTCGGAGAAGAATAAGAATGAGTGTCGACGACTAGTCGAGTGGCTCGAATCCGAGTGGTGTATGGTTCGTCTTGGAAATTGTTCGAGTGAATATTGAGGATTTCGAGTATGTCGGCGAGGCGATGCGATCGCACAAAGCCTTAGAACGCGTCACGCTTAGTTGGTCGTGACTTCGAATGTCCCAAACGAGCATCTCGTTCGGACGACTTGCGAATAGGCAACGCGAGTTAGAAAACGATATCGAAATGATTCAGAACAATAAATGAAAATGAATGGTCTTGATCGAGGAAACTTAGAGGATCGCGCGTGCGATATCGGATTGATGCAACTGAAATGTGACTTGAGTTTTGAATAACGATCTTGAAACGAGCTTGAGGAAAAGCGACTGAACTTGATCTTGAGTATTGAGAAAATTATAGAATATCCAACTCGGACAACAGCATCAACGCACGACTCGAAATTGGTTGCAAAGGAAGATCGTCAGGTTACGCACATCGTCGATGGTATTGAGGCGTATCAAAGATCGATATGCGATAACTCGAGGGTACTCTGACTCGGTAAATGACGATCGTGCAAATGTCATTGCTCCGATGGATGCTATAATCGAGATGTTAAAATGTGTCGAGGAAAAGATAGACTTGGCTCGAGGATTTTCTAAGTTGAATGAATGACGATCGAACTTGGCTTGGATAAAAAAACTGGAATATTTGGATTTGCTTTGTCGATAACCACAACGTTGACGTTCTTGTCTTATGCGAGCGCTACTCCAGCCTCGCACATGCGTCATGCCGATTAGGGCGATCACTCTGCGTGAGCACTGGTATGGTGATTCATACAGCGGGAGTGGTCGAACTTGCACGGTGCGACAATTTGTGCTTCGACTTGTGGTTTGACGCGAAGATAGACTCGAGATTGAATTTGTGTGCTTGTCGATTGAACTTGAGGATTGAGTAGGTCCAATCCGCGTATCGAGAACGAATGAGTCTAAACTCAAACAAGAGTTACGCCCCGATGAGAATGATTATTCCGCGGGAGCGTTGCATGGTGATTCATGAACCACCGCGGATTATCATACTCGCGTGAGATTGGGGCGCAACGTATTGGCGAGCGAGACGACCTCGTGATCGAATACATGAATTGGTTAGAATTGGTGAATTGAAGGGATTCGAATATACGCAACGCCTGCCGTAATGCAAATTAGGTGATCGTGCTCGATGTTTAGAAACCTGAGTGACGCGATCTTGGGTAGAAGACCCCGTATGATCGACTTTGGTTTGACCCTAGGATTGGGGTCAGTGTTGGCATTATTGTTTGGGAACTATGATTCCAATCCTGACATTGACTTAGCCTCGTAAAGATTGGCCTAGCGGTTAGGCGAAACGCCCCTGTTGCAGAGTTATCAATCGAAGAATTGATCTTGAGGATTGGTTTGAATGGATAACATGAATCACAAATGTAGGAAACCCTGCTCACGAGGCTCGGCTGACATGCATATATTTCAGGGACGCCTGGGTATGTGTACGATGCGACTCGAGTGAGAATGACAAATTTTCTATCATGCGGCTTAGCTGAATGCATGTATTTTGGGGACGCTTGGAATGCGTGCACGATCCAGCCAAGTGATGCGACGAGTTCAAGCAAAGCTTGAAAGATGGGAGTGTGTCGAGATCTTGAAATCGTGTTAAAGGAAAGATTGATAATCGTACGAGCGTGGCTCGAAATCGAAGGAACGCGTAGGCGAAATGTGTACGATTAAGTCTTGGCCATAGAAGTGGTAGGATGACCTGCCTTCAGGGAAGTCTCGAGGACGAGACTTGTTCTGAGTGGTGTATGATGTAGTGTCCCGTCCCGCAAAGTCAATCGAAGGAATCGAAATGCCGACGGCGTTCGGACTTAGCCTTGCAACGGCTTGCTCGGAGACATCGCTCAGGTGGGGTAGTTTCGGTGAACTCTCCTCATCTTTGCCTTCACATAATAAATCGTGTTTTCAACTTGCACAAGTTAGGCTTGATAAATAAAAGCTACTCATCCACATAGCTAAGGGAATAATCTCGACGGTTTGAATCGAGTTAGAACATAGAAAACGTCCCACGGTCGGCTTAGAGTTGGTGCACGGCGTGCTTTAAAAATGACACTCGGTCCTTCGTCCCGCGGCTTGGGAGAAGGAAAGTTGGTTTTCGGTGCAAAAGCTGAGAGTTAGCCTAAGTCACAGGCGTCGCCCGTACAAATGCTTGCTAAAGCATGCACGGTCCTGTCCCGCAAGGCTTGGCATAGCCTTTGCTCGTCCCTTGGGTTAAGTTGTAGGCTTGAGTGAGTTAGGCAAAGTTATGCCGGTCGACCTAAGTTATTCTACGTGTTGTCCCGCTCATTCTGCGGTTGTCAAGATAAATAGTCCCACGACCCCAAGGCCCGTCATAGGAAGTATGACTTGGGCGATAGCGTTGCGTAGAACACGAGTCGGTTTAAGGCACGAGCCACGGTTGGTTCAGTATGAGAGTTAGCCACGGTCGGTCGGTACTTATGGAAACACGTTATGTTCAAGTTAAGTTGGAAGGCTATGCAGTAGCCGTTCCCTGAGTTCAAAGAATGTTAAGTCTAAGCGATGGGTAGTCGCCGAGGCAACCCTGGTTAGGGGCTCTGCAAAGGAAGTACAAAAAGTGGAAAGAGTAAAACAACCAAGTAAATGAATTGATCACATAACAAGCCCCAACGGTATCCTAAAATACACCATGTTAACCTATATGAACTTGGACAACTTGTCGACAAGGGGTGGTTTCTTCGAGCGGCAACCCGGGGCCACGGGACCGACTCGGCCTAGGAAGAAACTGGTTGTAGCCGAGCTGGGTAATAGGCAACGCTGGTTAGGCGATCGGTAAGACGGGAACTTGCATCGGGGCTCGCTACCTGCGTTGCAAGGGTCCCGTATTACCAGGCTACGTCCAAGGCGGCTGGTTAGGCCAATCCCATAACAAACACTTGATATAAATTGTTTTCAACTAACATGGTAAGTTTTGTGTCAGCACGGGCGGCAATCCGTGTGTGTGCCTTTGGATTGAGTTGAATATGTATGAGTTAAAAAGACACAATGTCGGAGCCTAAGATTTGGCTACAGCGAAGGCGACGTGCTTCGGCACGAGATGTGGCATCGAGTGTTAAGTTGTTGGCATAGAGTTGCATGAGTTAGGCTTGAGCTGTCGCGAGTTAAGTCGAGAAGGGCCGTAGGGCTAGTTGTGTGAAGTTACGTTGAGTTATTGGGCACGGCCTCGAAATATGAGGCACGGCCGCGTTGTCACAACACAAGTGTAGGCGAGACTAAGCGAGGAGGCACTGCCTCGGTAATATTGAAGCACGAATCGAGTATGGCACGACCGAGTCGTTACGTCCCAGAGTTTGGCCCAAAAGATAAGTATAAGCCAGTGCGTCGACAATACAAGCACGAGAAAGGTCTAGAGGCAAGGAAATGGAGTCCTTCGTGTAGTTGCGTCTCTGATTATGGCCGTAAGGCGAACACGACTTGATAGGTTAACGTTGTTGGCACGAAGAGTAATCTAGAGACAAAGTACGAGTTAACGTTGACATTGCAAGCACGAGTTGGTTCAGATACACAAGTTGCGCTAAGGCGCCGGTCCTAAAACTGATCCTAGGGCAAGAATAGAAAGACAATCGAAAAAGGGTTTATGTTGCACAAAGTAAATGAAACGTGTAGGTTTTGTATGGGTGGGCGAGGAGCTCACTCCACCAGTACAGTGGTACTGACACCCACACAGTATTTCATGTGCAGGCACAGATAGAAGCTCGTGGCGCGGAGCTCGCTTGGATGCGTCGAGGCACGGAGTTCCTTGGCGATTCGAAGCGTGCGGCCGCATGGAATCGAAGACTTATACAGGACATAATGTATGGACATCGCCTTCCGAAGCTTCCGCTGGATTCAAGTATTGAATTGAGAGATGAGAGAGGGCAGAGTGATTTGTAATATGAGGCGAGTGTATTGAGTGATTGTAATCTCGGCCTTGCGCCCCCACAATTGTAATCTTGTATTTAATATCAATAAAGAGATTCTTTTGAGTTACTTGTGTTCATGTGTTCTTCTTTAAATTTCTGCTGTGTGTTCAATGCACTCTGCTTGGGACTTCTCTGCGACGACCTCGTCGCAGCCGCTGTAATCGGCCGTTATGGAACCCGCCTTGCATGAGTGCAATCTAGGCTCATGCGGCATCACGCCTTAGCGAGGACGATCGCTCCTACGGGAGCGGGGCGTGACAGGTGCTGCCCACGGTGACACGCTAGCTTGGATGAACTTCTTCTCCTTCAGTTCCTCTATGTGCTGATATACCTTGGCCTGCTCTTAATCCGCCATTCTGTAAACTCGATCTGATATCGGTTTAGTTCCTGGTGCCAATTCTATACTTAACTCAATATCTCTAACTGGTGGTAGACCTGGAAGTTCTTCGGAAAATACGTCTAGAAACTCTTCAACTACCTTCGGAATCTGAACTTCTTCCATTGTCGCTATTACTCCCTGCTCTTGCTGAGTTGCACCTGATCTGACTAAGGTGAACCGCTCCATGCCTGGAATATCAAAAGATACACTCCCTCTACGATAATCTATTGTCGCATGACTGTCTTTCAGCCAGTCCATGCCTAAGATAACGTCGAAATTTCTAACAGGAAATTCTATCAACCGGGCGGGTAAGGAATGCCCGCAAACTAACAACGCTACATGCTAAAATAACTCTACTAACTCCTACGAGCCTATTACCAGTGAGTATATTCAACCTCCCTGGCAATGCCTCGAACTCCATTCCTAGTCGTGTCGCAAATTGTGCAGATATAAATGAATGGGATGCTCCCGAATCAAACAATGCTACTGCGGGATATGAGGCGACGAGAATGTTACCTGCCACAACATCTTCCGACGCCAATGCCTCCTCCAAGGACCGAGTGAATGCTTACCCTCGACCTCCTTGCCGGTTTCCATGCTGCGGCCTAGCCTGATGCTGTTGCTGGCCCCTTCCTTGATGATGCTGGGGTGGTCTATGCTGGTGTTACTGTATCGGCGGCCCCTGCTGCCGAAACATCTGAGCCTGCGGTATAAACGGACGCTATGCCAACGGCCTTACTGCCACTGCTGGTCCTCGATACTGGCCTGCCCCTGGTGCTGGCAGAGCAGGAAACTGCTGCCCTGGTCCTCCTGACCTCGAATTCATGGGACATATGGTAATCCGATGATCTGGATTTCCACATATCAGACACAGTCTATTCAATGTCCGACACACATCTCTAGTGTGCCCTGTAGAAGCATGGAATTTCACAAACAGAAAGCCCATGCGCCAGACACTACATGCGCCAGAACTCAGACGAAGAACTTCACAGCAAAGTCAATAAGTATAGACATTTGAAGAAGGATTTTTTATTTATATATAAAAGTCTATTACATGTCTAGAAAAGGTTGTACAAAGGAGAATTTCTACAAAGGAAAGAGCCTAAGTCTACAGCCAGCGGCCACCATGCGTCTCCAGATAGGCGCAGCATCACTATGCGCCACCAGCGAGGCGCAGCAGATATCATGCGCCTCCATCCAGGCGCATCCCATCATCTCTTCAGCAGCTCAGTTATGTGCATCCCTTCAGCCAAATTCTTCCAGCCAGGCTCACCTGGCCGAGCAGAGCCCAGTTATGTGCCGCTCTTCCAACCAGGCTCGCCCGATAAATGCTTCGATACACAAAGCATTTAACCATCTGGCTGGAACCAAGGAAGAGAAGAGCACCGCAAATGCTGTGGCCAGGGGAGGCTTCAAAAGAGCCTCCAAAGCCGAAGGAAGACCGTGATCGAAACCGCGGCTAAAGGAGCAGCTTTCGACACGATCAAAGTGGGGAAACCCCACTTTGAAGGAAGAGAGAGCCTAGCACCGCCATTCCGATCTACGGCTCTTCCGGAATAACGGAGACGAGGCTCGAGCATCCCTATCTTTGGATGCAACATGCACCTTCCGCCTGCCTCAGAAGCCCTCGACTCCGTCTTTTGGATGTAACAGTCACCTTCAAGTGCATCGAAGACAACACAGCGTCTCATCTTCACCCTCGGGAGCACTTCGTCAACAGAATGCACCCGCATGTTCAAGTTCATGTTGGAAGTACGTGAGGGAATGAGAAGCAAGTCTTCTCTCCATGCCACTATTTATAGGCCGGGCAAATCAAACCCACGCGCCAAGTGGATGGCCCTCCGAATTTCGTGCAATGAATTTACATTAAATGGATGAACCGGACGCCTCGAATTCAGCCAAACGGCTATTTATGGCACTCGAAGAGCGAGACAGCCGCATCATTAAAAGACATGTCCGATGCGCCAGCCAGACAGCGCATCACACGGACGCGCCCTTCGGCATCAGGCGCATCACACAGACGCGCCTTACAATACTCGGCGCATTACAGAGGGTGCGCCCCCACACATCTCCATACCGAGTGGAACGCCAACCGACGCGCCCACTCAGCTGTCCATCGAACGTCACCAACATTAAATGCTGAACTAACAGAGTTGGCAGCACGCCTCCCAAAGTCTGAACAGTTGACAGCTTTTCAGAAAACGAAGCGTCGGCAACGTCATCATCATCATGACTTTGTTTCGACGGCTACTGCCACGTGGCCACTCCACCATCAGTATGCGCCTCTACGGCCATGCGTCCAAATCAGCATGCGCCTCTACGGCCATGCGTCCAAATCAGCATGCGCCTCAAAAGCCATGCGCCTCAGACCGCTCTCTGATCCCGAAAGACAGAAGGAAAGTCGCTTACATGCGCCTCAAAAGCCATGCGCCCCAAATGGTTTGTAACTCCTAAAGGTTATGAGCCGCAGCCCCCTCCTGCGCCCAATCTAAGGCGCAGCTCACCAGATCACTCCTCTCCACCAAATCCGAGATCTTCGAACCATGAGTCGACGACACGTGTCTTTTGACTCAACTCATCCAAGATTTCAGCAACGGAAAGATCTTCTCTTTGCTACGTGCCGGCTCACAACAGCAGTATGAAGAGTTCTCCCCCTCGATCAGGGCGCAACATCCGTGCGCCTCCATCAGCAACCTCCACGTGGCATCCCCACACCGGCGCATCCGGCATGCGCGCATGAGCAACCAGTCTGCAAAACTATAAATAGAAGGGTCATCTCCTTCACACGGACACAGAGACTCAGAACAGACAAGACTAAAAAAGAATCCACAACAGAGAATCACCAGAGAGGCAGTCCTAGACATTCAACGTCTTCCTCCTCTCAGCAAGCTCCAGCACCCAGAGCAATCAACACCTTCAGAGAACCGATAACCGCCGTCAGCCGGTCAACGGAGTCAACGCATTACCACTCGCTCCATTGGCACTAAGGACCTAGCTTAAACAAAAGTGTACTCCTAGGACTACATCTAAGTCCTATATTGTATCACTGTTCTGTTTGTATTAAGATTTCAATCAAAATAATTTTAATGGCAAACAAGCTGGCGACTCTGCTGGGGACTTCTTTCTCCTCTACCGAGAAGGTTGTGTCACAGGCCGACGACGTGAAGGTGGGCTCCTCCCACAAGACGCTGGTAGTGCGCCTCAATCAACAGGCGTACGAGGAGTTCATTTCTGAAGGAAGTGCGAGTCCATCGAAGCGGCTGTCGAAGCCGAAGAAGACCCGCGCAGTCTGGGTGCGCAAAGTCGACGCCTTGGGCACCACCGTTGAAGGGGATGCTCCCGTCCAGCCTTCCCTTCCTGCTGACGTCCTCAGCAGTCAAGGTGCGCCCGCTGATGCAGCGCATCTCTCGGGGAAGCGTGTGGCTGACCACGTTCCCCAGCCATCTTCCTCTCAGGCGAGGAAGATACGTCGACGGAGCAGGGGCGCAGCCAATGCCCCGCGCATTACTTCTGATGCGCCACAAAGAGCCTCTGTCTTTGACAGACTCACTCGCTGTAACGGCGAGGAGAATTTGGATGCTGAGTACTATGCGCCCCAGCGGGCTGGTACGAAGAAATCCAAGGCGGCACGGGCCATGCGCCACAAACGTGCTATGCTAGCAGCCGGCCAGAGGCACGCGCTTACAATCACGCGCGCTGCCGATGGCAAGTTGTACAAGGTTGACTCAAGTGCTTCTGCACCGACAACAAGTCGACCTTCAAAGTCCTCATCTCGCTTGGGCGCATTCACTGCGTGCACAACCAAGCCGAGAGAGGCAAACTCAGTGGTCTTGAACTCCCGCGCCTTCTCTGGTTGTGCGTTTGAGGTCCGTTCAAGTCACTTCAAATGCTGTGGTTCCCCCACTACTGATCGTGATGCCTGCTTGGTATTAGATCAGGGGGCGCAGCACTCACCCGACCACCCTGGCGCTTGGCCCTGCCATGTGCCTGAGAGGGGTGCGAGGGTAGCACTCTCCTCCAACGACTTGTGCAACGTGATCACTCACAAGCGCCGGTCAGGAGAGTTGACCGACAAGCACGATGTGCCTCTCACGGGGCACACTTGTGCAGTGGTCACCATCAACTGCTGTTGCAAGACGGCAGTACCGCCAAAGCAGTCGGTCTTCCAACGGCTACAATCATCGACACCCCTCCGACATCGCCTTGGGACGAAGGTGTCAGCAGAAGAGGAGCTAAAGGTTGCTTCATGCAACGTGATCTCCAATTCCTCATCTGTCCGGAAGACGACTGCCAATTCCTCGTCTTCATCCAAAAGTCAGCCGAGGAAGACCAAGGCAGCTGTCACGACCTCTGGAGTGTTTGAAGGCACTCGGTCGAGGAAGAAGTTCTTGGAGGAAGCTGGGGGTAGCCAGACCCTTGTCGAGCCTCCTTCCGAAGACGAAGATGTCCAAAGCACAGCTGCGGCGGATCTTCATCAAGGCGAAGATGGCCTCCCTGAAGTCCCTCAAAATGACGATGTCCTCCAGGACACCGCCGGGGGTAGTGCTGGAAACGAAGAGGCCCTTCAAGACAGAGCTGAGGGCAGTCAGGCCCTTGCAGATGCGCCTGTCGAAGACGAACTCCAGAATGTGGCTGGGGGTGGCCAAACACCAGGAGAAGTGACTCCCCCACATGAGAGCGAGGCTGAGAGCGAAGCCTCAACTAATCCATCCACTTCCGGCCGTGTCATGACAGTATACATGACCGGGGGTGATCTTGAGACTGATGCGCCGCCACAGGACATTGTTCAGCGCATAGACTCGCTAGAGGGAGGACTCAAAACCCTCTCTGCCTCAATGCAAGCACTGACTCAAGCAGTGTTTGAGATGCGGTCGGCCTTGATCAGGACACCTTCAAATGGTCCCGACCCAGGAGCCAATGGAGAGTCGAGTGTGTCCCTCCAACGGACACCCTCAGACACAGAAGCACCCCGGACGTCGGAGCCCTCAAACGCTCCACTCCAGGTGGTACCTCCTTCCCCGACTCCTAGCTCCACGGAGGACGTGGTCGAAATGATCAAAGATTTGCGGGAGCGCTTCGAGTCCAAGAACAGGCAGGAGGAGCGCCAGAAGATGGACATTCCCCAGCCTTATCCCCTTGAGTGGAACAAGGTGGTTTATCCCCCAAAGTATAAACCACAAACACTCACGCCGTATGACGGGAAGGACTCTCCACGACGGTACCTGACGTACTTCCAGTCGCAGACAGGGCATCTTTCGAAGGAGGACGCCCTCCTCACCAGCATCTTTGTTGGGGCCCTGAAAGGGGTGGCGTATGACTGGTACTGCAGCCTCCCCGATAATTCCATATCGTCCTTTGACGACCTGACACGCCTCTTCCTCGACCGCTTCTACGACGGTGGGAAGGACATGACGATGGCGTCTCTCATTGAGATACGCCAGAAGGACAAGGAAACGGTTCGGGCATTCATCGAACGCTTCCGTCAGGCCTGCTTCAGGCTACCTCCAGGCATGCCAGAACATGCGCTCCTCTCCGCTTGCAGTATGAACATGCTGCCTGCAGTAAAGCTTTGGCTTAACTCTACTCCCCCTCCCGACTGGAGCTCCCTAATCATCGAAGCTGAAGCTGCAGAGAAGAAGGCGGCCAATGCACGTCTTTTGGGTGTTAGCTTCCCCGCCTTTGACGATAAGGGGAAAAAGTCCGCAATCAACAACTCCGGACGAGAAACAAAGGGGAAACAGGCATTGACTGTTAATGTCTCGAAGGGCGCATCTGCGCCTACTCAAAAGCCTCCACTGGCACCGAGACCCAGGGAGGTTTATTCGTTCAATGATGACGACACCCTGCAACTCTTTGAGATACTGAAGCAGGGCGACAAGATCAAGCTTCCGGACCCGAAGCGGCCCGATGAAGTCGGAAAAGTGGACAACCCGAGGTACTGTCACTACCATCGGTTTGTCGAACACCCGACTAAGGACTGCTACGTCCTCAAAAATTACATCCAGCGCATGATCAATGCGGATGTAATCTCCGTCGACTATGAAGAGAAGACGGTGTCAGCGAATGTGGTGTCACTTCAGTTCGGCACCTTGCCGCCGACTACCACACAAGATGGCGTCGTCCCCATCCCTAAGGCGACAATGGAGGTGGTGAACTTGCCACCCACCCGTGACAATGTGAGTGGACTTGTCCCACTCACCACATCTCGAGGAGAGGTCCTCTGGGTTCACCCTGACCTCGTCTCCGAGGTAACTCAACCGGAGGTACACCCTACCTCCAAAGCAAAAGGCAGGAAGATCAAGTCTTGCCGCACGGTCTCTTCTTCAACGGAAGAGGCGCTTCCTGTGCAGACGCGTGCACAACAGAACTCCCAGCCCGGTGAAGCTGCCGCCGAAGTGGTGCCTCCTGGCACCATCCCTGAGGAGGGTCCATCCAAGCCCTCAGCAGCCAATAAATAAAAGCAAGTGGAGGCTCGTTTCGACAGACCTCTGCGGAAAGAAAATGCTTCGGGGCTAGCCAAGCCCCACAATTTTGACATTCTGGCGCAACTAGCCAGTACTCCTGCACGCTTGTCTTTGTTCGAGCTCCTGCGTCTCTCCAAGGACTCCCGAGAAGCTCTCTGCGAAGCTCTGAAGGATGCCGAATCCTTTCTCAGTCAAGTCAAGCAGCCTGAAGACCTCCCAACTACTTGTGCACACTGTCATTGTGCGGATGAAGTTATCCCAAACATAACCTTCACCCAACAAGACATGCTGCTCAAGCATCACCGACATAACCGACCGTTATATTACACAGGGTACATCGGTTCGGTAAAGGTGAGCAGGATTCAGATCGATCTGGGGTCTTCCCTAAGCATCATTCCAAAGGCGCTGCTATCAAAGCTGGGGATCCCAATGTACCGGCTGGCGCCCTCCAATACGACCATCAGTGGCTTCAACGCTAGCAAGAGCGAGCCACTGGGCATGATCCGGCTGAAGTGTCACATCGGCAGCCTCAAAACTGAGGTGACTTGTTATGTGGTGGATGCCGAGGTCAACTACAACATCTTACTCGGACGACCATGGTTACATGAGTACATGGTGGTGCCCTCCACGCTCCACCAATGCATGAAATATGTATCCACCAACGGCGTCATCCGGACGGAGTTTGCAGATATCGATCCCTTCAAAGGGATTGAGGCCTACTTTACCGATTCCGACTTGTACAAGCCCATTGACGAGGAGGAAGCCAATGACGCTGATGATGAGGCAGAGACGGCAACAGAGCCGGACATGGAGCCTGAGACGACTCCCGACGCCCCCTTGAAAATCCGTCTGAAGGGGAAACCACCCCAGAAGGCGCCTCCAATGAGCATCAAGCTATCAGGAAAAGCGCCGGCTCGCGAAGCTCTCCTGAAGATACGCCTCAAGGGAAAGCCACCTCAAACAGCGGCTCCCCTGGTGGTAAAATTACAAGGGAAGGCGCCACTCATCGGAGGCGCAACCGAGGCACCTCTCAAGGTGCGTCTTAAAGGCAAGCCGTCGCAGTCATCCAAGATGCCGGAGAGGGCTCACATAACCCTCTCAGATCCTAAAGTCAGAGCGGTGGAGGACTCTCCTGATCCGGCCCCAGTGCTTACAGATAAGGAGCTTGGCGAATACATCTCCGCTGATGTAGACGCACCCTCCTTCGACAATGTAATCCCACGGGATAAAATCTCGTACTTTATCAATAATAGAGTGTCTTTCAATCATTCTTGTCTTCCACACTGGAATGCCATGTATACATTAGACAACGCTCTATGGTCGTTGCAAACACAAGTAACGACCGTCTACCATAATCAAATAGTCCCGTCTCAAGGAGTCTTCATAGTCCCTCCACGGAGCCGAGACCAAGGCATCATCATCTCGGGCAAAATCGAGCGTCGTCGGGACCTCCCGTCAATCGAGCCCGAACCTGATACCGGCAGAGTACAAGTCTATCGGTACACAGATGCGGCTAAGCACATCATCCAAAAGATGGGCTACGACCTGAAAAGCAACAAAGGCTTAAACTACGGCAAGGGTCGGCATCTCCCTGTCCGGCTTTCGATGCCCAATGGAAAGCCACAGGATTACTATAATCGGACTCGACGGGGGTTAGGCTATGTCACGCCGCCATCAACTCCAGAGAGTTCAGACGCAGAAGATATAGAACATTCCCACTCATCTGAAGCATCGACGTGGGATTCCGATACCAGTATCGAATCAGTCTTCAGGAAAGTGCTGTCAGCTAACATGACATCGGCGCAACCTCAGAAAGATGAAGGTGAAGACCAACCGCCGGAACCCTTTGAAGAGGAACCCTGGGCTCAGCACCTAGGAGAACAATGGGAGTCTCGTTTTGAGTTACGAGAACCTCCCACTGAAGACGAAGTCGAGCAGATCGACCTCGGGGATGGATCTTCTTCTAAACCCATCTTCATCAGCAAAAGCATGGAAGGAGAAGACCGAAAATCTTTAGTCCAACTGGCTAAAGAGTATATTGACGTCTTCGCTTGGAGCTACGAAGACATGCCGGGTCTCGATCCACAGATCGCGATGCATAGGTTGAACATCTAACCAGATGCCAAACCTATCAAACAACAACAGCGACGCTTCCGCCCGGACATCATGAACGCCATCGATCAGGAGGTGGACAAGCTCTTGACCAGTGGCTTCATCCGTGAGGAACAACACCCGGACTGGGTAGCCAACGTCGTCCCTGTCACCAAGAAGAACGGGAAGATACGAGTCTGTATCGACTTCAGGGATCTCAACTCTGCTTGCCCGAAGGATAAATTCCCGCTCCCAATCACCGATGTAATGATCGACAACACATGTGGCTTTGAACGCATGTCCTTCATGGACGGGTATTCAGGCTACAATCAAATCAAGATGTTCCCCGATGACGCAAAATACACGTCATTCAGGACTCCGAAAGGTGTTTTCTGCTACACAGTAATGCCCTTCGGCTTGAAGAATGCCGGTGCAACATACCAACGAGCGATGAGTACCATCTTCCGTCAACATCTTCGCAAGACAGTTGAGTGCTATGTTGACGACATCGCAGTCAAGAGCCGCCTCAAAAGAGATCACCTACAGGACCTGAAGACGGTCTTCGATCTCATGCGGGCACATCAACTCAAAATGAACCCCGCTAAATCCTTCCTGGGGGTTTCTAGCGGCAAATTCTTGGGCTTTGTCATCACGGCAAAAGGCATTCATGTCGATCCCGAGAAGACTAAAGCCATCCTCAACATGGACCCTCCGAAGAACCTTCGAGAACTTCGGAGCTTACAGGGACGTCTGGCATACATCCGGAGGTTCATAGCAAACCTCTCCGGTAAATGTCAACCCTTTACTCAGCTCATGAAGAAGGGAGTCTCTTACGTCTGGACAGAGGAGTGCCAAAAGGCTTTCGACGACATCAAGGCTTACTTGACAAGTCCGCCAGTCCTAGTGGCACCTGTCGTCGGCAAACCATTCCTCCTCTACGTCCGTGCCATGGATCATTCCCTCGGCGCTTTACTCGCTCAAAATAGCGATGCAGGCTACGAGCAAGCAATCTACTACCTCAGTCGAACACTCATCGGGGCCGAACACCGGTACAACCCCGTTGAAAAGGAGTGCTTGGCTTTGGTGTTTGCCATTCAGAAGACTCGTCATTACGTCTCGGGCCAGACAATTCACGTCATCTCCCGAGTCAATCCACTCAGAGTTCTCATGACGAAGCCAGGGTCATTAAACTCCCGGCTGGCTACATGGGCGATCCTATTAACGCCATACAACATGGTGTTTGTCCCGCAGAAGGCGGTCAAGGGTCAGGCTCTGGCTGACTTTTTAGCTGCACACCCCATCCCAGAGTCTTCAAAACTCTATGAAGATATCCCGGATGAAGTCCAAGAATCAAACGTCACTGAAGGAAGCCCCGTTTGGCGGATGTTCTTCGATGGCGCTTCAAGAACGGGCCCCAACGGCCAAATCATCGCAGGAGTGGGGGTAGTCTTGGTCTCCCCCGATCAGCTGGTCATCCAGCGCGCATACTCTCTTTCGAAGCTGTGCTCCAATAATGTTGCTGAGTACAACGCACTCGTCATGGGACTCCAGCTAGCACAACAGCTGGGGGTGGATCATCTGGAAGCCTACGGCGACTCGAAACTCGTCGTAAACCAGATTTGGGGGCAATACGAGGTTCGCCATGAAGATTTGATCCCTTACCATGAAGTTGCATTGAACATCATTTCAACCTTCACTGGGTTCTTCATCGAACATGTACCCCGTCTACAAAACTTGGAGGCTGACGCTCTGGCTGGCCTCGCAGCCTCATTGGCCGCGCCCCTTGGGACTCAACACTATGTCACGGTAACTGGCCGAGACTTGATTTGTCCCAGAAACAACCTATGTTTGCAAATGGCTCACGCCGTGCCGACAAACACTGATGTTAATGTCCGAGACTGGAGATTCCCGTTCATCGACTTCGCCGTCTACGAAATCCTTCCGGAAGACCCGAAGGAAGCCGTCTCAGTCAGGAGACGCTCTCTTCGATTCTACTACGATACAGCCACTAAAACGCTGTACCGACGCTCCTTTGACGGGCTTCTCCTGCGATGCCTGTCTAACGAAGAAGCGGCCGAAGCTCTTCGAGAAGCTCACGACGGAACTTGCGGAGCTCACCAACCAGGTCCTAAGTTGCAAGATCGACTGCGACGTATGGGCTACTACTGGCCAACTATGGTTGCCGATGCAGTGGAATATGCTAAGAAGTGCCATGCATGCCAACTTCATGCAGACTTCATACATACACCGTCTGAGCCGCTACATCCTACAGTCGCCTCCTGGCCCTTCGAAGCCTGGGGCATGGACATTGTAGGGCCAATCACCCCTCCTTCATCGAGAGGACACCGCTTCATCCTGGCCATTACCGACTACTTCTCCAAATGGGCAGAAGCAGTTCCACTAGCAGAAGTAAAAAGCTCCAGGGTGGTCAGCTTTATCAAACACCATGTCATTTACCATTTCGGGGTACCCCGACGGATCATCCATGACAATGGTCCTCAGTTTATCAGCCACATTTTCAGCAGGTTCTGTGACAAGAATCGCATTCAGAACATGGCCTCAACCGCCTACAATCCGGCAGCAAACGGATTGGCCGAGGCGTTCAACAAAACTATCGTCAGGCTACTCAAAAAGGTCGTGTCATCCAACAAACGTGACTGGGACGAAAAGCTTGGCGAATGCCTTTGGGCCTACCGCACAACGGTACGGACCCCAACAGGCAACACTCCATTCTCCCTGGTCTACGAGAGCGAAGCAGTACTGCCTCTCGAGATACAGATACTTTCGCTCCGCGTGGCAATCACAAACGATCTCACAGAAGAAGACAATCAACATCGTCGTCTGCGGGAACTGGAGGCACTTGACGAAAAGCGTCTCCTAGCTCAACAACGCATCGAACTTTACCAAGCCCGTATATCACAGGCTTTCAACAAGAAGGTCAAGCAAAGAACTTTCCAAGTTGGCGACCTGATTTTAGCAGTCAGAAGGCCAATGGTGTTAACTCATAAGACACCAGGGAAGTTCGAGCCCAAATGGGAAGGACCCTTCATCATTGAGACGGTATACTCAAACGGCGCTTACCGGCTCGCCAAACCCAATGGGGACTTGTTCATGATGCCCATCAACGGCAAGTTCCTAAAGAAGTACTATTCTTGACATCTTCCAAGACATGTATTTCCCCAAACAACCTCTTTTCACAAAATCAAACGCTTCCGGAACCCAGCTGTTCCGTGGCATCCTTCCGTAGAAAGATAACCACGTCCACATTACCTCTGAGTTGTCTCTCTACATCCTACAAAGCGGAACCTTACATTTCGTAAGCTTACGCTATCCTTCATGTTTACCACGTCCACATTACCTCTGAGTAAACATCCCGTACAAACAACTCCTGTGTTGTCGTACATTTGATCGCAGAATTTCCACGTCCACATTACCTCTGAGTTGTTCAGCGTATCCCCCAGGATCATTCCTACCACGTCCATAAGTACCTCTGAGTAGGAGGATTCTATCATTTGAACCTAATGATTGCCATGTCCACATTACCTCTGAGCAAACATGTTGGTTCCTTCAAACTTATTATCTGTACCTAAAAACCAAGGTGCACAAAAGATAATAGGTCCACATAAATCATCAAGTTCATGAGATCAAAAATGAACACATCACAAAGATAGTGTATTTCTTTATTTTTCAAAAAAAAAGGGAGTACAGAAATACGCTATTTTCCCCAGCAAGAGTTGCAAAAACACATAAAAAGAAGAGAAGCTACAGTCCCCGATCCTCTCCAGGATGGGATGAGAGCTCTCTGACTCGACGTCTCAGGTCGGCAGTGCGAGTTTCCACAGTCGCCTGGACTCGCAGCTCGGCTTCTTGACGCATTAATCCGACAGCCTCAGCGGAAGTTTTACTCTCATACTTCTCATCAAGCTGTCTTCGCTGCTGAGCCAAAGCAAGGGTCCGCTGAGTAAGAGTCGCTTCCTCCTGCTTGAATGCCACGTGTTCGGCCAGGACACGATCAGCTTCTAGTTGAAGTTGGGCCCGCTGGTCTTCAAGACGGCGCATCTGAGCATCAACCTCTGCGATGTTAGCGTCCACCGCAGCCCGCTTCTCCGTCGTCTTTTCCATAGATTGAGACAACTGCTCCGCCGCAGCCTCAGTCCCAGCCACTTTACGCTCCCAACTGCTCACATCAGCTCGATGGGAAGCCTCGATTTCAGCCATCAACTTCCCTATCTATGCATCTATCAAGACAGAGAGGTCATTTCGTTGGATGCGCTGCAGTTCCGCGAGCCGCTCGTCCAGCTCAATCACCGAAACTTCCAGTATTTCGGCCATATGGTCATGGCCCTGGTGAACGCGGATCAGCTCAATACAAGGCATTGCCAAAGCTTTTGCTGTCGCAAAGCTCCCCTTGGCATCCATCACTGCAGATACACCTTTCTCCAGCATTTTGTACACTCCCTCGACGAGGAACTTCACATACTCGTCGGCTTCCGTCAGCACCTGCGGTGTCATAGCAGGAGTTGGGGGAGCTACTACAGTTTGCGGACCGGAGGAAGATCCGCCAACCTCGATCTGAGAGGTTTGAACCTCGGCAGCAATAGGCTCTTCATCAACAGGGCCCAGACTGCTAGCCCGAGGAGTCGAAGGAACAGAAGGAGCCGGCACATGCGTCGTGATAGTACCCCAAATGGAAGGAGCAACAGAGGGTTCCACACCCTTACCCTTCTCAAGCCCGGAGAAATCACCGACGTCAACAACCACCTCCGGCCGAACTTCGACAGGCCGACGAGGAACGACAGCCGCCGCAACTTCCGCGGACTCCTTCGCTTTCTCCTTTCCCTTGCCGGCAGCACCGCGAGGAGTCTTGGGAGCCATTCTCTCGAGGAAGGAGAAGTTAGGGTTTTTTGAAGAAGAAACTCTAAAGAAGCAGAGGCACGGAGAAGAAGAACCCTTTCTCTCTCCAACTCTTACCTATTTATAGGGCTTGGTCGCACGCGTGAACAGATGACGTGTGTCTCAGCCGTCGCCTCGGGTTCTGTTCAAGGATAGCAGCAAATAAAACCAAAAGATCATCATTAATCTTTTCGGTTACCGAGGCACCATCATCATTAACTGAGAAGAGCATGCGCCCGAACAGGCATGCGCCCAGAAATCATGCGCCCTGACCTCCATGCTTCTTATTCAAAGTATTCCAAAACTTATTCAAAAGTTTTGAAAACTTTGAAGGGGGTCTTGTAGAAGCATGGAATTTCACAAACAGAAAGCCCATGCGCCAGACACTACATGCGCCAGAACTCAGACGAAGAACTTCACAGCAAAGTCAATAAGTATAGACATTTGAAGAAGGATTTTTTATTTATATATAAAAGTCTATTACATGTCTAGAAAAGGTTGTACAAAGGAGAATTTCTACAAAGGAAAGAGCCTAAGTCTACAGCCAGCGGCCACCATGCGCCTTCAGATAAGCGCAGCGGCCACCATGCGTCTCCAGATAGGCGCAGCATCACTATGCGCCACCAGCGAGGCGCAGCAGATATCATGCGCCTCCATCCAGGCGCATCCCATCATCTCTTCAGCAGCTCAGTTATGTGCATCCCTTCAGCCAAATTCTTCCAGCCAGGCTCACCTGGCCGAGCAGAGCCCAGTTATGTGCCGCTCTTCCAACCAGGCTCGCCCGATAAATGCTTCGATACACAAAGCATTTAACCCTCTGGCTGGAACCAAGGAAGAGAAGAGCACCGCAAATGCTGTGGCCAGGGGAGGCTTCAAAAGAGCCTCCAAAGCCGAAGGAAGACCGTGATCGAAACCGCGGCTAAAGGAGCAGCTTTCGACACGATCAAAGTGGGGAAACCCCACTTTGAAGGAAGAGAGAGCCTAGCACCGCCATTCCGATCTACGGCTCTTCCGGAATAACGGAGACGAGGCTCGAGCATCCCTATCTTTGGATGCAACAGGCACCTTCCGCCTGCCTCAGAAGCCCTCGACTCCGTCTTTTGGATGTAACAGTCACCTTCAAGTGCATCGAAGACAACACAGCGTCTCATCTTCACCCTCGGGAGCACTTCGTCAACAGAATGCACCCGCATGTTCAAGTTCATGTTGGAAGTACGTGAGGGAATGAGAAGCAAGTCTTCTCTCCATGCCACTATTTATAGGCCGGGCAAATCAAACCCACGCGCCAAGTGGATGGCCCTCCGAATTCCGTGCAATGAATTTACATTAAATGGATGAACCGGACGCCTCGAATTCAGCCAAACGGCTATTTATGGCACTCGAAGAGCGAGACAGCCGCATCATTAAAAGACATGTCCGATGCGCCAGCCAGACAGCGCATCACACGGACGCGTCCTTCGGCATCAGGCGCATCACACAGACGCGCCTTACAATACTCGGCGCATTACAGAGGGTGCGCCCCCACACATCTCTATACCGAGTGGAACGCCAACCGACGCGCCCACTCAGCTGTCCATCGAACGTCACCAACATTAAATGCTGAACTGACAGAGTTGGCAGCACGCCTCCCAAAGTCTGAACAGTTGACAGCTTTTCAGAAAACGAAGCGTCGGCAACGTCAGCATCATCATGACTTTGTTTCGACGGCTACTGCCACGTGGCCACTCCACCATCAGCATGCGCCTCTACGGCCATGCGTCCAAATCAGCATGCGCCTCTACGGCCATGCGTCCAAATCAGCATGCGCCTCAAAAGCCATGCGCCTCAGACCGCTCTCTGATCCCGAAAGACAGAAGGAAAGTCGCCTGCATGCGCCTCAAAAGCCATGCGTCCCAAATGGTTTGTAACTCCTAAAGGTTATGAGCCGCAGCCCCCTCCTGCGCCCAATCTAAGGCGCAGCTCACCAGATCACTCCTCTCCACCAAATCCGAGATCTTCGAACCATGAGTCGACGACACATGTCTTTTGACTCAACTCATCCAAGATTTCAGCAACGGAAAGATCTTCTCTCTGCTACGTGCCGGCTTACAACAGCAGTACGAAGAGTTCTCCCCCTCGATCAGGGCGCAGCATCCGTGCGCCTCCATCAGCAACCTCCACGTGGCATCCCCACACCGGTGCATCCGGCATGCGCGCATGAGCAACCAGTCTGCAAAACTATAAATAGAAGGGTCATCTCCTTCACACGGACACAGAGACTCAGAACAGACAAGACTCAAAAAGAATCCACAACAGAGAATCACCAGAGAGGCAGTCCTAGACACTCAACGTCTTCCTCCTCTCAGCAAGCTCCAGCACCCAGAGCAATCAACACCTTCAGAGAACCGATAACCGCCGTCAGCCGGTCAACGGAGTCAACGCATTACCACTCGCTCCATTGGCACTAAGGACCCAGCTTAAACAAAAGTGTACTCCTAGGACTACATCTAAGTCCTATATTGTATCACTGTTCTGTTTGTATTAAGATTTTAATCAAAACAATTTTAATGGCAAACATGCCCCATCTTTCCACAATAAGTGCAGCCCGCCGGGGGTTGCTGGTTCTTCCTCTGTTGCTGTTGCTGCTGCCTGGGTGGTGGTGCTGGTCCTCGTATCGCCACGTCGTGGATACGAATGCCAGTGGATGGTGCTGTCGTTCGGGGCGCTGCTCCCCCTCCTCCTTCAATCTGACTGTGGGATCTCTTCTGACCCCCAGTCCTCACCGTAAGCCTCTGAATGGTGATCTCATGCCTTCGAGTTGCCGTCAATACTTCGTCAAAAGTTTGGTAATTGTGCCCCTCTATCAATTGCAAGACTTCAAGATGAAACCCTTGCTGAAACCTCATGGCCCTCTGGCTCTCTGTTGCTACCATCTCTGGGGCGAATCTACTCAATCTGCAGAACTCCGCTGCATAAGCATCTACAGTCTTGCCGGCCTGCCTGAGGTTGATAAACTTCTGTTGTAGCTCAAACCGTGCCACAACTCTATAGTACTTGGTCTTGAATCTTGCAGTAAAATCGTCCCAAGCCACAGGACGTCTGATGCCCACTTCCTCTGATTTCCACCAATCACGTGCGAGATCCTGAAGTAACAACTTCACTAGATCCACACGTTCTTCTGCCGGTACCTTAGCTGCTGTCAGAATAGCCTCAATATCCTTAAGCCATGCATCTGCTGAGATGGCATTCTCCGTGCCCTCGAAACGGCGGGGGTTGTACTTGCAAAACCTGGCTGATGCTCCTGAATCAGTCCTCACTCCTCTTTCGAAAGCCGTCTGTAATCCTTGGTTGAGCAACACATTCTGCTCTTATAGCTGAGTGTGCATGCGTTGCTGGGCCAACATCTGATGTTGCTGAGTAGCCATCATTCCTCTCATGATCTCCAGAAGGGCTGGTGTGTCCACTTGGGCAGGTGGAACTGTTGGTGGTGGTGGAACATCCGGATACTGCGATCCAGCTGCTGCTTCCACTATCATTTCTTCCTGGGTAGCCTCCTGAGGTGAGACTGGCCCTTGTTGCTGACCAACAGGGTCAGGTTGCCCATGTTGCCCCTGCTGTTGTCCAGCTCTGACCGATGCGGACGAAGTGCCCCTAAGAAAAGGGACAAGAGAACAATCAAACAACCGGACATGAAGGATCAATGAAGTCAAAGGATACTGGAATGTCAAGCAAGGGTTGAGAATAACGAATCATGAGATCAAGGGGAAAACACGTGTGATTGAGACATCCTATAAATCAAAATACCCCACAAGTCTGAAATCAGACCTGCATGGGCCACCACTAAAACCTTGTCACGTCCCAGAACCAGAATACTGGAGAGCGGGGGAATGACTCAGCCAGCTACGTATTACGGGTAGATGAATACCGTATAATACGATCAATGCTGTCTAACCAGACGAGGGGGTGCATACTACATGAAAGCCTTACTATGGTCACTTCACATCTATTGTCTCAATCATTCAAACAAGAAGCAAGAATAGAGAACATGTAAGATAAAGCAGTAAGGCATCCCAAACGCTCAGTCAAAATGTTCTTGAGATCTGGCTTTACAAAACATAGCCAGATGGTATAGTAACATATACACAATTGTTATCAGCTGCAATCTGACTTAGTTACAATCATGTAAAAGTAAGTGCAAGACAATCCGACTAACATGTCGGTGCCAAACGGCAAAGTATAAAGTAAATAACAAAACGAGTGGTGAAGTAAGGAACCCACTCGAGTCCTCCTGCGATCATTCCCCTAGTATTGACCATCTTGGAGGTAGAAGTAAGCTGGATCCTCGGGGACCGGCTCTAAATCTGGCCATGCAAAACCAGAGAGGTTAGACCTCTAATAGCAAGTACCACAAGGGAGCACGATATGAAGGATTAAACCAGTAAGTAAGAGAATATAATAATAGATCTCTACTTTCCACTAGGATTCACATAACATCACGACACTTCGAACCAACCTCCCAACCAAACAAGGACAGAAGTTGGCCCGTCATGTCCTGATATTCTGATCATCTCAGTTAGGCAACAGAGTAGGCACAGTACACAAACAAATCATCTTGAACGGCCAATCAACTACTACGGCTTGCTATTGTGAGTCCCAAGTTATCCTGGAATTATGCAAATAGGAATTCCTCAGTTCTTACTATGTGCGAGCAAGGCTAGTCTATCCATTCAATCAATTGTGCCAATCATGTAACTAGACGAGTCCCAGCGGGACGCCCGTCGTTAATATAGCATGTACAATAATATAAGCAGATACCGTTCCCTGCCCGTGTGACAGATTTACAGTATCTGTGGGAACCAGCCGGCCCGTCGGGTACTACTAGTCCCAAGGGGGCTGCCATGTAAGAACTCGGGAATCCATTCTCTCCATGCCATCATTATTTTATTTAACTTAATAGTCTCTACGTTAAGCGAAATCCCATGCCGTGGATCATGGTCATTCAAATGAGTACTTTTGTACGGGGTACGATATGCGCAACTCTACAACGATACCCGTGCGGCTATGTTGTAGGTCTTTACATAGCGTAATGCAACAATCAAATCTAACCACGAAGTAATCATGCCTTGACCATAAAGTACACATGCTATTTTTGTAAGATAAATAAATAACTAAATAAATAAATAAATAATTTGAAACCTGCATGTGCCTGTATGCCAATATTCGGGATCGACTAATCGAGTACAATAGTTCATTACATGAACGTGTCTCATTCATTCAATTCAATAAGACGACTAGCCAGTCTCTTAGTTCCAACTAGGAACGCATGATCAATTATTAGTCAATGTCACAATCATTATCAATGGTGACAAGGCATGAAAGTCAATTAGTATTACATGGGGTCGAGCATATAACTCCTCAGAGTTAAGTTCTAGTCATACTGGGTATCCATAAACCAATCAAGACACAAGGCGCATTCCACATAACAATCTGTATTAACAATATTGACATATCATGATTTTATCAAGTTCATGCCAAAAGGCGTAAGGATATAATAGAAGAATTATCATGCCATCATTAAATGAATAAGTTATAGAGCAAATAGTAACATCCAGGTTAGAAAGTCACGCCAAGTCTAGCAGGTTATACTAAGGCCAACAAGTCACGCCAACAAGTCTAGTCGGAGTGAGCGTGAAAAGTGATGCATGTTGGCACGCACAGTGTGAGCGTGAAAAAGTGAGCGTGGAAAATGAGCGTAAAAAATGGGCGTGAAAGTAAGCGTGGAAAAGTGATAAAAAATTCACGCACGCATGCAAAGATGGTGCGTAACTCAAAATTCACGCTGACATGCAAGGACGTGTGCGTGACTAAAAATTCACGTAAACACGTAAAGACGTGTGCGTGACTGAAAATCCACGCACTCATACAAAGATGTGTGCGTGACTGAAAATTCACGCACGCTCGTCAAGACGTGAGCGTGACTGAAAATACACGCACGCACGTAAGAACGTGTGCGTGACTAAAAATTCACGCACTCGTGCAAGAACGTGAGCGTGACTAAAATTCACGCAGACACGTAATAACGTGAGCGTGACTCAAAATTCACGTAGACACGTAATAACGTGAGCGTGACTGAAAATACACGCAGACACGTAAGAACGTGTGCGTGACTGAAAATACACGCAGACACGTAAGAACGTGTGCGTGACTGAAAATACACGCAGACACGTAAGAACGTGTGCGTGACTCAGGAACCTTCGTCCCAAGCCAGAAATAAAGTTCCCATGGTTCAGAACCCATGGACAACCGAGAATACACGCCAAGTTGGGAGATCAAAACCCATGAACAACCGAAAACACAAAACTTTAGATCTGGGAGAAACAAGCCAACGAAATCAAAAATACTAAGTAGTAAACTCTCTCAGGATCATGAGAGGAAGAATAATGAACCATAAAAATGATTCTCCAAGCAAGATTGCACTTGCCTGCTGCTACTGCTGGTAGGTGGAGAAGTGATGAGAGGAAGAAGAAGAAGTAATGGTGAAGAAAAATTATGAGGAGAGAGAAGGAGATGGGGGCTTTAAATAGGAAGGGTGGTGGTAGGTGGGGTTATTGGGTCGGGTTTGTTCGGATCGAACCAAGGCAACCCGAAAGCAAAGTAGAGAGGTTAAAAGCAGGAAATAAAATGCAGAATGCAGATAATAAAATACAGATAATAAAATTGCAGGAAATTTATTAACATGAAAATTAAAGAGCAGATTATTAATTAACATAAAATTAAAGGAATTTAAATACAGGATAATACATGATAAATACTAAATAAATATACATGAATTGCACATGTATAAAAATACGCATTCTGGGAACGGGGAGTGACAACAGTTATTGTGGTTTAGTTGTTAGTACTGTAGACTATTTACTAAAGGTCCTAAGTTCAATCTTTGGCTTGGCTGTAGTTATTTTCGTTAAAAAAAATTTTATAATATTTTTTTACATTATGTATGGGAGCCTTATTTTGAAAGTTCGTCATGTGTCTCCATGAGCTCAGGACCGGCCCTGGATGGAGGTTCTTCGTGATCGCACGGAGGCGATCACTATTCCAAAAGTTCTTCATAGTCGGTAGATATAAAAATAGATTTACTCATCATGTCTAAAATAAATCATAACGCATAATGAAGTTTAAATTCACCCATGTTGTATAAATACAAATAAGGAATGTTGTGAAACCGACCGCGATCTGGGTGACGGTGGCCACGGCCTCCGGGCCAAGGTCGGCTGGGTGGTGCAGTCCACGGACCTTGATTTTAATTTTTTTTTAAAAATAAAATAATAATGAAACCGACCCCATGCATAATATTAGCACGTGCCATTGACATTAGGAATGGTTCATTTGTATTTTTGAATAAGCAAATGTGATATAATGCTATCATTCATATAAAACATTATTAATTTTAGAATATCCGAGTACTTACTGAATTAATATATACGAGAGATCATGACAGCATCTCTATAAATGTATTCTATATGAAACCGGGTAAATTCTGCCTGAGTTATTAATTTTCTATAGTAAGGCATTGAATCTTTTGATTTCACATTTGACTTCTTTTTCCCCTAAGAATTTTCCCTGCTAAAATTCAAGTCTTCTGGATGTTATTTTGAATTAAAATTCAATATCAGGCACAACCTTCAATTTCCGGTATCAACTTGAGGGTGGTTCAGTTACCAATATCAATTTGAATAGATAAACAATGTAGAAAATTTCAAATCTATTAAAGTACGAACTTGTTGGCGTTGGATGAGATTTTCAACCTATGTGGAGAATATTCTGGAGTGCAATGAATATTATATCCGTGTGTCGGAGAAGTTCGTAAAGTTGAAGACAACAAATGTGTCTCGATTTGAGCACGTGTTAGAAGCATTGAAAAGCTGCAGTCAGTGTCATTGGTATACTGCTGTCGCTATCGGAGTAGTGTCGGTATACCAATTTGACACATTTTTTGTTCCAGAAATGTTCTGATTCAAAGGACATTTTTTGGGTATATCGCCGACATATCCATACCGGTATACCGTCGGTATACCGGTGAAAGGGCTGAAGTTGAAAATAGATATTTTATTAGCATCGTTGGATCTAAATCGACGACATTCAAGATGACTGGGTGCTTTAAGTAGGTTAATCCTAACGTTAATCCAGCATCATAAGATCATAACGAGAGAGTTCTGAAAGCTTGTAATTTTCAAAGAACAGAAAGAAGGAATTTGGGACTATTTTCGAAGAGCGATGATCGTTTCAGAAAGATCATCGGTGATTCGTTCTCGTCATCTTATCTTCGGTAACCTCTTGTTATCGGTTGAATTGTGAAGAAGTTTGTAGAGGGTGTAATATTCTATTTCATAACATAAGTGAAGGATTTTCTAGAGTTAAACTTCGATCGATCGTCCTGTAATTTTTTTTCGCAAAAAACTTTATATATCAAAAATTGACTGATTACTTTTGGCTTTTTTTTTTGTGTCTTTGGGAAGTTAGTTTTGTGCATTTTTTTTTCCCGTTCTCTTACAACCTCTTGGTTTGGAAAAAAATTTCACATTTAGTTCACAACACTGATATGCCTGTCATCTTAGATATTTAGGCAGACCTTTTTTTTTGTTTTGTTTTTTAGAAAGAAAATGAGAACTTGAGAAAGGAACAATGACACTTTAATTAATTCATATAAGGTTGCTATTGTTCTGCAAGTTTAGAGGATTCAAAACCTCTTAGTTTAGCTTAATGAATAGTAAAACATATTTGATCTCATTGTTTGAGAAGGATAAGCTTCAACTACAAAATGCTAAATCAGTAGAAACTAAAACTGCTATAATTAGACGATACTATACATGCAGTCAGAGGCGGCCCTGGCCTAGGACAGGATGGTCGACAGTCGGGACTCCGGCCACAAGAAAGGGTGGACCAACAACATGGATCTATTTAAAATCGAATTAATATGTATTATGTGTCATTTTTAACAAAAAAAAATTGTGATGTAGTGGTTATAATGTTAGACTATTTAAGAGGTCCTTGTTTAAATCTTGGTAGTAACAAACTTTTTTTAATAATATGTATACACTTTTTTTATATTATGTATATGAGACTATTTTGGAAGTTTCGTCTCGGGCCCATCAGCTCAGGGTCGGCCCTGTATGCAGTGATTTGCAATTAAGTAATAATTAAGAAGTTGGGGGTACGTCGATCTAGCTTGTATCCTTAATTTTATCAAAGACTTCTTCATGTAGCTAGCAGCTAGGCTGACTTCCTATTCCTACAGCTCCGTACAGACGAAGAACTTTCATCTTTGGCTAGCTTGATTGAGAAATTTCGTCGGCTGTGGCTTGATAGATACGTAGTAGGGACAACAAATGAAGGGAAAATGAAATATGGCCTGGAGTCTGTGCCTGCGGGTCATGTGTTGCAATCCAATTGACTTTTCTATTTACTTGGACGCGTCACCAAAACATAGTCAAATGAGATACTGACACGTGCATGGCCTGCAGTCATAGACCGCAGACAACGTAGCAGCGTCCATAATGAAGATGACTCCTCTATTTGTTGCTTATGAAAAAGAAAAGACTTGAGTCCATCCATCCATCCATGTAAGCTCATCCTTTAGTATATAGCTTGCAGATTTGTTTGAACACTTAAAAAGACTATTATGTCATATGTAGGTAATAAAGAAGATCCATAGGCATAATAATTAGAGAGGATAAAATAAAAAGATTCCACAAAGTCAAATACTCCAGCCAGCCAGCCAGCCAGCCAGCCACTTGCATCATCACCCACTTACATATATACTATTAGTCAGTTTCTTTGTTCATCAGATCAGAAATCAAGAAGAGTCACAGAGGAGAGAGAGAGAGAGCTAGAGAAGAAGAAGAAGAGGAGAGATGTATTCATCATCATCTTCCTCTTCTTGTCCACATAAGCAAAAGCATCATATTGTCGTCTCTTGTTTCCTTCTATTGTTTCTCTATGCAGAGAGAGCTTCTGCTCAAGCCACTACTGATCCTTCTGAAGGTATTATAGTATCTGCGTTTATTTCAACAATTCATTCATTTCATGATATTTTTATGTATGTTTGTTTTCCTAATTGTTTTATCACAAATTAAAATCAGTACCAAAATCATGTTATTTAGCATAACCAGTTTCTCATTCCGTGTAACTTTTTTTTAGACGACAATAGATACAAAGTCAAACCATATAAAAAGAGTCCCAGACTACTGTCCACATCTTTAATCTTAATTCCTATCTTCTTTTTTTTATATAAATAGCAAAAGATACCAAATTGTTTCCTGATACCAAGTTCTAATACATGTTTTTTGTTTAATTAATTTTTGTTTTTCCAAACCATTATTCATAATTTTTCTCTACATTTAAGAGTGGACCATGCATCTCTTCTTCATTTTACAAACACATCAGTATTTAAATTAAAAGGAAGGGAAAAAAAGCACCATAAACTGTTTGTTTTCTTGATGAAAATTTTGAATTTTTGATGGAAGAACATATATGTAGAGAGAGTTTTAATTATGGGACTATTGTATGCAGATGGACTCACCGTAAATTTAGGGTTTATTGAGAGTAATAGTAGTTACGGATTTTTTTTTTTTCTTTCTGATTCTGTATAAATGTTGATGTTCAAATTGCATTCGTAGTACCCCACCATTTGTACACTAGTTGTTGTAGCCGTCAGGTTTGACTAAGACAAAGACAGTGAATGTGTTAATTAGGTGGTCAATATTTTTGGCAAGAAGGATAACACGTGTATTATTTATACTACTATATAAGTAAGAAAAGTTGTTTCACCGTAAATGTTTTCTTCTTCCAAATATACTCTTTATCTAATTTTACTAATTAAAATTGTTCATTAAATTTAACAAGGGTAGCTATGCAATTACGTATAGTAAAAAAGAAAAGAAAAACATAGTTTGTTCTTTTGGTGCGTTTGCTCTTCCCAAGTACAAAAAGATGTTAATTAAAAAACTATTAACATATGGACAATACACGTGCATATATGCTAGTGTTAAAGATAGTACCAAATTTGAAGCAAGTATAAATCTATAAACTTAGAATCATTGATCTAAACTTCATCTAGTCGGGACAAGATCTAGCTGAACCAGACCTTTGAGTTTTGACGGGTAGGGTAGGGTATAATCCTAAAATTTTGATATTTATCCTAAAAATGGGTAGGTTTGTGTCCACATAATCATTCTTATCGAACCTCGTCTCTATGCAATAGGGCTAAGAAAACTATATGAGTTGTAATAATTTAGTTAGGTTGAAGGAACCAAATACAAACACGAAAAAAAGATTACCGGGATGGGTAGGGTTAAATCTAAAATACATCCCTAATCCATCAATATGCTGTTATGGGTGGGGAATTCATGGTCTAGACTCGGATCAATAGGAGTTATTTCTCGAAAATATTGTATGACCAATATCAGTTATATATAAGCGTTTTGAAGTCTACTAGAAGACGATGAATTTGAAGTATAGAAGTGAAAAACTAAACCTAATAATTTAGGTATATACATAAATCTGTATGACCAATATTAGCAATATGTATGTTAGATAAATTATGCCAATGGACAAGTAGTGGACCATATATATATATATATATATATATATATATATATATATATATATATATATATATATATATATATATATATATATATAGTTCATCTCTGGGATCTTTCCAATCGCCAAAGCCTGAAAATGTCTGCCAACACATGGTTCCTTGGGCCACCTGTGAATTTATTCAAAGAGGATAACTAAAGCTTTAGCACAAAATGATTGAGTAAATTGTATAAAATTAATAGTACAATCTTTGCAATATTTTTTTTTTTTGTTGAGAAAAAAGACCTTACTAATATCAGAGCCGTGAAAGGACGTGTTCAAATAAGGACACGTCCATGTTTGCAATATTTTCGTATTTAATTGATTAAAACCCACTTCTACTCTGTAAGTTAAAATGTTGTACTTTTTGCTGCCATTTGCAAGTAAAATTGTGTCAAAAAATCATTTCAATGATACAAAAGAATATCATAACCAAACAACTTTTCAGAATCTCAGCTCTTAAAAGTGGACTCCAAAAATTGTCAAAGCATGATTTTACGGTTTGCTAGTAACATCTAGCGAAAGTTATTTTGTGCTATTTAGCTAAATCTATGAAAATGACAACTTTCACTTTGGTGAATCGGTCGTACCTGGTTCTTCCTCTTATTACTATTTTCTTTAGTTTGTTGTTTTTGTGTCAAGTGTCCCATATAACAATGGTAAAAATAAAATAAAATGAAATCATAATTAGTGTTAATGATGTGGATTAAATTGATTGTTTGGTAAAAATAATAATAATTAATTAAAAGTCAAAATAAATAAATAATAATTAAGGATTAAATGCATATACCCCCTTAACTATGGCGTGTTTTAAATAAACTTGTAAATTGAATTTCAGACAAAAAAACCCTTAAGGAATGCAACACCACACAGACAAACGATACTGACGTCATGATACGGAAAAGAACACTGTACTGACGAGACTGAATTGACAGTTTTAAAGTTTACTAAGGTTTAATTCTTTTTAGGCTTCATGCATGGTTATATATTCTGATAAGGCTGGCTCCGTGATTGTTCTGCAATGTAACTAACAGTGGCGGCACTGAACTCGATACTCGGAAATTGGGGAGTGAAGGCATCCTCTGATTGGAACATCAGCGGCGAGCCATGCAGCGGAGCTGCTATAGATTCCACCGATTTCGACAACGGACACGTCAACCCTTTCATCAAGTGTGACTGCAGCTACAATAACAAGTCTACTTGCCACATTACCCAACTGTAACTATTCCCTCTCTCCCTCTCTCAGCATTTGATGAGCTTTTGCTAGCTTTTGATGTACTACTAAGGTGCCTAAGCGTAGAACAATAAATCTGAACACCTTGCGGCCTCCAGAGTTCAAACTCCTGACCTCACCAATGTATGGTTTGAACACTTACCACTAGACTAACCTAGAACTAGAAATTGTTGGGAATAAAAATGAAAACTATATATTCTCCAAGATGAGCATATGAACGAACCAACACCCGCAAGTCAAATTTGATGGTCGGTTTATGCAGAAAAAAATAAAGATAACAAAATTCAAGACAAATATACACAAGAATTAAGTGAAAAATCATAACCGGTAAAAAACCATCGGAAGAGCGAGATCACTACTAAAAAATGTTACATGGCTTTACAAGATCACTTCAACTTCGTAATCCCCACTATCAGATAAAGTACACAAAGAGAATTCAAAAAATCCTGGAGATTACACCCAAAAATTCAGAGAAGCCAAATTTCTCTCTTCCTCAACTGCTCTATATCTTCTCTCAATCTATTGGTGCCTACCCAACATCTTTCTTTTGAGCAAACAATCAGTTAGACAAGGAATCTTAGGCACCTTTATATAGTATGTCATGTGTCCATATATTGAAATTTAATCCTATGTAGGTATGACATAAGAAACTCATTGACTATGTAGAACTAGGTCTTTGCTCTAATCCTATTACTATTAGGATTACTAAATATGAGCCAAATCCTAACAAAAATTTGGTCATTAGTCAAAGTGAAAAATGAGGCCCCCTACCTTCAATGCTTCTCTTTTAAGGTGCTTGGGAAAATGATTGATGAACGAAGAGAAAGTTTGCCATTTCGTGCTAAATGAATTATTATTACTGCAGCAATATCTTTGCTATATTATTGATCCATTATTTAATTTGTCTGATTTAAGGAAAGTATATGCCATGGATGTGGTTGGCGTAATCCCAGAAGAGCTCCAGAATTTGACTTACCTCATCAACCTGTATGATCTCTAGCTATTTTCTTCTCCATTTATATATTCTATGGTTTGGCTTTTATGTGAGATGAACTACTAAGCCATTTTCGACCTTATTATGTGAGATGAACTACTAAGCCTTCTAAATAGATTAATATAACAAATCTGTTTATTCGCTCATTTTTTCCTTCCACATATTGGAGTAACACCATAGTTACCTAGGCCGCAGTTCACTTTGGTATGAGGTACAGGTACATGGTATGAGGGGCTAGGCTTAACCGGTATGATATTTGGGGTTGTGGTTCATTTAAGAGAGTGTTGTTTGTGTATGTAATTATATATACACACAATGTCTTCCTCTTGTATTCTTCATTTTTATATTTGTTGATTTTATCCTTTTTTTTTCCTATTATGGTATGACTAGGTATCTTTGTTGGACTCAATGTTTTAAGTTCTGGATTGTTCGGGTCGCCACTTTTTGGTTATCCAGATCGAGTATTCGCTAATGAATGGGGGATCCGGAACATGATTCCTAGAGGGTAATGGGAACCCGATAACAATGAGTAACATCAACCTAAGAACATTAAATTTACTGTGGAAAGTTTAAAACAAGACCCTTGAGTTGCCACTTGCATCCTTCTGGATGCAGGTTTCAGCCACATGAAAGGTCTCTCCATATAAATGTGAGCCTCCTCAGACTCTGCATTGGCAGGAGCCTCGTGGCATGGGTAGCACAAAAAATATCATAGATGTCTGTAACATGTCGTGGTGGATACTCAGTGGACATGCTAGAAAACGTTGACACTCCAGAAATGTGGGACTTATCATGTCGGATATGTATTGGGCATAACCCGGACTCTTAAAAATGCGCTAGGACACACCAAAATAGATGTCGTGTCGCTGTGTCCTTATGCGTCATCTGTGTCAGTGCAACATAGGACACGACACTCCCTTATACACTGGAACACACCAAGTCGCCGCCTTGTACTTGTTGCCTTGACGGTATTGTGTTGTATCTTATTTGTGCCCGTGCAATATAGCACGTGTCACATGGATACCTTTTTCAGTATGCTATTTCTCATAAGTGGATTCTCAAATGTTACTCATTTCACATTATTTCTCCATAGTTTTTTTTTTTGAACAGAAGTTTCAGAATTTGAACTTTAATTGCCCCCCAAAAAAATTACGGAGCGAAAGGTAACATCCTACCAAACACTATTTGAAGATTTTAGATTTGTGCTCCTTCAGCATCATTATTGGGCTTGCATGAAAAACTTTCACACTTAAAAATTGTTCTGAAGAAGGTATTTGGTTTTAAAGGATAGATTCGAGGAAGAAAGGATAATGTATTATGTATTCCTTTTGTTTATCTTTGAGTAGGCAACATAGTTTCATTTTTGTGTGTTATATACTTTTGTCAGGCAGCTGAGTCAAAACTACTTGACTGGGCCATTGCCAGCATTTATCGGAAATTTTACTGCCATGCAATACTTGTAAGTTACATTTGCAAACATATTATGAAAGACTCGTAATTACTTTTTTTCAAGTTTTGATGTTTTCTTTTCTATATGCAGGAGTATTGGGATTAATGCGCTATCAGGGAACATCCCTAAGGAACTTGGGAAGCTTCATAAGCTCATCTCCTTGTAAGAATTCATCTTTATTTTATTTCGTCATTTTTGTTTCAAACTTGGGCTTAAATTGCTTATGACACCTTTTTCACAGTTATATCTGCTAATATAAGCAGGTTATGCTTATTTATGATCTTTTGCAAATAACCGGAGTGGGGGGTGGGGGAGATTGGAAGACAACTCGATTGTTTCCATTTGAACATTGAGCCAAAATCAGAACTGAAAAAGATAGGGAGCCCGATGGTTGAGACCTTGTTCCTCCAAAGGGAAGGTCCTAAGTTCAAGTCCCCACGTTGACAAATTACGAAAATTAAGTCTTTTCTCCTTAATTGCCTACCCCAACATTTTGGCATAAAGGATTCGTTGTTGTTGTAGCCAAAAACAGAACTGGTAAAATTTCTAATAAGGGTACATTACAAGGATATTATTCATAGTTATATATAATATGGTATATAAAGCAGGTTAGGAATATTTCTTAAGATCTTTTTCAAATATGATAATGGAGGGATGGGGATTGGAAATACAATTTGTTACTGTTTGAACAATGAACAGTGAGCCAAAATTAGAACTGGTAGTGTTCCTAATAAGGTATATCATAAAGATAGGGATGTATAAGTAGGTGTAAAGCATGATTTGAAGCTAGAGGTAACTAATACTGAAAACAATGAGTTAGGTGTCACGCCCCGCTCCCACAGGAGCGATCGTCCTTGCTAAGGCGTGATGCCGCACGGGCCTAGGTTGCGCCCGTGCAAGGCCAAGTCCAGAAACGGCCGATTTGAGCTAGGCCACAGAGTCGCACAGAGTGTCCCCATTTGCAGCGGAAAGTAAATGAACACAAATGGAAGCGAATTCAAACTCTTTATTGATTCTCAAGAAGTTTACAAGCGGCGCTAGGCCGATATTACAAATCTCTCAAGCTCTCTCTCCCTGAAACCTAAAAGGCGTGCCAAGTGGCTTACAAGATGGAATGATTCATGGCGATGTTCCGATACATTATGTCCTGTATATGGTGCTCCAGCTCCTTGCAACGCTCCAAGGCTCCAGAGATAGCTCCGCGCCTTAGCACGTTCGAGGAAAGCTCCGCACCCACCGACGATACCTGCATCCTGCTAGTAGACTGTGGGGTTATCAGTACATTGTTATGCACTGGTGGGGAGGCTAGCTCGTCCACAATGCTATCATTACCAAACACGTTCCATTTACTTTTGTGCATCTCTATCATTCATTGTCTTTCTAATCTTGCCTTAGGATCGTTTTCATGGCATATTTCATAACCTATCCCGTGTTGCCAAATTCAAGTGTCGCATGGAAATACATGCACGACTTACCCATACTTACCGTCCGGCCCTCCCTGTTCAATGTAAACCAAGTTAGCCAACAATTCATATGAAATAACTTAACGTAATTCAAGTGAACTTTCAATGTCAAGGGCGTGTCCCTGCCTCGGGTTCTAGCACGTCGTAAGCACGTTATCTAACTCACTTGTATGAATTTCTCATTATCATTTGGTGTGTTACATTTCAAGCATATTCATAAGGCACTTCATTTAGTTAACTTAGACTACTTTGATTTCAATGCAAGGACTTGCACGTGGATTGCCACCAGCAAAGTCCACTTAACTCTATATGCACCGGTCGCTGGCACCATAAGCCATTTTGGACATCCAAGCCGTGGTATTTCTCAACTAGCGTAGGGTGAGGACTGGCACACACCCCGTTAGTCTCTTGAAATACTCCTGCACTTACGTCCCCCGGGTGGCCGAGTCCGCACCCAGGCAGCCCGTAAGCCATATTTTTGATTCCGCCTAGGCCGGCATATCCTCCCTTTGATCATGCCGCGGAATCCCTTTTTCTTTACGGTCACAACATTCGCCACCCCTCGCTCGTGCCGTTTGTCCACGACCATTTCGTATTAACTTGTCATAGGCTAACCCATAGCCACAATGCGTTATCGACCAGGTTGGCGTCCGTGCAGCGCGGGTAGCGAGCCCCGTTGCACGTGTCCGTCACACCTGTCGCTAACCATTCCTTTCCTTCTTATCTTTTATTCATTTCTTCATTTCTTTCTTTCACTTGTCCATTCGTTCATTGATTCAATTTCGTATTCATCCTTTCGTTGATTCATTTATTCACTTGTTTATTCGTTCATTCTTCATTTATACATTATGCAACTTCCCGTGCGGGAGTCGCCTTGGCGACCCATCGGTCCCATAGCCTTTCAATGTTGCTAAACTCTACTTGGAGCGACTATGTTGATAGTCTTCCCGTTTCATTGTTGTAATCCATTCATTGTTTCATTGTTGAACGCATAAGGGACTTGAACGTAAGCTTGTGCCTTAGCACGAGCGTGGAGCGCGGTGCGAGAGTTCTCGTATTTTTCATGTTTCTTTCCATATTCTATACAAGCATACAAGATGGGATTAATCCCTTAGCTAGGTGCGTTGGGTCATTTATTAGCATGCGCAGTGTTATCGCCTAGCGATTTCAGTGATAGTGTCCGTATTATTATGTGTCTAGGCTAAGCACAGACGGGTTCATCGGAGCCACCCACCTTAGCGATGTTCGCATCGGCCGAGCGATACTCCGAGCGCGCCTTTGAAAGTCTAAGTCTGGATTCATCTTGACGGGCCAATGTAAGCCTTGCATCGATTCTTCATCAGGTCGATGCCAACTCTTCGGGTCGACGGCTCGTTTGAGTCGTTGTACTTGCCGTTTGAATCGGCGTTCCGCTAAGGCAGAGCGGGGCATTACATAATACACCACTCAAAACAAGTCTCGTCCTCGAGACTTCCTGAGTGCAGGTCATCCTACCGTTCCCCATGTTGTGTGCGTATCTTAGACAATTCTATCGAACGGCTCTATCGTTCGATGGCATCGAACCATACTCGATACCTGTTCAAGTTTCGTGTCGCATATGTTTGGTCGATTTCATTGAATGACTTCTTATTCATTTTAGAGTTGATGGTACTTATTCAATTGTCGCATTTCTTCGACTTGGTTGCTATTTCGATGTATCATGGGACTGAAACGGTCGCACGAGGTGCATTGTAATTCGTCAAATGCGAGTGTCGTATTCTGAGGCAAACTCACTTTCGTTTATGCGCATCGCAACACCCACTTGCAGCTGCATTCGAGTTCATCATATCGCTGAGTTTGGATCGTGCACGTATCCAAGGCGTCCCCCGAACACGTACATTTCAACCAAGCTTAGCGATTAGCGAAGTCGGACAAGCTACTCATGATAGTTTTGATTTGCCGATCGTTTCGCTAACTTCGATTTAAAATCGAACTCATGTGTGTATCACATATCGTTTATCTCGGTCCTCGAGACGATTCGATTCGCTTCTCAAGCATTATTGTCCACGAAATCAGTATGATTTCTTCTTAGCGGGGTCGACCAAGCCTAAGTAATTTCCGTCCGATTCAAAACCAAGTATTGCACCATCGTCAAGTATTTCTTCCTATCAACGATTTAATTCGTTATCCCAACTTTTACTTGCGCATCATCCGTCCCTATCATTCCCTTCGTTTGGGGCCAATCTCGTCGTCGTTCATGCACACTCCTAATTCTCCGTCCTACTCTAAGTCTTGTTGCCCAAGTCTATCGTCCATCCAGACGATACTGTAAATTGCCATCGCACAGGTTCAATCACTCGACATAGGGTCGTCCGCCTATCCGCTAGGTCAGCTCACAAGGTTATAGTTACACGACAGGTCCGTGGCTCGTCGTGCAAGGTCGTTGCACGACGCTCGCCCCAAATCCTATGGTCAAACCATTTGTTCGTTTGTACGGGAGTTCCTACCCAAGTTCGTTTCACTCAAATTTCTAAACATCGAGCATGATCACCTAATTCGCATCGAGACTTACGTTGCACATATTCAATTCCGTTCAATCACCAGTTCTAACCAATTCATGTATTCGATCACGAGGTCATCCAGCTCGACAATACATTGCGTCCCAATCTCACGCGAGTCCGATTATCCACGGCGGTTCATGAATCACCATGCAACGCTCCCGCGGAATAATCATTCTCATCGGGGCGTAACTCTTGTTTGAGTTTTAGACTAACCCATTCTCGATACGCGGATTGGACCTACTCAATCCTCAAGTTCAATTCTTCAAGCACACAAATTCATTCTCGAGTCCACCGTCGCGTCAAACCACAAGTCGAAGCAATCAGATTGCCACGCCATCCAAGTTCAATCACTCCCGCTGTATGAATCACCATATCAGCGCTCACGCGGAGTGATCGTCATAATCCGGCACGACGCATGTGCGAGGCTGGAGTTGCGCTCGCATAAGACAAGAACGTCAACGTTGTGGTTGTCAACGAAGCAAATCCAAGCATTCACATTTTCATCCAAGCCAAATCAATTTGATAGTCTAACCGTCATGCGTTCAACTAGAAAATCCTCGAGCCAAGTCTATCTTTTTCCTCGACACATTTTTAACATCCCAAGTATAGCATTCAACGGGACAATGACATTTGCACGATTCGTCATTCGCCGAGTCAGAGTACCCCCGAGTTATCGCATATCGATCTTTGATACGCCTCAATACCATCGACGATATGCGTAACCTGACGATCTTCCTTTGCAACCGATTTCGAGTCGTGCGTTGATGCTGTTGTCCGAGTTGGATATTCCATAATTTCCTCGATATTCAAGATCAAGTTTGATCGCTATTCCTCAGGCTAGTTTCAAGATCGTTGTCCAAGTTCAAGTCACAATTCATTCGAATCCATCCGAAATCGTACGCGCGATCCTCTAAGTTTCCTCGATCAAGACCATTCATTTTCATTCATCGTTCCGAATCGTTTTCTAACTTGCGTTTTCCATGGACAAGTTGTCCGAACGACATCTCGTTCGGGACATTCGAAGTCACGACCAACTAAGCGTGACGTGTTCTAAGGCTTTGCGCGATCGCATCGCCTCGCCGACATACCCGTTCTATCCGTATATCCTTTAGTCTCGCTCGAACAATTTCTATGACGTCCATACACCACTCAGGGTTCGAGCCACTCGACACTCATTCTTATTCTTCTCCGAACCTATCACATACACCACTCTGATTCAAGTCATACGATCTAGTCCTCCATCACGTTCGCGTCATGTGCTAAGACATCCCTCAGGTTCGTTCGACGAATTCTAGCGTAATCGTTCACGTCGCCTCGACGTACCAAGTCGTTCGCACAAATCCTCAAAATCTAATAAATCTTCCGTGCACGCCTAAGCGTTAGTTTGATAGCGTTTCTATCGATATACACTCTAAGCGTAGCTTCGTTCCTGACCGAGCGGTACTTGATATCGCTCGCAACTCGATTGCACCAAAAGTCGAGGTGCGCGACATGCGGCACAACATAACCAAAAGGTCGTGTGCATAGCTATCCCGTGCGGACTATATTCGAGTTCGCATGCTCACTTATTCTCGTTCGAGCGATAATCGATTTCACTCGCAACTCGTTTGCACCAGAAGGTCTAGGTGCGCGATACTCTGCACAACTTAGCCAAAAGGCTGCGTGCATAACCATCCGTTCGAACTATACTTTGGTCTCGGGTACTCGTTTGCTGTCAGCGTAAGCTCATTCAAGCACGCACTGCGTTTGCTAACTCTTAGCATCGGTTCCTTCCAACTCAAGTCCGTCGTGGGGGCACAAAGGCCTTCTCCTATCGATCCCGTCCCACTGAGTACTCGTACGAGCTTTTGAAAAAAAATATATTAAACTTATTGTATGGAACATCCCAAGGCACAATGAGAGAGAGCGTACACTTCTTTTGTTTCAATGAGCTTTCAAAACTGAGCGAATCGAAATGAAGTCCAAGGACGTAAAGCCGTGCTCTGATACCAATCTGTCACGCCCCGCTCCCACAGGAGCGATCGTCCTCGCTAAGGCGTGATGCCGCACGGGCCTAGGTTGCGCCCGTGCAAGGCCAAGTCCAGAAACGGCCGATTTGAGCTAGGCCACAGAGTCGCACAGAGTGTCCCCATTTGCAGCGGAAAGTAAATGAACACAAGTGGAAGCGAATTCAAACTCTTTATTGATTTTCAAGAAGTTTACAAGCGGCGCTAGGCCGATATTACAAATCTCTCAAGCTCTCTCTCCCTGAAACCTAAAAGGCGTGCCAAGTGGCTTACAAGATGGAATGATTCATGGCGATGTTCCGATACATTATGTCCTGTATATGGTGCTCCAGCTCCTTGCAACGCTCCAAGGCTCCAGAGATAGCTCCGCGCCTTAGCACGTTCGAGGAAAGCTCCGCACCCACCGACGATACCTGCATCCTGCAAGTAGACTGTGGGGTTATCAGTACATTGTTATGCACTGGTGGGGAGGCTAGCTCGCCCACAATGCTATCATTACCAAACACGTTCCATTTACTTTTGTGCATCTCTATCATTCATTGTCTTTCTAATCTTGCCTTAGGATCGTTTTCATGGCATATTTCATAACCTATCCCGTGTTGCCAAATTCAAGTGTCGCATTGAAATACATGCACGACTTATCCATACTTACCGTCCGGCCTTCCCTGTTCAATGTAAACCAAGTTAGCCAACAATTCATATGAAATAACTTAACGTAATTCAAGTGAACTTTCAATGTCAAGGGCGTGTCCCTGCCTCGGGTTCTAGCACGTCGTAAGCACGTTATCTAACTCACTTGTATGAATTTCTCATTATCATTTGGTGTGTTACATTTCAAGCATATTCATAAGGCACTTCATTTAGTTAACTTAGACTACTTTGATTTCAATGCAAGGACTTGCACGTAGATTGCCACCAGCAAAGCCCACTTAACTCTATATGCACCGGTCGCTGGCACCATAAGCCATTTTGGACATCCAAGCCGTGGTATTTCTCAACTAGCGTAGGGTGAGGACTGGCACACACCCCGTTAGTCTCTTGAAATACTCCTGCACTTACGTCCCCTGGGTGGCCGAGTCCGCACCCAGGCAGCCCGTAAGCCATATTTTTGATTCCGCCTAGGCCGGCATATCCCCCCTTTGATCATGCCGTGGAATCCCTTTTTCTTTACGGTCACAGCATTCGCCACCCCTCGTTCGTGCCGTTTGTCCACGACCATTTCGTATTAACTTGTCATAGCCTAACCCATAGCCACAATGCGTTATCGACCAGGTTGGCGTCCGTGCAGCGCGGGTAGCGAGCCCCGTTGCACGTGCCCGTCATACCTGTCGCTAACCATTCCTTTCCTTCTTATCTTTTATTCATTTCTTCATTTCTTTCTTTCACTTGTCCATTCGTTCATTGATTCAATTTCGTATTCATCCTTTCGTTGATTCATTCATTCACTTGTTTATTCGTTCATTCTTCATTTATACATTATGCAACTTCCCGTGCGGGAGTCGCCTTGGCGACCCATCGGTCCCATAGCCTTTCAATGTTGCTAAACTCTACTTGGAGCGACTATGTTGATAGTCTTCCCGTTTCATTGTTGTAAACCATTCATTGTTTCATTGTTGAACGCATAAGGGACTTGAACGTAAGCTTGTGCCTTAGCACGAGCGTGGAGCGCGGTGCGAGAGTTCTCGTATTTTCCATGTTTCTTTCCATATTCTATACAAGCATACAAGATGGAATTAATCCCTTAGCTAGGTGCGTTGGGTCATTTATTAGCATGCGCAGTGTTATCGCCTAGCGATTTCAGTGATAGTGTCCGTATTATTATGTGTCTAGGCTAAGCACAGACGGGTTCATCGGAGCCACCCACCTTAGCGATGTTCGCATCGGCCGAGCGATACTCCGAGCGCGCCTTTGAAAGTCTAAGTCTGGATTCATCTTGACGGGCCAATGTAAACCTTGCATCGATTCTTCATCAGGTCGATGCCAACTCTTCGGGTCGACGGCGCGTTTGAGTCGTTGTACTTGCCGTTTGAATCGGCGTTCCGCTAAGGCGGAGCGGGGCATTACATTAGGTCAAGGCAGAGATTATTGGTATTGTTGTAAAACTAAGGTGTCTAAAGTTAACAATGCTCTAAAGAAAATGAAAACTGGAAAGTTGTCGGGTCTGATGTTATCCCCGATTCCCTATTGAAGTTTGAAAACCTTATTGTTCATGATTTCCTATCTTTCTTCTCATTTTTAAGTTCAACTTAAATTTCTTCTATCTTGAATCTATATTTGATTCATGATTTGATAGCTCTGACTACTTGAATCTGTAAACATGCGATAGTATACACTGTAATGTTTACTTATGTAGGAAAGAGCATCTCTTCCTATTTGTAGGTTTCCATTGCTCGTGTAAAATATCATGTTTAGGAAAGAATATCTTGATTTACTATCTTCAGTTTTGCAGATTTAGAGAGTACTGCATTGGGATGAATGCATGTTAGAGTGACTGAATTTTTATCCAGCTACAGGAAAGCAGACATATCTCAAGAAAATACTATACATCTGTGGCTTGAAATTCAAGTTGCAATCAACTAAACATGGTTAGGATCAAGCTATAAATATGGAATGCACTATCAGTCGAAACCAAAGGATTCAACACCCCAACCCCCAAAACTGATCTCATATGAAAGGTCCGAAACCAGTATTGTATTTGTCTCCTATATTGTAATAAACAAGTCTGGCAGGTTGTCACGCCCCAGTACCGAAATACGGAGACGGACTAGGCCAGCTACTCCATATGAGGTATACAAACGTCATACGGCGATCGTGGCTGTCAAGAGACAAGGGGGTGCATGCTACATTCAAGTCTCCTATGGTCTCACAGAACATCTATGTCTCAATCATTCAAAGCAAGAAAACATCAATTAATGAACATATGAGATAAAGCAGTAAGGCGTCCCCGTCGCTTCATCAAAATGATCATGGGGATCTAGTTTTATAAGTTAGCTAGCTCAGAGAGTCATAGGTACATAATTGTATTCAGCTGCAGTCTGATTTAATTACAAATTATGCAAAAGACAAAATATCCAGATTAGCTGGCTAAACAGGTGCCGGTGGCTAAACGCTAGAACATAAGTAAATATACTAGAGTGGTGGAGAAGAAACCCACTCGAGTCCCCCGCCAGCCATGCTCCTAGTATGCACCATTGACGTCAGGGAGGAAGGTCGGATCCTCAGGCTCTGCTACGTGATCTGGCCAAACAAAACCAGCGGGGTCAGCCCCGAATAGCAAGTACCACAAGGGAGCACAAAAGAGATATAAAATCCAAGCATAAAATAATAATACTAGTAATAATAAAAGCTTTCGGTCGTAACCTCGGTCCACAGCCTGTCCTAGCACGATAGACCAACCCAACAACCAAACAAGGACATGGGTTGGACCACGCACCATGACAGTCCATGTCCCTCGGCTACTAACGGAAGGCACAAGGCACAGTCAAGTCGTTTTTCAAGCGGCCATTCATTCCTGCGACTTTCTATATTTGGCGGAGTTATCCCCGCGATACTGATTAAAAGGAATCCTCAAATCGTGTTAACCCAGCAGGGCTAGCTAAACCATAAGACATATAGCACATTGATTATGCACCGGTCCCCCGGAGGGCTACCGCGCTAAAACATATAACACATAGCTCGTAGAAGTCGAATATAGCCATCCGCTATTGGCGAATGAAACCATATCCGTGGCGGCCAACCCGACACGTCAGGACTGGACCTAGGGTGGCTAGTATGACACAATCTCGGGATACTTCCCACCCAATGCATCTACCAAGTTAGTTGTCTAGTTAATCCCTAGGTTATCCTCGGAGTTCACATGTCGTGGTCACATGCTCACTCCCCTAGATGTCGTACATTGTACGAGTACCCCAAGAAGGGATCCATACAGGCTCATGGAGTCATACACATGTACCCCCTTCTTGGTGTAATGCAACACACAATACATACCACGTCATTGCTACCGACCATTCGCTATGTAAATGCTGGACTCTTGGAGGTACTGGCAGGTATCACGTAGGAACACTTAGCACATATGATAGCACCTCGGTGCTCACATAGATTGTACCTTAGTACACACATAGGGTTATCCAGCACACGCATAGGTAGTCAGATCAGGAATGAGGATCAAGACACAAGAGGGAAGAGAACAAAAAAGCACTACACACTTAGGGTATGAAGTGCTAGCAAGTCATGAAGTGGCCCAAACGGCGCACGGGCAAAAGTACAAGGTAAAAGGTGCACAAGGTGACAAAGTCACATATGAATTCTGGTTGAAGTGAGACATGACGATTCTTGAAGCCAAGACAAAGATCTACAACTTTCATGTTGGGAGTTGGGAGAAATTCTGGCCACAATTCAGCCAAATAGGACATAAAACAGCCAAAAACAGCAAAAATAGGCACTATGCGGCACTATGCAGCCTTCTGCGGCACTATGCGGCATTCTGCGGCACTATTCATTTCATGCGGCACTATTCAGCCTTATGCGGCACTATACGACCTTCTGCGACACTATTCATTCCATGCGACACTATTCATTCCTGCGGCACTATGCATCCATGCGACACTATGCATCCATGCGGCACTATTCATTCCTGCGGCACTATGCATCCATGTGGCACTATTCATTCCTGCGGCAGTATTCATTCCATGCAGCACTATTCATTCCTGCGGCACTATGCATCCACGCGGCACTATTCATTCCTGCGGCACTATGCATCCATACGGCACTATGCATCCATACGGCACTATTCATCCATGCGGCACTATTCATCCATGCGGCACTATTCATTCCTGCGGTACTATTTATCCATGCGGCACTATTCATCGTCCCTGTCAGAACCAGGACAGATGAACATAGGAGATGTCCAAATATTGTTTTGGCCATAACTTCCTCAAAATAAGTCGAAATTCGGCGGTTCAAAAGCCAAAATTGGGTAGAATGAGATTTCCTACAACCTAGGACCATTAGTTTTCGAAAACAACCAAGTTTGATAGATCAAAACCATGAAAATCTATAAAACCCTAGTTTTAGAAACTTAGATCTACACAAAACTAGCCATTAAAATCAAAAACTTCAAGAACTAAACTTGTAGAGAATGAAGAGAAGAACAATATAGACAAATAATATCAAAGGAAAAATCAAGAATAAAAGATGCACAAATCTCCACTTTTGAGCAAGTTGTACTTGCCTAAGGGTGGTAGTTGAGGAAAATGAATGAAAGAGTGAATGAGGAGAGAGAGTGAGAAAGAGAATATAAATAGGGATTGAGTTGGCTTAAGAAAACCCTAATCTCTAAACATGTTCTAACCATTCCACTAATGACATGCTTAAAGGCTACATGCAACCATTAATAGATATTAAATAAAATTATGCACATGCTAAATACAGGATACAGAATTTATGAAAGAATACGTATATCAGGATCGGGGAGTGACACAGGTAGCTCAGATCAGTTAGTATTTGTTATCCAATAATACCTTAGGATAACCTTAGGAAGAGATCTTTTGAATTAAACCATCAGTTTACTACTACAAGGTAAGCCGAGGCCACCTCATCTTAACAAAGCCTTCATCATATGACCACTATATATGTTGGAACTTTATTCTAATTCTTGCAATATGATATTCTATGTATGTTATATGAATAAGTATAATTTGTGTTTTTCCTTATTTTTCAGGGGTATGGGCACAAATAACTTTAGCGGCTCACTTCCTCTTGAGTTTGGAAACATGGCCAATCTACAACAACTGTTAAGATTCTTTCAGTTTTCATTTTCTCGTATTCTCCATCAAGTCAATTTGTGTGCCTTTGTTTATCAGTTCAGAATGTCAAAAAGAATACTCACGTTAATTATCCTTTTCTATTATGACCAGGTACATAGATAGTGCTGGTGTGGGTGGTGAGTTACCATCAACCCTTTCCAAACTTAATAACTTGGAAACTTTGTAAGTCCTCTATATTATGTATTTGAATATGTTCACAATCAACAGTAAGTTTTTTGAACTTGTGTTGTTGTGCTTTAAGGTGGGCTTCTGACAATAACTTCACTGGCAAGATACCTGACTTTATCGGGAGCTGGACAAACTTGAAATCCTTGTAAGATTCTATAAAATTTTCACTTCTTTGTATATTTCCATAATGCTTTTATACATAACTGACAAACCCTAACAATGTATCTTCTTAGAGCCCAGTTTTCTAATACATACCTGGGTTCTGTTTTTCTACTTTATCAGGACTGCATGGTAGTTACAATGAAGAATTTACAAGGAATTGTTATTAATTGATAAGAATCCAAAGAAATAATGTATTTCATAGCGGTCATGTTTACTGTTAGCAACATATAAACACAATCACCAATGCTTCAAAACGTTCAATCGATGGAAAGGTCCTTTAGTACTTAGGTCTTTGTACCAAGTATGCAGAATAATTTGACCTATTAGATAATGTGAACAATTGGATATCTTGGTTGTTGCTTACCTACACCACTCTTTTCTTAGGAGGTTTCAGGGCAACTCTTTTCAAGGTCCAATTCCTTCAAGTATATCTAAGCTTATCAAATTGACCGATTTGTAAGTATGTCTACTTTGTGTTATTCTTATCTGATTGTTCCGTGTTACAACTTTTGAACTTTTCTGCATCTAACACTAAAATAATTTTATCATGTAGGCGCATAGGAGATATAACAAATGGGAGCTCGTCACTGGGGTTTATTAGTACATTGACATCTTTGAGCACCCTGTAATGCATCTTAGCTCAAATCCATCTTCTATTTTCTTATATTTAATGACACAGATTATCATACCAGTCTTCTTTCTACAGATTCTTAAGGAATAGCAAGATTTCTGACACCATTCCAGCAAACTTTACACCATACACGAACTTACAGAAATTGTGAGTCAGGTCTTTATATTGATTATTTATGTGAGCAAAATTTTATTATCTGGATACTTCATAACCTACAATTTGTTTCTTACTCTCTTCGAAGGGATTTAAGCTTCAACAATATAACTGGTGCACTTCCCGACTCTCTATTCAACTCGAGTTCTCTCACCTCCTTGTAAGAAATGCCTCTGTTGCAAGAGTTTCTAATAGTAACTATTGTCCTTTATTAAGCTTTAAAAAATTAATAATGCAATCATTGTTTACTACTTTTAATATCTCATTAATCAGATTTCTCGGGAACAACAGCCTATCCGGAAGCTTACCCACCCAGAAAAGCGAGTCACTTACAACCATGTAACCACTTTTATAGTTGTTGTTTTGCCTCTATTGTTTACATCATTTGGTTATAACAGTGTGTTCCAAAATTTGGATTGAACTAACTTTATCCCCTCTGTCATTTTTTTAGAAATAACCAATATCGCACTACTGATTGTAAATCTTTCTGTTTTTGCAGAGATCTATCATACAACCAATTCTCAGGAACTTTTCCTTCATGGGTCAGCAAAAACAATCTACAACTGTATGTTGAAAGAGCAGGAAACTTTTCAACTTTACTATTCTAGTTATGTTTTGATGTCTTCCATGTGGTCCAGTTCTCTATTCTAAAGCATGTTGAATCTAGAGTCCAAAGTTTTGAAAGTTAAATAATAGTAGACACTGGAAATGATATGGTAGTTGCTTTTTTTTATGATTTTTATTTTTTTACCTAGAAGATGGCCCTCAGTAGAGTTTAATAGCATTAAAATTTAATGAAGCCGACTCCAAAAGATAGGTATAGGGGATCTGCTGTAGTTGTATCACATCTAGACCCCTTTGCTGTCGTTGCATCACACAAACCAAACTAGTCTTAATTCATTCACCACCTAGTTAGAAGTCTGCATTTGTTTTCTTCTCTCACAATACGTCTATAAATGATGAATGGATGATTTAGTTTCCACTCAATGAAATGACTCTGCTGGTCAAATCAACCTACTATTCTTCAGAATTAAAGGCAAGGAGTAAAAAGATTAAGCAGTCCCGTAGCTTCTATGGAATAACAAATGGTTCTAATTATATTTCCAAAAATTTATGTAGAGATTTCATCATTAGCTTTTTCCATGTCAAAAATCACATCTATATCTCCTTTCTAATTTTTTTATTGATTTTCTTAATAAGTAAATAACTACGTAGTAACCCTCCCGGTATAAAACCAAATTGATTATCTGCATTTATCATTTTTCCGATTACTTAATTGTACTTTCCCAGAGTATTATGAAACACTATTTTTTTCTTATTCCTTACTCGATTATACTCTCTTAGGCTGGGTTTGGGATTTGCTTATTGGAGGCTGCTGCTTCTTTTTTTTTTTTGTTGGAAAGCGGTCCAAAAATGTTTGGTAACAACAACTTATAAAAAAAAAAGTTAATTCAAATTTGTGACAACTTTTTTGACTGGAGTCTCCCACTTGCTACCAAAACTTAGTTGCGGCATCGGCTGATACTAATAAGATATGACTGATATGTATCATTTTGGCATATCCCAATACGATACCGACCGCTACAGATATTGATCTATACCAACTTTGGAGTCTCTTTTCCAGACAATTCGAGTATTCGACAGAAAAAACTGAACAAAGAAGATAGAAGAATGAAAAATAGTGTCAAATAAAATGATCCAGTTATGTCGAATATTGACAATGTTACAGTATGTCAATAAGATTCATTACCGATAAAAAAACCATTTATTTTATTCAACTGAAAAATAAGAAAATAACACAAACCAATCATTAATAAATAATGAAATTCAATAACCATCATCATTTGTCGAAATTTTATATCTATAAATTCACAACATTCCTTCATATTATTCAAAACTATTTATTGTGGTTGCACTATGTCTAAAAATAAGTAAATAAACAATAATGTTTATTGCAAGTGGAAATTAACTAAAACAACATATAATATATTAAATTATGTCTAAATGTATCAAATAATTTGTATTTTTTTTAAATAATTTCTATCCTTTTTGGCTTTCTGATACGATGAATCCGATACTCTGACTGAAACTGTTGATATTGTCGATACTGATACTCATAGGAAGGGTCCAAAACCGATACCGATATTATGAACATGTTGCTTCTACTGTGGGCTTTTGAAAGGAGCAGCAAGCCCAAACCAAGCCTTAGAGTATGGTGTGACTCATAACCATAGTTTGCGGTATCGGTCGATACTGGTTGATACCGATACGGTCTATCATGTCTCGATCCGATATCGACATTAGACGTCTCTTTTTTAGTCAATTCGGCAAAAAAAATTGAACGAAAAAGGCCAATTAACAAGGGTGTAAAAGGATAGTAAGGTTGTAAAAACATGTAAAAGGAAAAAAAAAAACTTACCTATCGTAGGTAAACCAATCAGCAATGGTGACTACTATTTCATTTCATTTCAAAACTACTAAGAAACAACACATGAAATACTTAACATTATGCCTAAGGGCAAAGGGCATGTTTGGAAAGCAGAAAGCCGTCATGGATTTGAAGATTTTATATATTTGGAGCCAAATCCATGAGATCCTATGATTGTTTGGATCCTGGATTTAGATTTTAAAAGTGGATAGTGATTATTTTTCAAATCCAAAGTAAAGATTTGGAGGCTATCTCCCATCCTCATCTCCAATCCGGATTTGGGAGGAAGAAAGTTGGATTTGATTTGATTTTCTTTTTAATAATTTTATTGTTCAATTATTTACTTTACACTAATTAACATTTAATTAACTAATAACTTAATAATTAATTAATTAATTAATATTTTATATATGACATTTCTATTCTTAATTCATATAATTAATATAAATAAGTTGTTAGGGGATATTTAGATAATATAAATAAATAAAAGTATTTAAATATATAATACTAATAGGTCATTTTAAATTTAACTAGATAATGAATTAGTATATGCTATTATATTATTATAAAAATAGTAAATTAAAATTAAAATGATTTATTAATATTTAAATTAATTAATTATTGTTAAAGTTATAATTAACTAATAATTAATAATTTTGTTCACATTAATCATAAGTACTTAGTAATTATGATTAATAGTTAACCAAACTATTTTGTTAATTAGATAATTAGGTAATTCATATTTTATGATTAATAGTTAACCATAATATTTTGTTAATAACAACTGTTTATATTATTAGTTAACAATAATATTTCTTCTTGTAAATACATCCTACCATCAAAACACAAAATTTGGATTATGTCCACTTCCAATTCGAAATTCCAAATTTACCAAACAACTTTTGGTCCAAAATCCAAATATGGATTTCCAAAATTCAAATCCAAATCCAAATCAACTTTATGTTTACCAAACATGCATGCCCTAAATGTATTTTTTTAAAATTAATTTTAATAATTTATTAATAATTATTTTCTTTCCATTACCAAAATATTTAATACTCTGATGTGAAACCAACCGTCGAAATTGTCGATACCACTGATCCCGATACTCATAGGAATGGTCCAATACCAATACCGATATTACTAAACTTGCTCATAACACCGATAATTGGTACATCATTGTATATAATCCTAGTCTGATAAATATTCACTAGGCAGTTTTCTATTATTAAGAATTTGGTTCACTAAGTTGGGCATAGGTTGTATCCCGAACATTTTCAAAACTTAATAGAAATATCATCTTATCATATAATTTATTAGGATTTCATTCTAAAATATATTTTAACTTCAGAAACCATAGATTTGTGATCACAGTAGCAATTATAATATGTTATTCTCATTAATAACTTGAGATTTTTGAAACAGTTATTATTGTTGACATTTTTATGTTGCTTAAGATCAGCTATGCTGAACAGTGAATGTTAGCAACAAAACACTGAAGTGTATTAGTAAGTACAAGCGCACACGCCCATGTATGTACACCCCCAAACATATGCGTGCACAAAAACACAAACTAATGGATAATGTAATAATAAGCAAAGCTTTAAAGGAATATAGACAATATTCATAACCAGCATATCTACATCAATCTACCCTCAGGTTCTGACTGCCACATCTCTATATTTAATTATCTGCAGCAACTTGGTGGCAAACAATTTTGTATTGGATAGTTCTAACAGCAGGTGTTTACTGGAACTTTCACCCTCATTTCATGTTGTTTTGTGATAAATAGATAGCCCCTTATATTGTTTTATATATAGTGTATTGCCACCGGGATTGAATTGCCTCCAAAGAGACATTCCATGCTATCGTAACTCTCCAATCTGTAAGTCATGTTTTACCTTTATCTTAATCATTTACTCTGTCATGAACGGAAAAAGAAAGAAAGATGAGTTCTCTTTGACATATTCCATTCCCATCGGTTCAAATACTTTTTCTGCTAAATCTGCAGATTCTACCTTTGCTGTAAACTGTGGTGCAAGCACTGGTATAACAGCTTCAGATGGAAATGTATACGATGCAGATAAAACCAGCCTCACTGCTGCATCCTACTATGTGACTGATGAGAACAGGTGGGGAGTTAGCAATGTTGGAACCTTTGCAGAGGCCAGCAATGCTAGCTACGTAATATCAAATTTAGCCCAAGTTTCAAACACTCTCGATCCAGAATTGTTTCAGACTGCAAGGATGTCACCATCATCCCTAAGATACTATGGCCTTGGACTTGAGAATGGAAACTACACAATTAAACTACAATTTGCTGAACTAGGCTACCCCGATATACGCAGTTGGAAAAGTGTTGGTAAAAGGGTTTTTGATATTTATATCCAGGTACATGAATACTTAGAGCCTCACAATTTACACTAACATTTTTTTTCTTAGTCAAGTTAGATACTATTTTAGTGCTAAAGAGAAGTGGGTGGCATTAGAATTTATTTCACACCTCCATTTCAATTTGCATGAAATTTTCAAAGAAGGATATGGTTTTTGTTAGTTTTACAGAGGACATATGAATCGAAGAAAACAGACACACACACAAAGAGAGAGTTTTTCTCTCTCTTCTTTCCCTTTCCTGTTCCTTATCTTTATCCACCCCCACCCCCCACTGCACCTTCTCCCCTCATCACTTCTTTTCTTATCGCAGTAGCCCATCAATTATAGGTTAGATTCGAGACAAACTGAAGCCAATAACCGTCAGAGGTCATAGGGGTCCAACTGACGTCAAGCGAGTTGATTGGATGTGGGTATGGCTGCGGCCGACTGGTGTCTAGGGTCCGTATAGGGAAGGAAGCTGTCAGCAACAACAGAGGATCAGGTCCTATATGCTGCTGATGGCAGCATAGGTGTCCATATTTTGCTTAGTTTTTTGTTAGTTTAGTGTTTTTTGGGTTTGAATATTAAAAGCCACATTGCAATGTCAGTTATAAGCTTTGGGTTTTGTTTGGAACAATGTAGATTACGGTGACTTAATGTCAAAACTCACTTTGAAATGATTGACAAGAGGGAAATCCAAGGTTCTGTTCTGCCAAGAGACCGAGTTCATAAGGGAAGTTTGGTACTCATTTGCGTTCATTGGGTGAGGGGGACCAAGTCACTAAAGGGTAGTCAAGTAGCCTAACTGGTAAATCAGGGTCTACTTTTGGCGAGGGGCCAAGTAACTAGCGGGAGTTAGGATGAGCATTTACGAGGAGACGAGTCATTAACGAGAATTGGAGTGTTCATTCCGTGAGGGCCGAGTCACTAAGTGAATACATTTGCTCATTTGTAAGGGAAGGAGCCAGTAAAGGGAAAACGAGAGGTCAAATTCGATGGACAAGTCACTAATTGCTATCCATGTATTCTTTCAACGAGGAGCGAGTAACGGAAAGTTGGGTGCTCATCTGCAAGGGACTGAAGCACTAAACAGGAACATAAGCTTGAGAACTCTACCCATTAGCCTTATGAGTTTTTTTTTTTTTTTTGGCACTCTCGTCTTATGAGTGAATGTTTTAGCAGGTGTGCATGACCAAAGACATCAGAAACATCAAGATATATAACAGACTCTTATTAATGAAAGGATGGCTTTTAGCTAAAGATTTTTTATTATTATGTTTTCGAGTTTGTATCTTGGGTTTCTTCAGTTTTGTTATTCAGGGTTCTCTCCTTGTAATTGGATCTTTGTTCTGTTCATTGCCATTAATGGAATGTGGGGAATATTTTTTTAACCTTTTGGTGATAAAAAAGTAGGGTATCTGCAGTTTCGCGAGACGCAACAATTCACGCTGGAGATAGAGTTGACATAAGTGCTTATAATAAGGAAAATACAAACACTAGGATACATTGCTCATAGCTCCCCTTGAGACCCTTCTCATTGAATTCCTTGCAGAATATATCTGGTGGTGTGCCTTGAAGAGGAATGATTATCCACTTCAGGGGATTGATGATTTTCAGAACTTTTCACAAGCAATCACATTTCATGGTAGACTAGCTTGTAAGTTTTGTGTGTGTGTGTGTGTGTGTGTGTGCGCGTGTGAGTAAATGTGTAATGCTGTAGGAACAGGTTCAAATACCTATCCCTTTAGAAGGAAAAAATAGTTATTAGGGGGAGGCTGTTCTGTGGGTGAGAAATCTGGGTGTAGGAATTGGGCATCTTCGGACTTGCAGCAACTAAGCCATGTGGTAACATAGTTGTAGGTTATTGGGTTAATGAATATTGGATGGAGTGCATAGAATTGATTAATGGGTTTGAGTAGTGCATTGAATTGTGTAATGAACTGTGTTAATACAACACTCATGGAGCATGAACGAAATTGATTGGACCAAAAATATCTTTCTAAATTAATTATACAATTAAGCGTATACAATTGGAAATACGCTCAACATCAACGCATGTCTTAGCCCTCAAAATGTCAAATAACCCTATCCTGAATGAAGTGTGGCAATTGATCCTAGAAACACTGTCATGGGGTGGGGAGTGAAAATTGGGAGTTCCTGGACACCATCTATGGTGTCTACGTAGATAATACGAATAATATTTCTCCATTATATGTCTTTTCCAAAATGCCACACTGCATATTAATTTGGAAATGTTCTTTTAATTATGCATCTTTATTCAACTTTATATATTTATTGATTCAATTACATTTCAGGGACAACTTGCTAAAAAAGACTTTGATATACGAAAGGAGGCTGGTGGAACCTCATTTAAGACTGTTGTGGAGAATTTTAATGCTCCTGTCACGAACAATTTCCTTGAGATCCATTTCTTTTGGGCTGGAAAGGGCACTTGCTGCGTCCCTAGTCAAGGCTACTACGGTCCATCCATTTCTGCCATCAGTGCATCTCCAAAGGGTAATCACAATTAGTATAAGATATTGATAGTTTGCACTAAATGTTCACTAACTCAAACGACATTACCTCCGTGGTTCTCATTTTCAAAGTTACTGTCCAGACTTCATTCCTACTGTTAGTAACAAACCACCAACTTCCTCGTCCTCTTCAAAGACTGGTGTGATTGTGGGGATTGTAGTTGCTGTTGGCGTTTCAGCATTTTTGGCATCAATTGCAATTTTTCTATGGAGACAGAAGAAGAGAAGGCTTAACGCCGCCGATGATGAAGGTATAAACTTATATCAACAGATCAATGTGAATGAATAAGTTTTGAACTTTCCGATATAACATTTTTCATGTGCAGAACTATCTGGAATGGATGTAAGACCAGACACATTCAGCTATGCTGAACTGAGGACCGCAACAGATGACTTCAATCGTGCTAATATGCTAGGAGAGGGCGGATTTGGACCTGTTTTTAAGGTTCTTTTTTATTATAATCATTTTATTTATATAAAGTACTCACTACTATTCTATTAAAACTGTAATATAAAATGTAAGCATTCTACTTTTTGTTACAAACATACATGACCAATTTTTTTATATAAGTAATGGCTAATAGCTCCCGTCAACATTGGTTTATATGAAGGATCATATTAAGTCCTTAGCTGTTTTCACTAGTTACGGATGAAATTATTAGGTATGTTCGGAATGAATTTCGATAGTGTATGTTGCTTGCTCATGGTATTGTACTAAGGGTTATGAGTCTATAATATAATTATGCAGAGAAACTCTCGGACCTAAGATTTAAAAATTAGTAGGACGAAAATAGAGGATGTGAAATTAACTTGAACCAAATCTCAAAGAGAAATGAGAGAGATTGAGAAGGTTGTTGTTCATAGAATTGAACATGATAGCTAAAATGGATAAGTGCTCCTGCAGTGTTTTGCAATCATAAGATACCACTGACGTTGAAAGGAAAATTCTATGGGGAAGCTAGAAATTCGGCAATACTTTATGGATCAAAGTATTGGGCGACTACAACATAACATGTCCAAAAAATGCAACTGAAAAGAGAAGATAAGATTAGTGGCAATATATTGAAATATAGGTTAAGAAATGAGCATGTTTGTGGGAAGTTTCAGGTGGCACCAATTTGAGTATAAGATGACAAAAGATAATCTTAGGTGGGTTCTACAGCACAATGTGAAGTTCGTAGCCAATAGATGCACAAGTCAGGAACGATAAGCTATTAGTCGTAGGAGCTGTTAGAATAGGGGTAGGCCTAAATGAACTTAGACTGAGGTTATAACAAAGAATATGCTCTTTTTTATTAATGTTACAACGAGCATAGCCCTTAAAAGAGATTGAACTGAAGAAACGATTCAAATAGCCACCCCAAGATTTTGGGATAAAGGCCGTGTTGCTGTTGTATAAGTAATGACTGACAACATTAGTAAGCTACATTAGACAACTACACCATCATAAATAGTTGTCTTAACTTCATAGTTCATAGTACAAAGGATGTTAGGTTAGGGAACAATGTGTGTGGCCTTATTATGTGTATAACTTAACACATGTACCTGGGCACATCATGTACTATTTAATATTTCATGTGCCATTAAGTAATTTGCTTGTAAATTATAATTGTAGAATAGTAGGCATCATGTAAATATATGTATCTACAATGGAAATACCACGTAACTTTTGCTGGTTTATCAGAAAAGACTTATTTTTCCTTAGCAAGATATCTATCTACGCATTTTAGTGAGATTTCTCATATAATATGAAGTTTCCTAAAAGCACAAAATATGAAGCGTCGATTAAGAATGAATTTATCATACCATAATGTGCATCATTTCTGAGCCTCTCCTTTTTGTATCAATTAGTACTGACATGTCAATTGCAAGCTTTTCAACTCAAATAAATACAAGAAGTCATAAATAAACTAAAAACATAAGGTACTCGAGGTAGCTGATTCCCCGCTGCTGAGAGTTTATTAGGGATCTTGGCTCCTCAAATACACAGTTGGTGCCACTATGTATTGAAGTTTTGGAAGCTATAAAATATTTCCTTATAGCTTTCAATTTGATTCTTTATATATCTTCTAACTTTGAATCTGAATATCTTGAATAAACCTTCAACATGATCACTCACAATCATCATTCTATACAGAAATCTCAGACAACAAGGTTTCTTTTCATTTGTTGTTCTTTGTGCTTCTTTACTTTCTTGTACTTCTCTGAGGAATGTTCTCCTATTTCTCTTTAATGAAATGTTGGGGGGATTTGCTTTCTGTCTCATTAATGAAAATTATCTATGAAAATAATTTGATACATCATTTTACTGTAAAATAAAAGGAAACAAACAGATAAAAGGGTAATATATAATTGCAACTAATAATATTGTGTGATGTGCAGGGTAAATTGTCTGATGGAAGGTTAGTGGCTGTGAAGCAACTGTCAGTGGCATCCCACCAAGGGAAGCGACAATTTATAGCAGAGATTGCGACCATATCTGCTGTGCAACACCGAAACCTTGTGAAGCTGTATGGTTGCTGCATTGAGGGAGAGAAAAGAATTTTGGTTTACGAGTACCTGGAGAACAAGAGCCTAGATCAAGCAATCTTTGGTAAGCTGTGATATATATAAAAAAGATTAGCATGGCCCCTGCGCAAGGATGATACACACAAATCGTGAAATGGTCCATTTTTTAAAATAAATAAATAAATCTTATTTATTTGATACAGGTACGAGCAATTTGCAAATAGACTGGCCAACTCGTTTTGAAATATGTTTGGGTACAGCGAGAGGTTTGGCATATCTCCATGAGGAGTCAAGGATTCGGATTGTACATAGAGATGTTAAGGCTAGCAACATACTCCTTGATGTGGATCTCAGTCCAAAGATATCAGATTTTGGTCTTGCTAAACTATATGATGACAACAAAACTCATATTACCACAAGGGTTGCTGGTACAATGTAAGCAGTTGCAGTTTTCCATCTTTTTTTCCGTACATAACAATTTATATGCTTATCATTAGCATATACCATTATTATCTGAAATTTGTCAAGCTGAGTAATTCTTGCCTGTAGCTTGCATGACGGTAGCTTTATTATGATTTTGCAGATCTTGGCATGTACTGGCTACAGATCCATATAAATTCATATAAATTCATACATAAAGATACAATTAGAATTGAAACCTAAAAACTATCTTCTTTTGGATTGTGCATATCCATGTAGTCTCGATCCTTGTACTTTTACGGTCATTTTACCAACGTGCATCCTTTTTTCTTATAGCTCTTGTGGTTTCATCTCATTGTGATAGTGTATCTGCGTTACATTGTGAGCTATATTAAGTTTTGGAAATGTTACTACCTATAGAGTAAAAAGTTATTCTTGTGATGTCTCATGCTCTCTTTCGTCTATCACCACTTTGCATAGCACAAACTGACGAAACTCTATGTTGTACCAGTGGTTACCTAGCACCAGAATATGCCATGAGAGGACATCTCACCGAAAAAGCAGATGTGTTTGGATTTGGGGTTGTTGTGCTGGAGGTTCTCAGTGGAAGACGAAATGCAGATACAACCCTTGACGAAGAGAAGGTTTACCTTCTTGAATGGGTAAGTATTTTCTTATAGCTACTTTCTTCATGTCAATCTGGATATATTGACATTAGATATACTGATCTAATGTCACACACAAAAAGAATAAAAAGAGAAATATTCCTGTTGCAACTAAATGATGTAAAATGACTTGCTCTTTTTTCTTCTCCCCTAATTTTTTTTGGAAAAGAAAACATGGATGTGTATGGCTGTAAAATACCAGCTAACCCACTTATACCACTAGAAGATAAACTTAAGAAGGTTTGGATCCCATAGATTTGTACCACTTGATAACCTATTAGTTTAAAAATAAGTAGGATTAGAATTTTGATCATCATCAACATTATCCAAGCCTTCAGTTCTCCCTCATAATGTGTTCGACTGAGGAATATTATAAATCTTCATAAAGATTGGACAAGGTTTTTATGATGGGCCGTCGACTTGACATCTAACCTTTATGTTTGTGTTAAATTTCTAGCAAAGGTAACTATGAGATGAGAGGGTCATGCCACAAAATCTAGGATATCAGTTGGCGCAGGTAAGTAAGTGTACATTTTGGATATGCACTTTAAGCTCATGCAATCAAGTAGCACTCTTCAAGTTTTCCTAAACTTTAAAGAGGCCACACGATACAAAAAGCTCTGCCGCACATTAAGCCAAAGAGTGAAAATGAATGGCAATCCCATTAGGAGTAAATGTTCTATGATAATATATTTCTTTTTCTTTCTTATAGATTAATTTCCGGAACCAAACAAAGCATAGTTGCACATACTCTCCAACTATATAAAGTTGCACAAGCATGGCCAAATTTATCGATTTAATGCATCACTGGTATACTTCAAGAAGTTCGTTCAACTTAAGAGTGTAGCCTTCATCCTTAATGCAAGAGCTTGAACATTTAGCCATCCTCTTTGTCCATGCAAGCCCATTAAGGAAGCTTATCCGGTAAACTAGCTCCACATAATCCATTTTCCTCTTTAAACCTGACCTGACAGGCTTGGCACCTGCACGAGAACAACCGCGAGCTGGAGTTGGTGGACCCGAGCCTATCGTCATATGACCAGAGAGAAGCTGCTCGTCTCATTGGTATAGCTCTTCTTTGCACCCAGGCGTCGCCAATGCTACGACCGTACATGTCCAGGGTTGTTGCCATGATGACGGGTGACATTGAGGTGAGCGAGGTCACTGTAAAGCCTGGCTACTTGACGGAATATCAGATTAAGGACTTGAGCAGCAACTTCAACTCGAGCGATTTCTTCTCCAAATCCTCAGCTTCAACCTCAAATAGCCAAGACAACATACCATTACATGTAGGCATGGCAGGCCACAGAAGTCCTCCAACTTCTTCCTCTCAGTCATTGATACACTCGTTCATTAGTGAAGGGAGGTGATTGCTGACTGACTTGAGTGTACGTTTTGTAATCTGATCGTAAGGTTGTGATGATATCCCTTCTTTTTTTCGGCGAAATGTATCTGTATTCATTGTGCATTACATTCCCCTCTCACATGTGTAAATGTCCACGTTTTGATTGTATTGTCATTTTGCAATAAAAAGTTGTACTCTGTTGGCAATGTCTTTCTCAGGCTATCATAGTAGAAGATTAACTTATTCATTTGGTACACTGTAATGTAATCGTAATCGCAATATAATTAAATAATTTTTTTTCTTTATTTGATTACATTGCAATTACGATTACATTACAATAAACCAAATGGTTTTTTAATCAATAAAGAAATTAAGCCATGATCAGAAGGGACATACCAAAGTAGAATATACCTTGGGTTCACTTCATTTGGCTCAGATATTTATTCGCTCAGACTGTAGGAATTTCTGATCCCCTTTGCTATTTGTACAGAAAGAAAAACAATAGAAAAGAGGGGGGGAAACGCACAAGAACAAGGATAATTTAATAATGTGGTTCACTCCTCAAATCGAGAAGTTACGTCCACGTCCGTTGCTACAAGCTGCATTCTAATACTCATTTTTTATAGACATAGGATATTATGGCGACTTAATTGCAGGTGAAATATTCAGCATACCCCTTGCGACACTTGTCGACCTTATTGCGGTCAGTGGGTTAAACGATTCGGTCACTTAAGCGACTGGGGTCCAGCCAATTAGGCTCCACAAAACCTAACACAAACCAGGGTTAGACCAATAGTATGTATAAAAGACACATCTCGTCACATAAGAGTTGTATGGATTAGTTTGATTTGGATAATCATAAATGTATAACGTAACTCTAATTGTACAAAAATGTTTGTTATTCAAATTAAAATAACTAAATCCTTGTATCAGAACAATACCTAGAACTCCCAAGTCCTATGTTACAAGAGAGACAAGTAAAGTTGTGCCTTATGGCAAACCGCGGTTACAACATGTAATTCTGTACAACTTAAACGCTGATCGTTTGCTTATTTTCCTGATCAAGCTAGTTCATTTTTTGAAGCAGTTCTTGAAAGCAGGAGAGAGATGCTCTCAAAAGCTGCTTTTGATTTTTGAAAAGCAGCAAGGATATTAAACCAGGCCTAAGATTTAATTTGGGATTGATATTGCTTTTCAAGAACTGACAGCAGAACTTGACAGCGGAAGCTTTTTGATAAGCTATAAGCAATACCGAACCAGGCCTTAAGTGCTAACTAGCCCATCAAATAAAATTAGGCCCAAGGCCTAAGTGCTAACAGCTCATGTCAACTAATCCATCCATCGTTAGTTAATTAAATAAAATAAAATAAGGGGAGGGGTTTAATAAAGAAAGAATGAAAGGTCAAATAGAATAAAATAGAGAGAGAAAAGGAAAAAAAAAAAAGTGGTTTTGTCCTTTCTCCCTCCCCAAGAGCTGTGAAGTGAGCTTTTCGATTCTCCGAAAAAGTTTCTACGCATCCTATAAATAAAATAAAAATCCCAGAAGTCCCCCTGGTATATCGATCATCATTATGTCGCAAGTATTATTACTCGGAGGAGCTCAGGTCGGGTCTCGTTGCTTGAACGAAGAATATAAATTCCTCTCTTTCTCATTTTTAGAAGAATAATTTCCTTAGCTTCCATGTTGTTCCAATGAGAGACTAATTATTCTTATTTGCAGCAGGCTCTCGCTCTTCTTCCTGTTGCTTCTCCAAGAAAATCATCGCCGAGATCGAAGGTGCGTGATGGGTTAATTCTCGTCTGTGATGAGTAAACACTTTGAGGACTCTCCCTCAAAGTGTTTATATATATATATATATATATATATATATATATATATATATATATATATATATATATATATATGGGTCCTGCTAAGCACTCCTCTTTAATTTTTTTAACATTCAAAATACAAATCTATTCCTGCATTAAATATGGCATTAATTTGTGCATGTATGGAGGGAGGAGTGTAGGATGACATTTTAGGAGTGCCAATAATGTTAATGCAAGGGTACATTTGGAATTTGAATCTTAAAAAATTAAAGAGGAGTGCCGACATTTTAGGAGTGCTAATAGCAGCATATATATATATATATATATATATATATATATATATATATATATATATATATATTACCCGTATCATGGAATTTTAGAAATTGCCGTATCAATGTACCTGCTACGTTCCGCACCGAGTACTCATACTTCATAGCTTGAAATTTTCAAAGGGCTCTAACGTTGATAATATTCATGTTCTAGATGGAAGTGCCAACTTATAGGTAAAACATCCTCTGGATCCATGGCTGGCCCTGGGATAAGCCTGACAAGACTTCGGGCTTTGGCAACACCCCTCTATAGGGCAGCCCCCCAAGCCATTTGGTTTTCTTAGGACCAGTCCAACCCAAATCCAAATAAAACCTATATCTTTCAATAAGGATAAAGGGCAACCAAAATTAGCTCCGGCTAAGGCAACCTAACCCGCCGGGCCGGCCCTGTCTGGATCTCATGATAGTAAAAAGGACTAATTATCGAATCATAACCTATTTAGGCACCATATGTCACCCTGTGGTGATAGGTATTCTTCATTAATGGAAGAGCAAGATCTGGATATCAAAAGTAAGATATTTGAACATGTGAGGAAGATCTTTATAATGTGTACTAAAAGTCCTCGAAGGAGAGTCATGTTAGATGCCTGAGAAATTATATTTCTGAGGATCCAAGTCTGATTCTTAACATATTGGAAGGAATTCTTGGGGAAGTTATTAGCTAAGTAGTAATTTTGAAAGATTTATACGGCGTGGTTAGAGTATATATAAATTGGTCAATAGTCATTGTTCTTTCCTTGTTTTAACTATTACCTTCATGCTGGACAAACTGTGAATCCTTTCATTCATTTTATATACTTCATTACTTGTAGCTATCTAGACTTAGTTGTATTTTTTGATAAAGGCTTTGTTGGTGTACTCATGTTGCTTGTCTTGCTGTAAGTTTCTCTGTGTAATGTGATGAAAAATAGTGAACATTGATTACTTGGTGGTGTTTTATGGCTCAACCTTGGAAACAAACTGCAAAATGAGTGGAAAAGTTCTTGACAATATGTAAGATCATAAATGTAAACATAATGGCAGGTGTATGCTACTTAACTTCGTTTACAGAAGTTTCTCAGTAGGAAAGGATACAGAAGAATATGAAGGAAACCATAGTATCATAAACAAAAGTCTTTAGGCTTTATGCCTGCAAGTTGGACACTATGTTGTTTATTACTAAGCAATTAGTGGAAGGTTTCTGAGTTATTCCATGAATCATGTTAAGTAAGAAAGATGAACTTCATTTCAGAGAAATCTCACCTAAAGAAGTTCCAAAGAACTTTTGGCAGATCGCTAAGAATTTCCATGAAGAAGCAATACGTGGCCTTAATTCCGTCTACCTACAAATAACATTAGACTGGCCTTAATTTCACTTCAATACAATCTTTATTGATGCATGTCCTGCTACAGAAACTCATCCCATTGTCTGTCACACTTTCAGTTTACCCATAGCAAAGTAGCTGCTATGAGTTATGTCCTTATTTGCCTGTGGCAATGTAAGATTTTGCATCTCTGAAAAGAATAAAAAGAAAAATAGTTATATAAGTCCTTTAAATCCTACAGATGAGTTGAAAAATGTATTTTCGAAGCCTTAGCAAACAGATGTTAATTGTATTCTTATGTCTTAAAAAAAAAAAAAAAACTAATGGAATGCTGATTTCAAAGTCTAAGCAAATAGATACTATTTGCAATCAACACCTACAACTCCTTATGAACAGCGGTAATAATGATTACAGTCTCTTAAAGGAATATGCATAAAGGGTTTGCCTTACATTGGTCCTTCATTGAATATCCCATGGGTACTCTTCTGTATTGACTAGGACTTTTTGGTGCCATTTCCTTTATATACTTCTTTCTTCAACATTTTTGTGAGATAGTTCTAACTATAATACTCACTTTCTGACATCCAGATTCAGAATAAGCAAAGCTTCCAAAACAAATTATGGGCAACCTTCACATCTTCAGACGTGAAATACAAAAGTCCACACGCAGAAAACCGGTACAACATACAATGCATGTCAGTACAACAAGCCAGCAAAAGTAAAGTTGTGGTTAATCCTTTAGCACTGGAAGATGTTAAAGAACCACCTATACACCTGTACAAGCCCAAGGAACCTTACACAGCAACTATTGTCTCAGTGGAGAGGATTGTTGGACCGAAAGCTCCTGGCGAGACATGCCATATTGTAATTGACCATGGAGGCAACGTCCCTTACTGGGAAGGACAGAGCTACGGAATAATTCCTCCCGTAAGTATACATGCCTTGCTTTATGTTCTCTATATCTCTGTGTATGATGAGTGATAATCTTTCATAGAAAATTTATAACTCCTCTCAAGTATACTGAAATTTTGACTTTGTTATTAAGTTTGGTGTACAGTCATCTTATTGGCTTCCTTGTGATGTGATCTTGAACAGTTGAACTGTTCTTGGCACCTTTTCTATTGTTTTATCCTTCCTATTTTGTACCCACTTTGTGGTCTCCTCTTCCTTTAAAAGATGATCTTTCTCTATAGAACTTCCTTCGTGTTGTTCCCGAACCTGCAATTTTTCATTTCTATAAGTTGACATTACTGCTTTGATCAGCGATGCAATTTGACTTGCTTGAGAAAATCGTGCACCCTCCATAATCTTCCTCTGCTCTTTTGTCTGATATCAGAAAGTCCCTAGATTTTCCTTCTAACCTTCTTATAGTCTGAATAGTGATCCAAAGTTTGATGTCAATTATAAATCATTTAAGATGCCTGGCAGAAAATTCTTTGGAGCCCACCCGTTGGTAGACATCTCCAAATGATTAAGATATGAATACCAGGTCACACTTCTTGATCCTTCTATAGCTTCCAAAACTGTATGATTACGGGCTGCTAATACAATATCTGTGCCTCGCCTGTTCTTCCTTCCATCTTCAAGCTGACAGTGGAAGATTGTTATTCCTTAGCCAGTTAAAACAAACTTATTTAGCAATATATAGTACTTATGTGTCTCACAATCTTTCAACAAACACTCGTAATGAAAACGCCACGGAGATATTCTTGTTACTTGTCACCATTTCTTTTGCCACATGATTTGATATTTACCTCCATCAACTCTTTGTTTTCAATTTCAACAAGGGTCTTTTTTATTGCATAGTGATTCCTTGTGGCATTCAAATTAGTTTTTTATTTATTTTTTTGGTTGCATAATTCTTAACATGCTATCCATTACTATTAGATATCAAAGATGTCCTTTCACACATTTATTAAGAGGCTTCGGTTGTTTATTTTACAGTATAAAAATTGATAATGGAAATCTACGAGCAGCAATTCTACGATCTCTAGAAACCAAACAGCAGGATCTAGACTCAATTACGGAATTGAAACCAAACAGCAGGATCTAGGCTCATTATGGAATTGAAAATTTCTGAAAATCCCATTCTCTATAAACCTTAGCCTTGTCTTCTCTCCCGCCCCACCCACCCACAAACAAGTTTAGGCCCGGAAACAAACAGCATTCAACTTTTTTATGGATAATGTCCTTCCAAACAATCTCGTTTATTTTCTTATTTTATAAGGTGTCTCCATGCCAAGAGGCTCCCGGTTACGCCGGGTCTGGAGAGGGTCAAGATGTATACAAACTTACTCACATATATATGGAGAGGTGTTTCCGTGACTCGAATTTGCATCCTCCAGAATGCAAGCAATAAGCCTTAAACGCCCTCTTGTTTCTTTATAACGTATCTGTCAGATTGTTTAGTGCAGGTTAAGTACCAAAAAGATAGACTGTGTGAATTGTTTCTATTTTTTCTTCTGTCTCATTCTCGTAAATACATGTCTATATTATCATGCAGGGCGAGAACCCAAAAAAGCCTGGGGCCCCACATAATGTCCGATTATACTCTATTGCATCAACAAGGTATGGTGATTCATTTGATGGCCGGACAACAAGTTTATGTGTCCGCCGTGCTGTTTATTATGATCCAGAGACTGGCAAGGAGGATCCCTCAAAGAATGGTGTATGTAGTAATTATCTTTGCGACTCAAAACCTGGAGATAAGGTCCAAGTCACAGGTAGAACTACTTTCTCTGAACAAAACTTGATGAAATGTTTAAATGGTTGGGATTTAAGTGCCAATGCAAGCTGAAGTGGTCAGTCAATGCATATGTTGGCACTTCTTGTGAGTAGCAGATAATGAATAGATTTTATATGATAGGTTATTTATCCAAACAAGAAGTCAATGTACAGATATTCGCACAAACTAAAACATGTTCAGGTGATCATCATGCTACTTTTATTCATAAGAATACCACAATAATCATATAATTTAGGATGAATAATCAAAATAGCTTAGCGTCAATGTAAGCCTTCCTTGCACGCAAGAAAGAAAGGAAAGTAGTGAAAAAAGGATACCTGCAGAGGAATCAAGACTCACAACTAACAAAAGGGTCTGATTAGTTAAAATTAACAATAAGATTAGTTTGGCATTTACTTTAGTACTTTTAACTGGCGTCAGTAAAAGAAATAATGTTTGAGAATACATAGTATTCATGAGAAATTCTAGTTCACATGTTGTTCAACTTTTCATCTTGGAACCTAGTAGATCAGGCATATACTCTGTCTTCCCTCATAATGTATCTTACCAATTATTCGATTTCTACATCCTGTCGTGTTAAAATGTACAAGTGCTAAACCAGAACTCCTTTTTTTTGCCTTTTTGTTAAGGTTATGGTTTGATCTGATATGAACGTTTCACAAGTCAACCATTTTGGTAAGAAGACGATGAATTGATCATGAATTCTAATGGTTTGCAGGTCCTTCTGGCAAAGTTATGCTGTTACCCGAGGATGACCCTAAAGCCACACACATCATGATTGCCACAGGGACTGGGGTTGCTCCTTTCCGTGGCTACCTCCGCCGTATGTTTATGGAAGCCGTCCCCTCCTACCATTTCCACGGCCTTGCTTGGCTATTCCTTGGGGTGGCAAATACTGATAGCCTTCTATATGATGATGAGTTCTCTAGTTACCTCCACAACCATCCTGACAATTTCAGGTTTCTGGGCATTACCTCCCAATTCCCTGTGCATGCTTTGTTACACTGGTCATTTATATTAGCTAAACTTATCGAGCCTTTACATGGAAATTTTTGCCAGGTATGACAGAGCCCTTAGCAGAGAACAGAAGAATAGGAATGGGGGAAAGATGTACGTACAAGACAAGATTGAGGAATACAGCGATGAAATCTTCAAGCTCCTGGATGAGGGAGCACATATATACTTCTGTGGGTTGAAGGGGATGATGCCTGGGATTCAGGAAACATTGAAGAGGGTCGCAGAGCAGAGGGGTGAGAGTTGGGGTGAGAAGCTCACCCAGCTTAAGAAGAACAAGCAGTGGCATGTTGAAGTTTACTAGATGAGACTTGCGAGTTGGGAGGCTACCGTGTGGTTGTCAGGCACAGCACAGAACAAGCACAGGACATCACTGGTAATTTGTGGTTCCAGTCTCAGTAGCCAGGCATTAGGTGACAAGGCTATATTCATGCATATCGAAATCAGATGATTTTACAATACCTTCTATTAGAAACTAATGATTTCAACAATATCAGAAATAACAGTTCTCCGCTAGGGAAGTGGAACACCATTTGTGGTCAATTTTTCATTAGTGGGTGCTAATATACGCTATTTACCCCTTTTTTTCTTGTTGCTTTGGGAACTTATGTATGACCTGTTACAATTTGTACTCTTCCTATCATTGAACTCAAATGAATGCTATATCCTATTGTCCTCAAGGCTTCGAGCAGTAATAATCAGCAATATTGTTCTTTTTGTTGGTGGCACGGTTTACCGTCTGTTTCTAGAAAATGATTGGGCATTGTGCTCTCTCAGGTGAAGTGCTCTCTTTTCAATCTTTGAATTATCGTCATTGCAATCCAGTAAGCCAATGGAAATTTGTGGTTGTCCAAAGAGCTAAGTTTGAACTTGTGAAGCTCTGTAGAGCACTCTTCAGATCATGATACAAGTGTCAATCAACCTGAAGCAAAAGTTGCTTGTTTTTAAGAACTGTTAGAAACCGAAATAAAATAAGCTACTCTATAGGAAAAGATGAAAAATACTCGACCAACCAAAAGGGAAAGATGAAAAGTTAACAAAATTATACTGTTGATATCTTGATACTACTAAATCCATTCTTCTTTTTTTTACGTTTTCACTATAAATGAAATAAATTGCATGCCATTCTAGTAATTCATTCATTGGTAGTTATTCTTATTAACAGAGTGGAATTTGACAGTTAGGCAACCTTCGAAAATCCATGCCTAGACAAAGATCTCTCCAAGTAAAGAAAAAGCTCTACATATATACGCAATATTCTTGATCTATCCTTTGCTTGTTATGTCAAACTAATCTCCCTTGTATTAAATAAAACTCTCCAAACTTGTATACATTGGATAACAAATTCCAATAGCAACCCAATTTCAAACTTCTTTTTGTTCTAGATAGGACAATTGTAGGGAGTGTCACTCCTTTTCACTTTTTGACTTAATGCGTCAATAGAGATATGCAGTTCCATGTATAAAATTGTATCATCTAACCTCTTCATGACTTTTTATACTCTAGGGAACCTCGGTGTCCTTGGTTGCATTTAAACTGCATAGCCAAAAGGTAGGTTTACCTACTCGCTAGCTTGCAATTTGAATTTTATGTTATGGCCCTCTTATTCTTGTAGTTACTCATATTGGAATTTAACAGCAACATAGAGGATTTTTGACAGGTCATAAAAACTGCCAATTCTTTTATGGAGCATACTCATGGAAGAAAGCTCGGCTGATGATTTCAGTGAGATAATCGTGCAAAGAGTATGTGTTGCTTCTCTAATCCCTTCCCTGTTTCAAGTAGGAGAATGCCCCTATCAAAATGGTTCAGAAGTTTACAATGACTCCCTACCTGTGGAATATTGGGTATGGGGTCACAATACCAAAGAATCTTGAGAAAACTGGCAGAAGCCTCCTTTGATGGTGTACTTGCAGACTTCAGATACATGGTAACTGGTAAGCCAATTGATGTCGAGTGTCGCACCCAACCAAGATGTGCTATATTGCTATGAACCATGTGGTCATGAGGACCAGAAACCATAGGTACACAACTACACACCATCAATAACCTAACTCTCTATATCATAATTGATTGGTTCTGATCCACAACAAGAACTTAGGTCATGAGAAGGCCTCACAATAAGTTGGCTATTGATCATATCAAATACCAAATTCACAAAGATAACTTAATGCTGATATCATGGTAGTCTATTCCGAAAATCCACCTATCTTGAAGAATATGAAATGGTATCTGAAGGTTTGTTCGCAAGTCACCAGCAGTACCTTTCATTCGAAAGTTAGTATACTCGTATTGCAACTTGGATTAAGATTGCATCTCCATTCTGAATTATCATGGTGTACAACATACAGTTAGGCATCTTCGGTATTTCAAAAAGGTAAACAATGTAACCCTGATGTTTCAAAAACTATGTAAGCAAATAAAATTTTAAAACTATGAGAGCAACATTCAAATAAAATTTTAAAACTATGAGAGCAACATTACACAAAGTCCCTTCAGTTTCAGTATGAACAAATGAAAGTAGTTCCAGAATCCTCCACAATTCATCCAGTTGGACTGAAACGTCTGTTGGTGTGACGGTGTCCAAACTAGAGCAAGTACAAAAGGAAGTATATTGATCAAAGTATCCAACACAAAATACTCGCATGGCAATAAGTTCTACTACTTTAAGCCTCCAAGTTTTATGTACCAAAGAATCCTTCCAAACCGCTTTAAATTCCACAACTCTTGCATATCAGCTTATTGCTTTCCAGTCAACTATCATCTTAACATCATTGTACCAAGAAAACAATGATATTCTCTCTTCTTCTTTGAAGAATCCTATCTCAACTCCCCAACTTTACAATGTAATAGTTGAGCACATATGTCCAGCTTGATTACAAAGCCGAGTAATGTGAATCCCAGATTTTGTCTTCCCAATCCAATATATAGCTCAACTGGAATCCTTGTTTTTGTACCACCCTGGATTTGGCATGCAACATTTCCGTAGAATAATAAAAGCTTGAAATTAAGAAACCCATATTGAAAAGAAAGCTTGAAAATAAGAAACCCATATTGAAAAGAATGGTCAGCTTATATGCCTCAAACTCCTGCTCAAATTCTTCTATCAATCATGAGAAAAAAGACCACCCAGCAAAGAAAGACGAAAGCAAAATACTGGCTACACATCAATAGCATGAAACTCAAGCAATTACACAATATTTTCCAATCATAAATATTTAGACACAACAAGTGACCCACATAATTTAAGCAACAAATACAATAGAAATCAGTGTCACCAAGCACAGAGCATATGAAGTTCCATCATTCTCAAACACATTTAACAACACTAATGGACTACTCTACTGGTAGCAACTTGTTTTTCCTCTAAACTTCAACCTCATACATCTTCATCAGCTCGGAGCACCAGGCCAAGGGAACCTCCTTTTTAAATCCCATGGTGTTTGCAAACCTCTTGTTTGATGCGATCCCATTGTTGTGGGTGAGGAAAACACGAGCTCTTTCCCGGCCCATAACAGGTGCTGAGCATGCGCTGTCCGGGCTGCTCACGAGGACCGACTCGCAGATCTCATGCTCGTGCTCATCGGCAACCAGTATATTATAGGTCCCAGTACTATCAGTCACCCCATCAAAATTGCAGGTATTTTTATTAGTGTCCCTTGTTCGGCATTCCACCCTCACTTTTGCACCTACAAACACGGGAGAATTTGAAGGATGTCAAAATAAAAGCTATAACCCAAAAATTATATTGGTGGGATGAAATGTTCCGCATAGAAAATTTGGCACAAAAACTTTGTTGCTTTTGTTGTTGTTGTTGTTGTTGTTGTACATAGGAGTAGATTTGAAATAGATCCATTGGAACTCCAGATACAAACATCGTGAGCTAATTGATTTCTGGTATTGACTTAGTTCAATTTTAGTTCCCTGCCAAAGTATTTACACTATGTTTATAGCAGAAAGAAATCTCTAGTTAGATTCTAAAACAAATTTATAGAAGTGTATCCAAAAAATCCCGTTGCATTATAAATCTTCTATCCTTACTAAAGGGAATTTCAACTTAGGTCTCTCAAATCTTATTGTTTGCGCTTATGTCCCTTAAAATTTAAAATCTCCCAGCAAGCAACATTGGTAGATGACCAATATTTGGCTTTGTTATGTGGAAATCTAATAAATATGGCATGTGACACAATTAGCACAAGTAATTCAGTACTTGGTCAGGAACTGTTCCATAAACACAAGCGGTATAGACAAACCTATATTGACTTCGAGGATTTCTATTTGGATCTAGACATAAAATATTCAAACCAATTTCGCTTCGCACTCGGAGCTAATCCCTCATATGCCACATCTGGATTCAACGTTATTTTTAGTAATGTAACATAAACATTGTAAATCAATCACGCCTTGGCATCTATGAACCATCAATTTTGGGAGTGGTCAAAAGTTGTCCCAAAATTAATCTGACCTTCCAAAAGTTTTTTGATAAGTTGTTGTCACCAAATAGCTTTGAACCATTTTCCAAGAAAAATAAACAAAGCAGCCTCCAATAAGAAATCCCAAACCTCAGCTTTGAATGTCATGATCAAATCTTAATTAGATGGATGGTCTTTGTCTACGAAATAAGACTATGCAAGCTACTAAGCTGCACATGCTGGCATACATATGATATTGACTAAAACACTGGTTCAAGTAAAGTTATTAGATTGCCTAAAACTAAAACTAGTTTGGATGTGGTCATGTGGTAAGCAAATAAATACGGCACATGCCAATTACCACAAGTAACTCGTTATTCCGTAATCAAACTATTCCAGACTTCATTTGGCAAGTGGGCCGGCCAGCCCTTCATATTAGGCCGAAAGCCATTACATTTCATTTGTGGCTGGGTGGGTCATATGCATGGGCATCAGACATCCAGAACATGCCATAAATTGGGGTTTGGACAACCGAGCTAGCCAAAATGGGAGGAATTATTATATGTGTCGGGATCCCCGTGCACCCTTCATCCTCAACCGTTAGATTGCATTGCATGGGGTACAATCTAACAGTTGGCATGGAAGGTGCACACATTCCCATGCAATCTAACTGTTGGCATGGAAGGTGCACACATTCACATGCAATCTAACAGTTGGCATGGACAGGTACACGGTGAGTCCGACACATAGAATAATTTCTGCCACAAGTGTAACTCTTTTTTTTTTTGGAACTCGACCATATTTGGAAGGAATAATCCGCTTCCCCGTGGGATCGAACCCATCCCATCGAGCCACGATAATGTTATGTCTCCACCTGCTACCACTAGAGCCAGAAGGCTTTGACATATTATGGCCCCAAGCCTACCTAGAAACATGCAAATAACATATTTTGCCAAGGAGTATTATGTAAAATCTAATAATAAAGGAATACAAGTCGAGTTTTCCTAAATTTGTATTTTCCTCCGGAAGAATATTGCAAAAAAAAAAATGACTTGCTACGTGCCGGGATCCCCGTGCACCCTTCATCCTCAACCGTTAGATTGCACTAGATTGCATTACATGGGGTGCAATCTAACGGTTGGCATGGAAGGTGCACATATTCCCATGCGATCTAACGGTTGGCATGGAAGGGTACACAGTGAGTCCGGCACATTGAATAATTTCGGCCCCAAGTGTAACTTTCTTTGAACTCCACCCATATTTGGAAGGAACAATCCGCTTCCCCATGGGATCGAACCCATCCCATCGAGCCACGATAATGTTATGTCTCCACCTGTTAACCACGAGAGCCAGAAGGCTTTGACATATTATGGCCCCAAATCTACCTAGAAACATGCAAATAACATATTCTGCCAAGGAGTTTTATGTAAAATCTAATAATAAAGGAATACGACTCAAGTTTTCCTTAAATTGTATTTTCTCCAGAAGAATATTGCAAAAAAAAAAAAAAAAAAGACTTGCTGAGGACTCGTTCAATAATCCTATTAAAAAATGATGGTAAATACAATATAATTACACACCTAATTGATAGACAGAATCCATCTCCTCGCCTCGGTCTAGGCCAATCAGAGGCCAGTAAAATTGCATAACAACTAAATTAATAACACTAACTACATCAACAATAATTCAAAGATCCATCAAAATAATAGCAAAATTATTATGACCATTAGATCTATCAACTCAACGGCTGTAGTTTGTACGAGCTACTTGTACTAATTTCAAAATTAATAATTAAAAGGAATAAGCAGATCCGGGTAGGGTCTGGACCCGGATCCGCCATAGAACCGAAGAGAATAGCCAACGGAGTTGGGGTTCCGTTTAGTTACCGGCGATGTAGGTGGAAGCGGGGGGTCTCGAAACCAGCGAGACACGTGTCACAGAAGACACGGCCAGCGACGACGAAACCCTTGGTCGGAGTCGCGCGGGCAGCGGACGCCAACGAAGGGAGGGAGACGGCAGCTACGGCGAAGATGACGGCGGCGGCGATCAGGAACGACGGCGACTTCGCCATTGCAAGAGATTTGAGAGAGAGAGAGAGAGAGAGAGGAAAGTGAAGTGGGGGGAGAGAGAAAGAATAAGTGGGGTAATGATTTTATATGAGTAGGGTTACGGTGACCGCACCGGTGAGAATAAGCTGCTTTTTGAGGTTCTGCGGGATGCATGTGATGTGAATAGAGTTTGTGATAGAGTTTGTCAATTGTGGCAACTGATACCCGACCCGTTTTGTTTTTTTTTTGAAATAACAGGGTTGGATTTATAAAAGCAAACCCGAATCCGGATCATGGCGGGGGAAAGACTTGGGTGAGCATATAACGGTTGAAAACCGAAAACCGAACCGAACCGAACCGAACCGAAATATGACAAACGGTTCGGTTTTTCGGTTATCGGTTCGGTTTACGGTTTAAAATTTTGAAAATTTAAAATAACGGTTCGGTTTTCGGTTCTTCATCCGAAAAACCGAACCGAACCGAAAACCAATTTAGATTTAGTAATTTATCAAACTATCCACAATATACATATACTAATGTTTATTAACCCCTAACTGAGCGCACTCTCTTCTCATATTCTATGTCGGTGCTTCTTTGAGCACTCTCTCTATCTACCATCAATCTATATATACTAATATATTTCACTCTATGTAATATAACAATTCATAAATACAATAATGTCATATATTTTTTAAAAATTTGTTATTTAAATAGGCTCATTTTGCTAAAAACTTGAAGGCCATGCACATTGGCCCATGAAACCGAACCGAACCGAAAACCGAACCGAATTAATTCGGTTCGGTTTTGTTCGGTTTTTATAAAAACGGTTCGGTTTTCGGTTTTGAGAAATACGGTTTACGGTTATTTCGGTTTTCACATATTCGGTTCGGTTTGAACCGAACCGAACCGATGCTCACCCCTATTCGTGGATGCATCATGGCGGGAGAGGGAGTTAAAAAAAAAAAAGCTGACCCGAATCCGGATCCGAAAAAAAAAACCATACGGATACAATCTTTCGAATCCGACCCGTGACAGCATGTGATGAGTGGTGGCAGCTGGTGTATGTCTGTCCATCTGTCGGCGAATAAAATAATTAGCGATGGCTGGGTGATGGTAAGGTTACCGCAATTCGGTGTGCTATATGGCGAGATTGATGGCGGAACCAACTGGCGGTTAGGTTACCGAGGCAGACTGGAACAGAAGAAGGACGCGGAGAAACAGGCATGCATGCTCCGAGTCGCCAAGGTTTTTGACTTTAAAGTAAGCAAAATATTATTATTTTTTAATAATTCGAAGAATATTTTCTTTGCGCCGCTAATTGCTTAAGGTTTAAGTATAACCTTTTTCCATTAAAAAATGATTTTAAAAATTAAACTTTTTTTATTCCTGCATAATGTTGTTTCAACCCTAGTTAGCAATTCGGCAAACGAAAAAAATTCGGAACGACAAAAGTACTAGTATAAATCGGCACACTATAAGTAAAATACAGTCAAAAATTCGATCAAAAATTCGTCTAACGAAAAACATTCGGACCAGATTTAATTCGTATTTCGTATGTTTCTTATGAACCAATTCGGCACTAAAAATTCGGCATATATATAGGGCCCACCCACCTCTACTCCTTCATAAACAAGGGTTCAGTGTGAGAATAAGAAGAGGTTGGATTTTCGGTTTTTCTTTGATTGTTGCAAGCAACGTGTGCAAAGACTCTTGGGTTTCTTTTTTGGTTACTGCGAGACTTTTTCTTCTTTTCTTTTGATATTTTTTGAGAATTGTGTCAGTCTTAATATCTAATAGCAACAAGAGTCAAGAATGTCAAGGCTGTTGGGTTTCTTGGTCACATTTTTTTGGCCAAATTTTTTAAAAATTCGTACGGTACGCGTTTAAAACGCCACATGCTTAAAATTTGCGTACAAATTCGAATTTTTCAAAAGTACGTAAGTATTATACGTTTATGTAAGATACGGAAAAATTCGCGTATAATACGCGTTTTATTCGGGTGATTGCTAACAAGGGTTTTAACGTAATAAATATATATTTTTATATAAATACTTGTACTAATTATATTTATTAATATTAATAAATATAAATAATTGGTAAAATATTGGTAAAACTACTTATATAAAATGTACATTAATTGTATTAACGTGTGTCTTTAGAAAATACGTTAACATAATAGGTCTTAAAATGGGAGGTATATGTCTTCGACTACCTCGAAGCACCTCAATTCATGAATTAGAGCTGAATATTTTTTCAGTTTTGACTTCAACTCTCTCTAGAGTATTAGTTGGAGTTTTATATTTATTATTATTCTATCAATACACATGTTGGACTGTTCAAACAAAACTAGGTTTTACAGGCCAGCCCCCTTTTATTTAGCTAGGCCCAATATGGGTCCAAGATGAAAGTAACCATACCAAAGGGCTCGATTCTTTCTCTTTGTGCAAATTTAAGTTGAGTAATGCTATTCGTACTTTCAAATTGTCACTTCAAAATATTCTTCCTTATGTGGCAGCTGAAGTGGCATGTTAAATAATTTTATGTGTCATCGACATGACAGATGACATGGCAAATTTTAACCCAAAAAATTAATTATCCAATTTTTGTCCACGTTAATTTAATGTTAATTTTAATTTTAATTTTAATATTAATATTAATTAATGTTAACATTAATAATAATAATAATATTATTGTTAATATTAACGTTAATATTAATTTTAATGTTAACGTTAACCCTTAATTTTTAATTTTAATGTTAATATTTATAATTTGCTATGTAGCTACCATATCAACATTGTCACTCAGCTGCCACGTAAGGAGAAATGGTTTGGAGGGACAATTTTGAGAGACAAATAACATTATTCATTTAAGTTATTAAGAAGTGCAAATTAGGAGAAAAACAAATTTAATAATAATATTCCATTTCATAGAAAAAACCTTTAACTTTTATCCCTTGATTATTATTTGTTTCATTTTGTTGATTAGAATACAATTAGGAGAATTGGGAGTAATTTGGTTAGGGATAACATGGAAGAAGGATCAACGATGTCCCATGCCCATAGTTCTACAACGTACGTTCAAAGGGTTGGAATTATCAAAATTTGACTTATTAAATTATGAAGAGCTGTAAATATTATTGGAACATGCTGGCATTGAGTTCTAGTCATAGCCTAACTGTTAGATCAAAGAAGCATCATGGAGAGGCATAGATTTTCTTCACTTCTTTTATTTTCTTGTCTAGAAGATCGTGTAAAGCTAGTGTATCCAATGCATCAGTCATACTTGTAAACTTTGGAGCATTTCTTAAAATATTTTTAGTATTTGTTTCACTCTAAACAGTGCTACTTATTTAACAAAAATTGTAATATTATTTTAATTTTAACATCATTTGTTACAGTAAAAATAATTTTAGCACCACTCACATGAACTCGTTACAAAAAAATTACACCAACCAAACATCCCTTCGACCTTGCCTTCAAACCATTTTCCTCATCCTTCACTACTTTGTGACAACATATATCGACAAAGACTAGAAAAAAATTTAAATGGATTTTGTATTCACTTGATGAAAATTTAAATATTTATTCAAAATGAAATTCTGGATTTCAATCAATCAGACCAACTATTCATTCGTATTTCAAGCCATGCTCTTCTTTTCCTGATATGAACAAAGTGAAGCGAAGAGATCACAGTAAGCAATATATATCATGAATTAATCTAAGATTACATGTACACACCTAAGTAAATTTGCATGAAAGATCCTGGCTTTCGTACTTTGGTGAGTCGTCCAAGATCCTTTCGATGACCTATGTTGTGTTGAAGGGATATCTATATGATCCGATCGATTGCGTAAGGCCCGCGGTAGTAGCGGAATCGGGAAAAGTATACAGAAAAGACAGTTCTTTTCTATTATATTAGTATTAGTTAGTGATCTCGGCTCGGTGAGTCCTTTCTTTCGTGATAAACTGTTGGCACCAGTCCTACAATTTTCCTCTGTGGACCGAGGAGAAAGGGGCTCAGCGGATAAATTTGCAATATATTATGACGGCCTTTCAAATTCTCTCCTAATGATCTCTAGCACAATCTCATTCCAGGTATCGATTGCCCCCGGCATGCACCAATGCAGGCAGTCCTGCGGCGGCGGCTCCCCGTTCGGCCCTCGCCTCGTCAGCTTGTTCGGGTCGGGGCTCCGGTACGGGCCCGGGTGCCCGTCGTGCCGGTAACCAAACATCTCCGTTATATCCATCCATCTCAGCCTCGAACCGCCCCCGCCCGACGTCGACCTGTCCACCGCGCGACGGAACCCCGCGGCCTGCTTCTCGTGCATCGCCTCCGTCAGCTCGTTCCTCACCACCTCCTTCGCCGGCCGCACCTTCCCCGTGCACGACCCGCCCGTGTTCCACGTCCCGTTCTCGTAGTGGCTCGGGGAGTAGGACCGGACGATGGCAAGGCCAGTGAAGTTGCGGTGTTCGGCGATGGCGGTCAGGAACGTCTCCACCGAGATGCCGAACGCTTCGACGTTGCCCACCTTCATGTCCCCGGCGTCCTCCGGCCACCAGAGCTGCCCTCCCACGATGCTGTTGCCGACGACGTAGGCGGAGGGCTTGGTGAACCAGTGGCCGGACGATACGACCACGACGTCGAAGTTGGGGAGGAACTCCATGAAGTTGTCGTCGGGGACGTCGAGGTGGACCTTGACAACCCAGTCCGGAGCAAATTGGAGGGTCTCGTTGGTTGTGTTAACGAGCCAAGACGACCATATTCGTGCAATTGTTGTCGAAGTGGACCTGCAGCCATGCAGCGCATTTGCATGTTATTGTCGGGTTACAAAGATGAGGTAAGCCGAACAAGTCTTCGGACTTGGGCAACCCCTCTCTGCTAGGACAACCTCCCAGGCTCAGCATGATCTCACCAAAGGTCATGGTCGTGGATGACCACCGGGACCAGCTTACAGTAAGGATCAAGCGACAACCAAATTGCGTAGATGTGACCACAACAAGATTATATAATTAATTCGATCGGTGGACCAACCAACCTGAAGTACCATCGCTTGACCCGACGGCCGCCCCGATGGTAGCCGCGGTTCTTGGGGGTCTCCGCCTGCCACAGGATGCAGAGCATGGACTGCATCTGGTTGCGGGCGAGCGAGTCCCCGACGAACGCAAGCGTCTTGTTCCTCATCAGCTCAAGGAACTTGCGGGGATCGAACCGCGGGAGCTCGCACCGGCTAGGCTTCCACCTCCACTCCTCGTACTCCCTGTCCGGCCGCCCGTTCCCCTGGCAATTCTGCGACTGCGTGATGATCGGACACGTGCTGTTCCTATACAGCGGCGCCGCTCCAACTCGGTCATACACCCATCGACCGTGGTAGAGATCACAACTCCTCGAATCATTCTTGTTAGCCTCACTGTGATCATTGTGATGGTGTTCAATGTAGGACTCATGATCACGAGAGAAGGGTGGTGAGAGTATAATGATAGTAGGATGAGAGGAAAGAAGAGACGCAACAAGAACAAATAGAGCTAGTCCTCCCACTGCAAAGCCAGTGAAGGATACGGACCTCGGACACGACACGACTCGGCTCTCGAGGGAAGCCCCCGTCGAAGCGGTCGACATCGAATAACTTTAGTAACATCTAATGATCTTAAACATTCATACAGGAATTTGAAGGTTAATTCGAGCAGTTGTACTTTGCAATAATCGATCAGAATTGCGCGTTCATGAATGTTGCAAACTTTTGCTGGAATGTACATGACTCCATTCTAACTTGCAAATCTCTATGGAGAGAGGAGAGAGGGAATGTGCATGCATGCATGAATGTAGGACACTTTGTACGAACAAGGTTGAATGACACCTATGAATGCGAAATCTCACTCTCCTTTTTTAGGGCAACCCGGAAAAGTAGGAAAAATCTAGGAAAAGGTTCTTTGACCACTACTTATAAAATTGTGTAATAAATGTTATTTTGTACACCCAACGGTCATGGTGTTCACTGGGCCGGTTCGGCCCGGGCCCGCCCGTGGACTGCACCGGCCCGCCCCCCTATAAGCCCGGACCGGCCCGCCGTGGGCCCGAACCGGCCCGGCCCCCCACGTGCATTCGGTTCGGGTCGCCCCCCCCCCCCCCCCCCCCCCCCCCCCCCCCAGCCTGAGCCCGGTCCGGCCCGGACCGGTCGTAATTTTTTTTTTTTTTTTTTTTAGTAAATAGGCCCGGCCCGGTTGGACCGGCCCGGCCCGGCCCGCTGGGACCGGTCCAGCTGCAGCCGACCGTTGGAGGGTTTTTTTTTTTTTTTCAAAGTTTTGACCGTTTGGGGGGGGGGGGGGGGGGGGGGGTTCTTTTACCAAAATACTCCTCCCATATAGCCGTTATTAAAACGTTGGGAGGGGTATTTTGGTCTTTTTTGGCCTAAAATTACCAAAATAATCCCAAAAAATTCCTATAAATAGTCCAAAAATCCCATTTTTCAAACACAACTCATTCCTCACAAATTCTCTACATTTCTCTACGGTGCTCTGGTGCTCTACTGCTTTCCTTCCCCGGTGCTCAACGGCTTCCCGATCTCCCTCCCAACTCCATTCCGGCTCTACGGCTTCCCGATCTTCCTCTCAACCCCTTACTTTCTTCTAGCGTAGTTTACTTTATTTTATTTTATATATGGCTGGTGAAGGTTCAAACCCACCTGATCTTGCTGGACAGACTTACCATTATTTTAGTAATTTTTTTGACGGTAATGAAATTCCACCTGAGCAAGTAGCCACCCATCCGATTTCGGAGGGGTGCCAACCATCTCCTCCGGAAGTAGCTAGTACCACCCAACGTCCTGAAAAGAAAAAAAGGTCTAAGTATTGGGATTATTTTACTTTAATTTTTGAAACTAATCCTGATGGTTCGTTTGTTTTAGATGCCAAGGGGGAACCGAAACCGTACAAGGCGCAATGCAAGAAGCAAGAAGTGTTGCAACCAGTACGCATGGAAGAAGGGCGGTGGCACCGGGACTATATCCAGACACTACGACAAAACCAGAAAGATGAAGAAGATCATGACATCCACGAGCTGGATTTGGAATCGCTTTCATTGCATGAAGGCGAACAACAATGAGGCTACGGTGCAAGGTATCAGATATGTACGTTTAAACTTATACATTTTAATTTTAAATTTTAACTTATACTTTCAAAAACTATTTTTTTTTTTTACTTATACTATTCAAATTTTTAATTTTAACTTATACTATTCAAATTTTTTAACTTATACTTTCAAAAACTATTTTTTACTTTAAAAAAAAACATTTTTTAACTCCGCCTATGCCAAACAAGCATTTGCCGGTCCCAAGCCCGGATAAAGGAAGAGGGAGAAATGTTTTTTTAAATTTTTTATCAATTTTTATAAACATTTGTAATATTTGTATATATTTGTATAAACATTACTTTTATAAATATTTTGTATAAACATTTTATAAACATTTAAGTTACAAATTTTTAAATTTAAAATACAAAAGAAAATGATTACTTTTACATGGTTTTTAAAATGATTTTAAAAAGAAAATACATATTTTGTAAAAACATTTTATAAACATTTGTGTTAAAAAGAAAACATTTTATAAACATTTTATAAACATATTTTGTATAAACATTTTATAAACATTTGTATAAACATAAAATTATAAACATTTTATAAATATTTTTTAAACATATTTTGTATAAACATTTTATAAATATTTTTTTATAAACATTTAAGTTAAAAAATTTTAAAATTAAAATACAAAAAAAAATGATTAAAAAACTAAATTAAACAAAAAACTGTAAAAAAAAAAAAAATAAAAAAATAACCAACAAACCGGGCCGGTCCGGTTAACCCGGCCTGAACCGGCCCGAACCGCCCTAGGCCCGGACCGGCCCGTGGTCCGGTTCAGCCCGGACCGACCCCACTAGTGCCCGGTTCAATGGGCCGGGCTGGGCCCAAAAGATGAAAACCGGGCCGGGCTTAGCCCGGACCGAATTTTAGCGTGGGCCGGTCCTGGACCGGCCCGAACCCGGTCAGGCCCGCCGCCCCTGGACCGTGGGCCGGCCCGGACCGGACCGAAAACACCTTGACCCAACGGTTTCGACTTCGGAATAGCCATATCAAATTCAGAATTGCTAATCATCACCCAAGAAAATCTAACATGGCAGTGACCATAGGATTAATCATATGGAACATATTTATATCTAAAATTATAGGATTAAAATTAACAAAAAAGAAGAAGAAGAAAGTTTTGTCTTTAATATTCTGAAAATAAGATTTTTGAAAAAATGATTTGATTTTAAAATCTTGGCTTCCATTTGTTGGATGCAATCTTATTTTATATTCAAAAATCTTAAAAAATTTATCGTCCAAACCCAATATTGCATGAATTTTGCCAATCTGACTTGGAGAATCTACGCATGTTTCTTTATATTTTATTTGTCATTTATTTTTCGTTTTTCTTAATTTATTTAAAATTTATTATTGTGTAGCAAATCTTCTGACTAAATATTGATTTTTTTGATTCTATCTTATTTTCTATCTTGTAAATGTATAGAAAATAAGAATGCACACGAATTGGGTAGAAAATAATAATTCACACGAAAATCAAATAATATCTCCTTCAAATTTTCTCGAACTTGATTTCTACCCTTTTTTAACATTAAAACTTTGTCATGTCAGCTTCCGTATTATAGAAGATGGCATCACCCAAAAAATTTTGGGTGACGAATAGTATTTCTACATCAAATTTCGTAGTTTGAATGTAGTTTATGAATGGACGTTTGGTTTGTTGGTGTTTTCAATTGCCTTTAGAAACTTTTAATCCCACATTGAAAAAGTACCATGGTGCATATCTCAATATATAGGTATGCCTGTGTTGGAGTAAGCACATGGGATAAGGTGGCCCATGTGGGTTGATTTTCCTAGATGGTTAAGTTTAAATCACAAGGAACAAATATTTGTTGTGTCCTTTGGGAATCTATATCCCGTAGGGGCTTAGGGACTCAGGCTCAAGCGAAGGACGAAGTGCGCAAAGTGGTGCTTTGATGGCGCACTTCGCACAAACGCATCGAGGCACTCGTGCGCGAGTTGTATGCTCGTGGAGTATGTTCGTGGCGCACTCTCGTGACGTACGCTCGTGGCATATGTCACGTCCCGACCGGAAATCACCCGAATCATCGTCCTCGCAGGGGGCGTGATGCCGCACGAGCCTGGAGTTGCGCTCGTGCAAGGCAAGATGACAAATTCTTAATTGGTTATCTTTTGATTCGATATTAACAACGAAAGGAAAACAGAGTATACGAAAACAATTCTCTTTATTGATATCCGAAACTGAGATTACAAAGGCTTTCGATAGCCTAACAATATATGCCAGATTGGCTACAACACTCAGGTTCTCTCTTGCCCACAAAGGATTTTACCGTTCCATACATCATGCCTTCTATATCTCGGGCATCAATCCAGTTGCGTAGTCCGAGCGTCAATGCGATCGCACGCTTCAATGCGCTTCGACATTCCAAGCCTCAACACGTTCAAGCAACGCTTCGCCGCGAGCAATCCATTCCCTGCACCCTGCATGAAGCTGGTGGGGGATCAGTACGTTCGTCCTCGCATGGACTGAAGCAAAGATCATCTTTCCAAACCGACATTGTAATATTTATGTTGAATCATGCAACTTAGCTTATGATCTTGCTATGTTCTCCTTAGGTCAATTTCATGGCATATTCGAAAGCGTAAAGCATGTTATCATAGCAGCATGTTATCGAATTGAATAGGCAAGAAAACAGGCAATCTCGTGTTTGATTTGTGACGCAACTTCTTACCAAGTCGGCGCACTCGCCCTTACACCGACGCAAGGTGAATACGCCGCATTCCTTCCCTGTCATGTTATATGTGCATCTCTAAGCAGGATCTCTATGCGGGACGCGTACGCGCCTACACTTTCAACCCATCGTTCCTTAACTATATGAGGGCCGTTGGCGTATCCGTGCCGGAATGGACTAAAGGAGTTCCTTTCTTTTCTCAATATTTGGTCGGGCTGCCCGGCGTTTCACGGGTTGTGTCACATCCCAACAACCGAAACGTTCCCGCTGCATACCATCATTTGTGGCTTTTCCCATCTTGTTTAAGGATGTGCGCCTACAAAGATTATTCGATTCCCTCCTAGGCCAAGCGGTTCCGGGGCGCATCCGGCATTTAACCGTTTGGGGGAAACGCCCGTACACGGGAGATATCACATTTTATCTCTCGTCCATTCCAATCGACCATGCAATGCCCTTATCATTCAAGCAATCAAATTCAAACAACCAAACATAGTCTTGAGTCCAAGACTCAGACTTTATCATCTCGCGTCTCTTTCGTTAACTTTCTGTGTTCTTACATTTCATACTTCGTTTCAATGATTTAATGGCATCGTACCTCAACTCAATGCTCATCAACCGAACGACCCGAAGGTCTCAAACACCTTTCGAGGCACCATGTCATATCCGACAGTTCTGCCACATTCATGCCACAACTGTATTCTCTTGCAACGAAGCCATCTTTTTATTATTCCGTGCTCGTAGGCACGTTTCGACCGTATGTCCATGTTCTATAACTTAGCATTCAATGTTCAGGGCTTGCGCACTAGGGCGCTCGTCTATTGTCTTCCAATGTTCTAGCCATTCTAACTCGTGCGCGAAGGCACGATATGGTTCATGCACTAAGGCACTCGCCGAGTACAGTTATCCCATGTTCTTACGGCTTGCGCACCGAGGTGCTCGCTTTTGCGATATCCGATGTTCCATAGCGACTCGTGCATATGATGCACGTTTTATTTCAATTGTTCTAACTTAGTGTTCGACACACACTATAATTTATCTCCGATCGGATCACGCCCGTGGCACCGATAGGTTAACTTAGCATACAATGATATATTTGACTTATCGAATGAAGGAGTAAAAAGAAGTCAATCCTCCCACCTTGAGTTGATACGCCTTTGTCGTTTCGCCGAGCCGATGCGGCTCGATTTTATAACTTTGTTGCACGGCCACTCTCCTGACTTAGCCATTCGAGCACTTCGTGCTTCATTGAGTTATACGTCCGATTTGTCTTAGCGTGCCCAAGTCTCAGCCCGTCGCAAGGCGACGATTTGATTTCGCGGACCCCTTACTAAATATTACAAAAGATCGACCTCTAATATTTTCGCGTCAAAGTATAACCTGCACACGAAACCAACAAAAATCAATACTTGCATCGATTCGGACTTGCGCCTTGGTCGATTCGATTTCTTAGAATCTTCGAGCCGATTCAACGCACTCATCCTTCGGGGCAACGCGGTGCTTCGCATCGATTCAACTCGATGCATTCTTTCGGGACAAGGCAACTCTTCGTATCGACTTTGTTCGATACATTACTCGGTCAACGTAACTCTTCGCATCGACTTACTTCGATGCGTTGCTCGGAACAACGTAACTCTCGTATCGATTCGCATCGATACATTTTATTCGGTCCACGCGACTCGTTGAGTCAACGCTTCAGCGTAATGCATCGTGCGAAGCGGGACATTACAGCATATGATAGGCGCGTATGAGACGTCGCTTGTTTTCTTTTGACGCAGTAAGTACGCGACGTGGGCGACACTGTCTACGTGCACCACGCTGCTGTGTCGTGCATAGGACTTTGGGACCCAGTTTTTGACATGAGTTGTATGCTCGTGGAGTATGCTCGTGGCGCACTCGTAGCGTACTCTCGTGGCGCACTCTCGTGACTTACGCTCGTGGCGTATGCTAGACGTGTATGTGACGTCGCTTGTTTGCTTTCAGCGGTGTAAGTACACGACATGGGCGATGTTGTCTGCGTGCACCACGCTGCTGTGTCGCGCATATGACTTTGGGACCCAGTTTTTATGAGATATGGTCGGGCAATGCGAATGAGTGCATGTGCAATTACATGCACGCATGTGTTGGTCTTCTCTATAAATAGAGAAGCTCTCTCCCTATATTCAGTTGTTGGAAAAAATAAGAGTGTTGGAGTCTGCGTGCTTACAGAAAGCCTATGTGCCAGCATCAAATTTGAGTTTCAAGTTCTTCCAAAAGTGATTAAGAGCGTTCCAGAAGTTCTTGCTAGAACTTTCTGGTTCTTGGGAGCAGATCGCAGATAGGACGAATCTTGTTTTGACCACCGATGACCTTGTTCACCCCAGTAAGGAGTTTCTTTTATGTTTTCTTCTTTTCTTTGTTCTATTTCGTTGTAGTGTCTACGAACTTAAAGGGAATAACACTTCTATTAATATTTGTTATTATATTTTGTATTTTCTTGTAGTCAATTTGTAATATATTCTTAGTGCTTCTTTGTGCTGGTTTGAGCACAGGCCATGTCTTGCGTTTTTCATCCCTCTCATGGTGTTGTCTAGAGAGCAGATTTTGCGTCTTGCATAGATCTTTACGCCTTCGTTGGATCTCTCCATTATTTAAATCTGTCTTCGGGAACAATATGATTAAACAATTGTTTTTGGAACATATATTGGATATGGGCATTTCAAGATGGAAATTTAAGCCCCAAATGAGTGAAAATATTAATTTGGCATCGACAAAAGGTTATCCCTCGGCATTACATTTGTAAAATGCTAAGTTTACAACAAAACAAATGTGGTTGTAAACTTTTACAACCACCACGTGATTACGGTTGTCAATTGGTTTTCCTCCCGCCCCTACCCCACATGGGAAGATGAGACCAATTGGCAACCACCACGTGACGGTTGTAAACAATTACAATCTTATTTGATTGTAATCCTAGAATTACTGAGCTAAATTTTTTTTCCTCAAAACAAAAAGTAATTACAATCAAATTGGTTCCAAGTATTTTGTGTATTTGACAACCAGGACTGGGTTTTTATCTTGTAAAAATATTAGGCTTAATTGTAATTAAATACTCTCAACTATCATATTATTACAACTTAATATCATATATGCTTTCATATTATACTAATATATTTCAACTATAACTTTACAACTTAATATCATATATGCTCCTTTTATGCGTGAGTTGCGTGCACAGTTGCTTGCTCGAGGCGCTATGCGTCAAGACGTCTAAGCGTCTAGGCGCATATGCGGCCACACACGCTATGCATCATGGCGTCTATGCGGCTCATCGTCTATGCATCTCGGTATCTATGCATCAAGAGCTAGGAGTCCAGGAGCTATGCACCTTGGGGCTGTGTCCAGACACTATGCGTCAAGGCACCATGCGCTCAAGGGCTATGCGCCTAGTTCATTCCTTTCGGCGCGGACGGCGCTGTCAGCATGCAGTGCGCTGCTGTGTCTGCACATAGTACTATGTGATCTATGCGCTCAAGGGCTATGTGCCTAGATAGTTCATTTCTTTCGGCGCGAACGGCGCTGTCAGCATGCGGTGCGCTGCTGTGTCTGCACATAGTACTCTGTGATTCGGATTCTACGGGATTTGGTTGGGCAGCGCGTATGCGCGCATGAGCTCGGTTATGCGCGCATAGGAGCTGAGCTGCTCTATAAATATAGCTCCCACTCCTCTCATTTGAGAAGGTTGGAAGAGACAGAAAATTCACTCCACAGAGGAACTATGGGGCAGCTACAAGCCTATGTGCCTACCCCAGGAGGCCTATACGCCTCGGTGAGCTTCGGCTCAAATATGTTTCAAGTCTTCTCGAAAGTGACCCAGAGCATTCTAGAAGTTCTTGTTTGAACTTGCTGGTTCCTGAGAGCAGATTATCTATGAGACGAATCTTGCTTTGAGCAATGGTGACATGTTCACCCCAGCAAAGAGATGCTTTATGCTTTTCTCTTGTTGTTTTCGTTCTTTCTCATTGTAACATCTGTGAACGTAAAGAGAAGAACGGTTTTGGTCATTTCTTCTTCATCATTTCTAACTGCGAACGTTCTATCTCAATTGCAACTGTGTTTGCATGGAAAAATGAGTTTTATTCTTTGTCTGCTTGTTTTATGGGTTTTTTCATGGTCTGCTGGATTTAAGAAGTTCGGGGAGCAAGTCTATTGCATAGAACCCTGAACCTCTTCCTCAGGATTAAATAGAGGGCAGACTGAAAAGTCTTGCATGAACCCTCTATTGTTCCTAGCCCTTGTTCTCATCTTGATACGCCTCGGGTCTAACCAGAGGTCCAGGTTATGGGGCACGTCGAGGGAGGGGATTGGCGGGGAGGGGGAGAAGAATGCTCCGCGGGAACATATTAATGGCCGCCGGTGATGCTCCAGTGAGGAGAGGTGAAGAGCATAGTATACATAGTGGCCGGCGAGAAGGGGGGGGGGGGGGGGGGGGGTGAAGAGAGAGAGAGAGAGAGAGGAAGAGAGGAAGAGAGGAGTTACTGGTTTTGGGATGGATGGCTGAAAATTCAAAACATATCTTCCTCACAAGCTGCATCTTAATTCTGAAATTCTTATAAAACCAACTTGGGCAGTAACTTATTACTTTATAACAACTGAAAAAAATTGCCCCTATAAAGGAATAATGCTCCCCCAAGCTCGAATATAGCTAGGCAGCAGGAGCGGATGCTTCCGCCTAAACCACTTGAGGTAGAGATGATTGGCCTATATATTTACATATATCATGCATGGTTATTAACAAACATATATAAATCACTCTATGAACATGAGTTTAGTGATTGTATAGTACTAGATCCAAGTTGACTTTTCTCTTCTCAAATGATTGATCCTCGCATGCCGTGGATTCTTCTATGCTTGATCCCCTGCAGTCACTTGTTTCTTTGGGTCCTTTCTCCATGTACTGATAGTTGAAGGAACACAAAGTCAGGTTGCAATTTGTTTTTCTACTAGGCAGTGCACGAGGAAAGGTCACCTAAAACATTCGCAAATTAAAACAAAGGATATGGAAATATCAGTCCATTAATTCACTTCTTGGCTTAATGTGTCATAAGCATGAATTCAATTCTTATATCGAATTGTGTATCGTCTTTCTTCTTCGTCTACAAAGAGCTCTTTATAGTCTATAGGGTCACTTGAAGTTGTCCCTTGGTTGCATGATCTTAAACTGAGACACGGTATGTACCTACCTCTGCCAACTGATCTTCCAGGTTTTATGTATGACATTTATGCGTCTGATCATGCTAGCTCATGATAACTTGTGTTGCTACAAATTTATGTTGGATCTACAACTAGTCAAAATTAGACTTTGTTAATTCTTTTACGAGACTCGGTCGACCCTATTTTGATATGGGACAAGGCATAGATGATGATGATAAATTTTTGGGTTATTTAGTATTAGGGTCTCACATAATAGCAGCTATTAGGGTTTGGGTCTCGAAATTGTCTAATGTTAGGGTGTAGGTCTCGAAATCACTGTTAATTAGCCTACGTGAACAGTAATTTCGAAACCCAAACCCCAACGTTGGACAATTTCGAGACCCAATCCCTAATATCCACTATTATGTGAGACCCTATCTATACTAAATATCCCTAAAAAAATTATGATGGCTAAGGTGGAAAAGTGCACTTCTTTAATCTACTAACAAGAGGGGATACTTAAACCAATTATATGTTTTGAACAATAAATATTAGTTGGATATATATATGGAACAACCTTGAAGTTCAAAAAAAAAATGTTCATGTTGAGATCACCTGCTCAAAATGGTTCGGTTGTTGCCATCTCTGAAACAGTGAAGTACTGTACAACCAAATGTTAAATTCGATTAGATGCACATCAGGAGGAAGCTAAGAGGAAGAAGAAACAAACTTGTCATAGTAGAGATCATACTCAACCTCGAGTTGAGCTGTGAGCCATTGCAGTCAGTTTGAGAAATACTGCAAGCTTCAGCAGTGCTTGCGCCTGACAGAAAGATGTCGAGGTTGATATGGTTGTGGTGGTTTGTGCTTCTGTACATCTGCTAGAGAGGAAAAGGAGAGATCAGCCATGAGCAAAAGACACATTTCTGTACGTAGTGTACATCTGTATCTTCAAAGTGTGAGATGAAGTAAATGACAAACCTGTAGATGGCTTTTGATATGAAATATGCTCAGTCCCTTCACATTCATCATCAGAAGAATACGCTTAGGTGTAGCTTCTGTAAATTGAATCATATTAAAAACATTGTGAGGATAGCTTATCGAAAGTTTTTTCTTTTCTTTTCTTGATAGAGATCGATACTAGAACAGTGGGAGATAACTCACCCGCGCGCGCGATTCATTAAAGAGGAAAAGACCCTGAAACTTTCCTGATCCTATGATTCTACATGTAAAGTAGTCTAATACATACTTTCTTCTATATTTAGAAATACAGTTAAGATTAATGTCATGAATATTAAATTGTAACCGAGAGAAGATATTTTGTCAGCTGTTAATTTGTAGCAAACTTCACATCATATGTTTTAGAACTTTTATTGCCAGGTATCTATCTATACATATATATGAACAGTGATGCAAATAAAGTACTACTCGACCTATCTATCCTAAGAAGAAGGAAAAAATTATTTAGACCATGCTTTATTTGCAATTATACAATGAAGCTTCTAAGCGTGATATATACATGAGATTGTACGCTTCTTCGAGCTAGGCCATTTTTTTCTTTCATTTCCTTGAAATTATTATTCACTTTCCATGATTTCGTCTTCCTCTTCAATTAACTTATGTTAATTAAAAAAAAAAACGGGCTAGTTCGGATGCATATCTTGGTTATAGATAGATAGAGTAATACATCAAGAATTTGCTTCAACTTACTTTTGTCCCCTCCAAGGCTGTCAACAGCTGCAATGAATCGTCGGTGCAGCTCCTCGGTCCACCGCATCCTCGGCACTTCCGATCTAGTGTACTGCCTCACCCCTCTTCTGCACCTCTTCATTATTATTTCTGGCCCCTCTAGCTTCAACTCTGCTAGTTCATATACTGCAAAACCTAGGAAGCCGGTAACCAAGTTTGCTTCCATATCCTTTGTGCAATTTCTATGAAAACTATCAACTACGGGCTTTAAGACCCAGTCTGGTCAAACATGCATGATCACTGTTGTCAACAAAAACCCTAATTGACTTGAGACATTTTGGAAAGTAGCTAGCTAGCTGGGGGCTGCATGATCAGTTCTACAAATAAACCACACCTCATGATTAATTACTTTCAAGATGAGACAATGGAGTTTGGTAATGATCCTTTTGAATTAATTAGTGAAAATTATAACCTACCACACCGAGAATTAATTCTTAAGACTACTTCAATGAGTATTAATCCGCAAGTATGCATGGCTCGGTCAAGCGCAACCCAATATTGGCTCTTGTATGTATATGATGAGGGCCGGCCCAGGAGGTTAGGTTGCCCTAGCCAAACATAATTTTGGTTGCCTTTTGTCCTTCACTTCAAAAAAAAGATATCAAAAAAAATTATAATAAGATGAAAGCTATAAAATGTTGAACTGATATCAACTCCAAAAATAAAGATATCCTGATTTTTACGGCAGCGTGGAGCTCGGATTCTGAGTTTCACTCCTGACTCAAGAGCTACTCGAGAGTTTTCCAGTAGGAACACAAAATATGGACATGGAGAATTGCTAGTTCAACTGACAGGAAGACGTTGGGGTTGACTGCGAAGACACAATTGACGGAGAAGTGGGGAGTTAGGGGGCGGGGGGTTGCCCTAACCGGGGGCTGCCCAAGCCCGATGGCTTGTCAGGCTTACCCCAGGACCGGCCCTGTTAATATGATAGTTCCTCGATTGGTCCACCGCATCCTCAGCAAAGAATATAACAACTGCCAAGTAAGAACCAAGATATATGGATCACACTCACAATGTATGATAGTTGTGCAACATGACAAATTCCAACTTTTTAGATGCTCAAAGAATTGATTACAGATATATACGATCTCTCTTATGTCCTAAGAGACAATTCTATCAAGGAGAAGAATTGTACAATAACAATAAGATCACAACAACAACAAAAATCAACCTTATCTAGAAATTCGTATCTCCCAGCAATTCCCCACCGAATCGATTCAAATGATGATGATCTTCCTAATAGAATCATAAGCTCAAGATTTGACTAAGGACATTGTTGAAAGTGAGACTTATACAGATGCACAAGCAAATAGGTACAAATACAAACATATAACCCTCGTCCTTTTCCAACACTCTTTAAAAGTTTTGGTGTAGTGGCATGAAAATTTACATGGTATAAAAATTAGCATCCATTTTAAGCAGGTTTACAAAAAAACATTATACCGTTGTGTGAATCGAACTTCTCCAAAATGAACCTTTGACTTGCGGGGGTGTGTGTAACGTGTGTCGTACATATACTGTTCCTGATGCAATGGTTGTTTGCAATATGTCAGTATCATTCTCCGTCGACTGATATATCAGAAATATCGGCCACTCGCAACCACTAGATTCAAATGGATATTTTTACAGTAACTGGAAATAGTTGATTGGAAACTAAAGTTCTTCTTCCATGACCCTTAATTTCATGGAACATCGCTAGTGCCAGAAAAAGATGTTATGCGCCGTCTTGGCAAAGGTATTGGGTGGAGAGTGATAACTATTAGGCCTCACAAAGTCAATCTTTGGGACTTTAGGCAAATGCCAAATTGAGCATAAATTCGTTTCCTCACCTCCTGTCAATAAGAGCAGGTGCCGACCATTAGACTATTCCACCATTCTCTCCTCCTCTAATTTGGTTAATTTGTCGAGTTTGGAACACCACACTTTCTGCTCCCCTTTGAATTGTCAATTAGAGGAATAAGAAGGAAAAAAAATAGAGAGTATGTCTTGAAGTTCTTAGTCATGTAGGAGGGTTCATATTCACATGATTGTGAGATCATGAAAATCAAGATATAACCCAATTGACGCTTAATCATCGAATCCTTGATGTACCATTTTAGCATTTTGCAGGAAAACGCTAATCCAATCTCACCTTCCAAAGATACCTGCACAAAATGTTGTAATGAACTCTCAAGTTATTTTCTACTTTTGCTTAGAAATACTTGGATATTGCTTCATCGGTCAATAACATAACTTTGATCTGCTACTATTATGCATACTTCAAGTCCTCTATGGGAGATCAGGTACATACTGATTCCTATTAGCCATTGTACAGGTTTTGGTACCTGAAAATATCAGGTATGCATGCATGTTTCATATATATGTATAGTTTAAGGTTTAACACCAAAAAGGTGTGGACTGAAGAATTAAAGTTTCTTTTGGTCTCAATCATGAAAACAGAAAGGATGGAACCAAATGCCGAAATCAAGATGTGCTACTTTCCATATGTGAACTACCAACTGCCTGATTCAAAGATTTCCCGCGACTAAGTTGCAAAGAATTTTGGTCAATCATTAGCATTATATGGGAACCAATATTTGCTTAATTAACCATTCTTTTTTTTTTTTTCCTCTCTCTTTTGTTTGAGATAAACATTGGGGACTTGGGAGTAGCGGTGGTTGAAATTCCTTGTCAAGAATATCCTTACAACACTTTACATTCTGACAGCTATGGATTGATAAACATGTGATGAACAATCCCTTGCTCTTTCTATGGTCACATAACTTCAAAATGACGCGACACAAGCCCCACTCGGTTATCATTACTTCTATGTAACTTTCTACATAATTCATTCTTTCTTACAAGTAAATTCTTCTTTGCCTTCAGGTTCTAATACCTAAGAAATTTGCGTTTCATCGTTTCAAAAGAAAGAAAGAAAAATGATCTTCTCGATCCTGAAAGTAGAATATCTCTGTCAAAGTCCAATATTGAAATGGAAGAAGGAGATGCTTGACATATCTGCCGCCGTTTCTGCATGACAATTGACACTACCACAACAATTCACTTTTCCAATTGATGTTTATTCTTTTGGCATAGAACTTAGTTATTGATCTTTTGTACTTCGTGATTGATGTAAGTGAAGCATTTTGAAGAATTGATCAAGTTTAAAATGTCAGAGGCTATTGAAGCTTTGCACAAAGTATAAGAAGTAACTCTTGTGATAGTTTCTCCAACCCCCAATTTACAGGGTTATGCTTTCTTATCTGTAGTTGTAGATCTATGGAACCAAAACAATGGTTATTTTGCTTTCCCTATATCCTAGCCTTGTGTTTTAAGATATTTGAATAAATAAAAAAAGTTATCCTGTACTTATTTGGAAATTTCGAATTAATTACTTTTAATATTTTTAAGAGAAAATGATAGGATGCGTCGCATGCTTTACAATTCAATATGTAACTCTATTGCTATCAGCCCCACCACTAGGACTAAATTTTAGAACATATATTTCAATATTAAAAATTAATATAGTTCTAAAATTTAGTTCCACATAGATCAATAACAATATAGATGTACATGAAATTGCAAACTGCAAGATACGGCTTATTATTTCTCCAACTATATAGCCATATACAAGCGTAACTTTATATCTTTTGAGCCTCTTTGGTTGGTGAGAATTGGTCAACCCATAAATTGATATAAGTCACTAAATTGAAATTCATGGAATTAATACTTCCATTTTTTCATGTTTTATTACCATTAACAATTGAAAGAATTCCAATGCCAGTAAATTTGTGTGCATTTGATTAGCTCTAGTGGTGAATAAAGTCATCTTTTAATTTTCAGAGGAGAAGTGACACCCTCCCATAAATAAGCAAAGAAAATTCTATTTATATAGTCACTTTCTAATTTTGTAAGGTGAATGTATCATCTAACATGTTCATGGAACCGGAATTCATCATAAAATTGATATTAATATGCAAGATTCAGACTAATTATACACATGGGATGAGAGATTGTAATCCACTGAATCGCAGGAGGCAAACAAAACACATGGAACTGGAATAACAATTACACAATTTTATATTTCATAATTTGTTTCAATTTATACTCTACATTAACATGACTAGTCACGTTAACGTGCCTTGAACGTAAAAAAATCTATTATATTGTTAAAAATTTAGATAAGAATTTAAATAATATTAAAATATTTTAAATATGATTTGAATATATTTTAATTGGGATTAGTTAAGATATGTTTATAGAATTTTGGATATGTGTTTAGTTAGATAATACCATATAATTAGTTTAGTTTACTTACTTTAATTTAAATATTGAATATATTTTAGAATTTGTTATATGTTTTTTTTTTCCGGATTTGTTATATGTTCATGTAGTTAAGGATTTTGTAATTTTTATTTTTTTCTTAACTACTTGAGGAAATACATAAGCGCCTATGTGGTAGTTAATTTTTTTTTTTGATTAATTAATGGAGGATATACATATGATGTAGACATTTTATTTTTTAGGGGTTTCCAAGGCGCATTATAATAGTAGAGATAATTGACTTTTTTTTTCTATTTATTATTGTACTATTGTTTTCTTCATTATAACAATATATTATAGACATAGCACAAACCCGTAAAACTTGAGGGTGTTGTTTGCGAAATGACAATTAAAAATCTCTTCCATTTTCCCTCTCCTTAACAAATTTAAATTGCGAAGCACAAAATGAACATAAAAACCCTAAAAATGAAAAAGAACTCGCTCCTCTTCTCGAGGAGAACAGTTCCGAAGCCCTAATTCGACCGATCTCGTCCGAATTTGGTGCTCGGTCTCCCATTTCCCCCAATTTTTGACCGGAAATCGTTCGAAATTCGTCGGGTCGAGGTGAATTTAGGGTTTTCGGAGGTTTTCCGGTGGGATGGGGTGCTTCTTCCGGTGCTTCCGGCTCAGGGATGCCGATCGCCCAAACACTCATCTGGTATCGAAGTCCATCGCTTCCAAGAGCCGAGTAAGTAAAACCCTAGCTTCATATTCTTAGGATTTCGCTCCAATTTTGCAAAGTTTAGTGTTTCTGTAACAAAAAGTTGAAATTTTGTTTATTGTCTAATTTAGGATCCTTTGTTTACGAAGAATCAGCTTGCCTCTTTACTCAAATGTGAAGGTAAAATCCTAATCTTGAAAATGCCCAAAAAATTGATTCAAATTTGAAGTCTTCACTTTGTTTCATGCAAAAAATTTGAAATTTTTACCATCATTTGTTGATCGAAGAGAAAGGACCTCCTTCATGTGAGAAAGTAGGACATCTTAGCCTGCAACAGAATTTTGATAAAGAGAGTGCCGATGAGGAGCTCAAGCGTGAGGTTTGTAATTCTAATTTATTTTCTTATGTCATTAAAATTATTTCGAACAGCACTGTTTTCTACTTGTTATTGCACATTCTCATTAGTTAACTCCAATATCATTTGTGTTGATGTGTAAAAGCCGAAATTTGGTGCCCTTCCCGTGCCGCGTTGTGTCAGACACACATCAACAAGGCATTGACACATTAAAATTGTTGCTTAGTAGCAATGTTTTCTATTAGTTAAAGCCAATATCATTTTTGTTGATGTATAAACCCAAAATTTCGTGCCCTGCACGTACCACATCATGTTGGACACACATCAGACACAACATTGACACATTAAAATTATTTCTTAGTAGCATGTTTTCTACTTGTTATTGCGCATTGTCATTAGTTAAATCCAATATCATTTGTTTGGTGTAAAAGCCAAAATTTGGTGCCTTGCCCATGCCACGTCATGTCCGAGACACATCAGACACGACATTGACATGCCAAAAACACTAGGACGTGGTAAAATAGGTTCCATGTCTGTGTCACCATGACCGTACTGTGTCATGTCATATTCAAGCCCATGCAACCTAGTGTATCCGATTGTGCTCTGTATTTGTAATGGCATTATTTTGGTCGTTGTGGAAATGCAAACTCAACCAAATGCCTTTTTTATGAGTAGGCCCATTTCCTCAAATCCTGTGGTGCATTGCTGGAAACTCCTGCAGAAATCCGCAAAACATCAAAGAAGACGATGGTTCAGTCTCAGGATGACAATGGAGTACCTTCAAATTTTCATTCCGGTACATTTTGTAGGAAACTTTGGGACGAGCAACCTGGTCAGAGCTCAGATACTCATATAGAAGTCCATGGAGATTCACACCGTCAAGGAAATAAATCCGAAGGGTGAAATGTTCACTTCTTGTATAAATTTAAAGCACCCCTTCATGTCCAAATCTTTCTTATATTTTGATATGGAACTGCATTTGATTTGTAGAGCTAAGTTCACCACAGTTAATCTTATTGGCTGTTTTGTTGATAGAAATCTTTGATTTAAAATTTTCATGTGGTTAGATGCCAAACTTCTACCAACCAACAAAGTTCCAGTGGAAATAAAGACACGATGAATAATATATCTTGTTTTAAGTCTTCCAATCACAACCTATACACATAAAGGCATGTAATCTTTGAGTTGAATTTCTGTATCATGGTCTAACTTTTCCAATCACAAAACAAAATAGGATGTTCTAAACCTAAAAGTGCAACAGTTTATGCAATCACACGAGTACTAGAGACGTTGAATTTTGGATTTTGACTTCCAAATCAATGTGCAAGAAATTACAGGCTTGAATATAAAAGCATCCAAATGTGCATGACTTCTTATTCCAATAAACTATAGGAATAAATCATTCATTTATTAACTTGTTGTGTAGCTGTCAACCTGAGGAACAACAGATACAGAGGAGGGATGTGCGCTTTGAAGAAGCTAAGCATATTTCTGGCAATGAATCAGCACAAGATTCTGTTGTATGTGATTTGTCTCCACAAGTTAAGAACCAGATTCAAGCACTTGGTTCTGACGATTCTTCTTATCCAACTCCAGTACATTTGACTGGAGAAGTGCAGACTCCTGGAACTGTTTATCCATTAAATCTTCAATCTGGACATGACACAAGGATCCGAAACCATTACGTAAATCCTCTTCTAAATCCTGTGGAGAATTCGTCTCAGTGGATGGCACTGAGAGGAAGAAACTCTCATCTTGTTCAATCAAGTCATCAGCTTGAACAACATGTGGGAAATTCTGCTCAAGGTGGAGACAATATACAACAAATATCACACGGTCTGGTGCCTACAGAATCTTCTATAAATGGGAAGAGCCAAAACCATGAGATAATCTTTAAAGAGGAAGTGAATTTCAACCAAGATACTCCCGATGCCCTTGTTTGTAGCCTATCACAATGGCTGAAGCCTCCACCTCCAAAGGCTGATAAATGGAAGATGAAGGATGTTTCCTGGGAGAGATCACGTTCTGGTAAGAGTTATGTATCAGACAGGCCTATCATTGGAACAGTGGCAGCACACTGGAATGATGATGAGCCATCTTGTGTCACACCTACCAAGTGTTTTGCCATGAATGGAATTCCGAACTCAACAAACAAATACAAGGAGGTAGAAAATATTTCTTCATCACTATATGTTCTTGATTCAGTATGATCCAAAAATTATTAATTGTGAATTAAATCATCAGGACCAGAAGGTCAGCTGGCATGCAACCCCGTTTGAAGAGAGGTTAGAAAAGGCTCTATCGGATGAAAAGCTTTTTCCTCAAAGGTTTGACATTGAACCCCTGTTGCCAATATTTTCTGAAATATTAAAAATCTGGAACCTTTTGTGTGAAAGATTTCCGGACTTCCAGCTGACCAACTCTATGCAACAAATTGACTTTCACTCTATGAAAATTGTTTTTTTACTCCATGCAAGAAGAGGAAACTACATATTGTTTTTTTTTAATTAGTCTAATTTTATCTTCTTAATCTCACAATCTATTATGTACCACCAAAACATTACATTGAAGTCTTGGAGGTTGAGGCCATCAGTTTCTATTTCGTTGTTTGATACATATTCTGCCTTTGCTGTCCATTTGATATTGCATTTACTTCTAATTGTACCTATCTTGGCAATCCTGATTCAATGACATAGCATCAACCTCACCAAGCAAATCGATTTACATATTCTAGTCTGCACTATACTAGAATGAAAATAAACAAAATAATATTACATCTCATTCATACATCGTTTATTCTGAACATAATTTCCAATTTTCAGAAGTACTGACTTACTATTTGTTGGTATTCAGAATCCAATTTTGTTTCCTCTAACTAATAATTTCCAGATACCAGTACTTTCCTCTATTAGTACTTTTGATTGCTAAGGTTTGGTCTTAGTTCCAGGAAGCTTGATGGAAGACCAAACAAGCTAGATGATGAAGGTGAAGAAAGTGACACAGCAGCATCCTGAGGATCCTGGTATTCGATAGTGCAGACAGAGTAGGCCATCTAGCTCAACATCCTGATGATCCTGGCCTTCAATAATGTGGAGCCAGTTGGCCTTTGAATTCTATACAGCCGATACACTGGGATTGTTTTACTAAATATAACATGGATCCATATCTTATCAACTGCGATGATGTTCCGGTACTAGAAATGCTCCTACAAGCTACTCCCTTGTTGGGCTGAGTTTGAAGCTTCATATGTACAGAGACCTTACTGATTTTTTTTTTTTTTTGCCTCTCATGTTGTAAAACTATTCTAAAAAAGGATTCTTCACTTTGCTATGAACTTCTTGTATGGCTATGGATATTGTTGACCTTTCTTCTCTCGCTTATCCTAGTCCATCTTTTCCCATCTGATAATGAAGACCTTTCTTTTTCCCATGATGGGCTGTGATGGCAACGTTTGGTGTAACATGAATTCAAGAATTTGTTTCACAGATTTGCTGCAGGTACTGTATGATAGAAGTTTGAAAGAGGTTGTAAGCGGAAATCATGTCCTAGCCACAAAATAAATGTTCTGATATCCCGATGCATGCTTACTTAGTTACATTGTAAGCAGAAAAGGACCTGGTGTGCTCGGAACAAGACTGACAGAAAATTATCTCACGAGTAACGATAGACTATTAGTTAAAAGAATTTATTTAATTAGGGTAGGCCAGAAAGAAAATCTGATTGAGACTGTAAATATGAATATTGTTTTCGCTGTTGCATTTTGTTGAAATGCACAAGATCAAATAACATATGTCCAACTTTTGAATCAGCAATGCAATTCCAGAGAAGTTACTAACCAAGCACTGTTACTTACATTGCTAAATTTCCTAGTTATCCTGGATTTTAACAAGAGTTTGTCTGCAAAACTCTGAAACTATAACCAACACTAAAATACAGGACACCCCTTTACCCTCCCTGATCCCTGGCTCAGACGGACAAGTCGAGAGTGGACAGTGATCGAGCTCCCCATGCTGGGAATGTGGTGTATTCTCATGTAAGGCCTGAACCAATTTCAATTATCTACACCTCGAGATACAATCCAACTATCATCTGTCTCGAACCAATTAGAGCCACACCCAAACCAACCCCGTCACCTGACCTGATACCAATTGTTGGGAATGCGGTGTGATCCGAACCAAAGTTGGCTCATGAGGTGTGATAATGAATTGGGCCCATATGACTTAAAAGATAATTATCACGTAAGGCATGAACCAATTCAATTATCTACACCTCATGATCCCACCTTCTACTCGATGTGAGACTAAATTACCAACACCATTGTGTCACCCCCTTTTGAGGGATCAACCGGAAACGAGATACAATCCAATACCCTGTCACCCACTAATCCAAATTCCACCACTGGTTTGCAGCACGACGAAAAGCAACACCCCCATGAGCGTCGTGCCCGCAGCCAATGCGGCCGACAGCACGTAGTTGTACCTCTGCCACCACCGCTTCGTGTACCTGAACATGAAGAATTTAAACACCGTCCCGATCAAGATCCAACTGGCAATATTTGAAGGGCTCACAGGCGGCATGCCAGCGAAATCGTAGGCAATCATCTCGGACATGTTGATCAGCTTGATCCACTTCTTCTCGGGGTAAACCTAGCTCACAATCTACCCGGATACTGGCAACAAAGCCCGAACGAGGAATAGCCACACTAGACTATGACTGATGCGTCGAGCGTGGCTCAGTACTTGGGGACATGTTCACGGGCTGCATATGGGCAGCACTTCGGTGTCGCAAATGTTTTCGATGTGTCCGAATATCCATCATGCGACGGCGGGGTTTATTACGCTAGTGAACAGAGTGCCCTAGTACCTGCAACACAACAAGTAATTAGAAAGATTGCAGCTAGCACGCGGCAAAAGAAAACAAATATATAGTAACAAGTTAAATGTTTGCTAGCTGCAGGCCTACTTTGAGATAGAGCTTCCCGTAGCACTCATACGCGGGCTCAAATTGAGGGGTCAAAATCTTAATGACATTGAACGGTTTTCCAATCAGAGGTGAATAGCTTGTGTCACGCCCCAGTACCGAAATACGGAGACGGACTAGGCCAGCTACTCCATATGAGGTATACAAACGTCATACGGCAATCGTGGCTGTCAAGAGATAAGGGGTGCATGTTACATTCAAGTCTCCTATGGTCTCACAGAGCATCTATGTCTCAATCATTCAAAGCAAGAAAACATCAATTAATGAACATATGAGATAAAGCAGTAAGCCGTCCCCGACGCTTCATCAAAATGATCATGGAGATCTAGCTTTATAAGTTAGCTAGCCCAGAGAGTCATAGGTACATAATTGTATTCAGCTGCAGTCTGATTTAATTACAAATTATGCAAAAGACAAAATATCTAGATTAGCCGGCTAAACAGGTGCCGGTGGCTAAACGCTAGAACATAAGTAAAGATACTAGAGTGTTGGAGAGGAAACCCACTCGAGTCCCCCGCCAGCCATGCTCCTAGTATGCACCATTGATGTCAGGGAGGAAGGTTGCATCCTCAGGCTCTGCTACGAGATCTGGCCAAACAAAACCAGCAGGGTCAGCCCGAATAGCAAGTACCACAAGGGAGCACAAAAGAGTGAGATAAAACCCAAGCATAGAATAATAATACTACTAATAATAAAAGCTTCCGGTCATAACCTCGGACCACAGCCTGTCCTAGCACGATAGACCAACCCAACAACCAAACAAGGACATGGATTGGGCCACGCACCAGACAGTCCATGTCCCTCGGCTACTAATGGAAGACACAAGGCACAGTCAAGTCATTTTTCAAGCGGCCATTCATTCCTGCGGCTTTCTATATTTAGCTGTGTTATTCCCGCGATACTGATTAAAAGAAATCCTCAGATCGTGTCAACCCAGCAGGGCTAGTCAAACCAATAAACATATAGCACATTGATTATGCACCGATCCCCCGGAGGGCTACCGCGCTAAAACATATAACACATAGCTCGTAGAAGTCGGATATAGCCATCCGCTATAGGCGAATGAAACCATATCTGTCACGATCTGCTACCCAAATTGTTGGGTCGGGCCGAGTCATGTCCAGCCTACGCTTGAGATAAAGCGTAGTAAGCTGTTCTAAAGACAAAACAATATATGATCAAAGTGTGCTAACAGTTCTATATGTCATATTGAGTCAGAATATATCCCAAACACAAAATTATCTCGTATATAAATATGTTCCGAATACAAGAATGAATATCGCTCCTCAATTTTCGCTCGAATAATTTTCCAAGAACATCCATACACCACTCGGATTCGAGCCATATGATCTAGTCGTCGATATTCATTCTTATTCTTCTCCGAACTTATTACATACACCACTCGGGTTCAAGCCATCCTATTTAATCCACAATCACATTTGCATCATGCGCTAAGACATCCTTCAGATTCGTTCGACGAATATCTAGCGTAATCGCTCACGTCGCCTCGACGTACTAAGTCGTTCGCACTAATCCTCAAAATCCAATAAATCTTTCGTGCACGCCTAAGCGTTAGTTTGATGGCGTTCCTATCGATATACACTTTAAGTGTATTATCGTTCCCGACCGAGCGGTACTTGATATCGCTCACAACTCGATTGCACCAGGAGTCGAGGTGCGCGATACTCTGCACAACCTAGCCAAAAGGCTGCGTGCATAACCATTCCGTTCGAACTATACTTTGGTCTCGTGTACTCGTTTGCTATCAGCGTAAGCTCATTCAAGCACGCACTGCGTTTGCTAACTCTTAGCATCGGTTCCTTCCAACTCAAGTACGTCGTGGTTCGGCACAAAGGCCTTCGCCTATCGATCCCTTCAACCTAGTACTTGTACGAGCTTTTGAAAATATTAGACTTATTGTATGGAACATCCCAAGGCACAACGAGAGAGAGCGTACACTTCTTTTGTTTCAAAACCGAGCTTTCAAAACTGAGAAAATTGAAATGAAGTCTAAGGACGTAAAGCCGTGCTCCGATACCAATTTGTCACGCTCCGCTCCCGTAGGAGCGATCGTCCTCGCTAAGACGTGATGCCGCACGGGCCTAGGTTGCGCCCGTGCAAGGCCAAGTCCAGAAACGGCCGATTTGAGCTAGGCCACAGAGTCGCACAGAGTGTCCCCATTGCAGCGGAAAGTAAATGAACACAAGTAGAAGTGAATTCGAACTCTTTATTGATATTCAAGAAGTTTACAAGCAGCGCTAGGCCGATATTACAAGTCGCTCAAGCTCTTTCTCTCTGAAACATAAAAGGCGTGCCAAGTGGCTTACATGATGGAATGATTCATGGCGATGTTTTAATACATTATGTCCTGTATATGGTGCTCCAGCTCCTTGCAACGCTCCAAGGCTCGAGAGATTGCTTCGCGCCTTAGCACGTTCGAGGGAAGCTCCGCACCTGCCGACATTTCCTGCTTCCTGCAAGCAGACTGTGGGATTATCAGTACATTGTTATGCACTGGTGGGGAGGCTAGCTCGCCCACAATGCTATCATTACCAAACACGTTCTATTTACTTTTGTGCATCTCTATCATTCATTGTCTTTCTAATCTTGTCTTATGGTCAATTTCATGGCACATATCATGACCTATCTCGTGTTGCTGAATTCAATATATTGTATGGAAATACATGCACGACTTACCCATACTTACCGTCCGGCCTTCCCTGTCCAAAGTAAACCAAGTTAGTCAACAATTCATGTGTAATAACATAACATGATTCTTGGAAACATTCAATATCAAGGCGTGTCCCTGCCTTAGTTTCTATTACGTCGTAGGCGTATTCTCTAACTCATTGTACGAAGTATTCATTATCATTTGGTGTGATACATTTCAAGCCGTTCGGTAGGCGATTGTTCATTTAACTTAGACTACTTTGATTTCAATGTAAGGATTTGCACGTGGACAAGCCACCAGCAAAGTCCACTTAATCTATATGCACCGGTCGCTGGCTTGACAAGCCATTTTGGACATTTCTTCTTGGTATTTCTCAACTTAGCGTAGGGTGATGGCTGGTACACCCCGTTAAGTCTCTTGAAATATCCTGCACTTACGTCTCCCGGTGCCCAAGCCCGCATCCAGACAGCCCGTAAGCCCCGACTTTTGATTCCGCCTAGGCCGGCCACGGTATACTCCACACAACGCCCGTGCCGCAGAATCACTGCATGGCAACGGTATTCCCCCCATCGCCTATGCCGTTTGTCCACGAACATTTCTTATTATCTTGTCATTTAAACTTAGCGGCTATCTCCGAGCCGTAGGCTAACCCTTAGCCATAATGCGTTATCGACCAGGTTGGCGTCCGTGCAGCGTGGGTAGCGAGCCCCGTTGCACGTGCCCGTCACACCTGTCGCTAACTATTCTTTCTTTTCTTATCTTTCATGTATTCTTTCTTTTCTTTCTTTCTTTCACTTGTTCGTTCATTCATTGATTCATTCACGTATTCATTCATTCATTCATTCATTCGTTGATTCATTCATTCAAACATTATGCTACTCCCAGTGCGGGAGCCGCCTTGGCGACCCATCGGTCCCATAGTCTTTCAATATTGCTATTCTCTACTCGGAACGACTATATTGATAGTCTTCCCGTTTTATTGTTGTAACCCATTCATTGTTTCATTGTTGGCCGCATAAGGAACATAAACGTAAGCTTGTGCCTTAGCACGAGCGTGGAGTGCGGTACGAGAGTTCACATTTTTCAAGTTCCTTTCCATATTCTATACAAGCATACAAGATGGGATTATTCCCTTAGCTAGGTGCATTGAGTCATTTATTAGCATGCGCGGGATTATCGCCTAGCGATTCTCGTGATAGTGTTCGTATTGTTATATGTCTAGGCTAAGCAAAGACGGGTTCATCGGAGCCACCCACCTTAGCGATGTTCGCATCGGCCGAGCGATACTCCGAGCGTGCCTTTGAAAGTCTAAGTCTGGATTCATCTTGACGGGCCAATGTAAGCCTTGCATCGATTTTTCATCAGGTCGATGCCCATTCTTCGGGTCGACGGCTCGTTTGAGTCGTTGCACTTGCCGTTTGAATCGGTGTTCCGCTAGGACGGAGCGGGTCACTACAGGTCCAGTAACAAAATACATAGTCTAAAACATGACTGCTCTTAAAAGTCCCGAGCAACTAAATAAACTAGACGAGTTTTCCTGCAGGTACATCCTCGTAAGGTAAAGTCTGATCCTCGATGGCAATCCTATAATAGGAATCACATAGCAACTCCTCGGTAAGTATACCTACAACGTTATCCTGTCAGGACGGGAGCAAGTACTGATTCTAACAAACTAAATATACGAAGCATGAAATGAACATGAGTGTAATAAACAGAAAGCATGGCATATCATAATCTATCATGGCAAGGATACACATGTCATAGAGACAGATGTATATGTAATATTTAAAACTGTAGCAGGTACGTGATCGTCAATATGTGTACAATGTATTGTGGCACATGTAAATAAAATATACATACGTACAAGTGTACAAGCATAGATGTACATCCGTACAGAAATACGGGATAATGGCCTACGACAAGGTATGCATATAAAATGCGACCTTGTTCGGTACAGTAGAGGGGGCATGATCACGTACTCAACTATCAGTTTCTCCATAACCCAGATTCTAAACATGTGAGAGATATGAGAACAGTATAAAACATGGTGGATACTGAAAGTAGTATAAAGTATGTAAAACATGGAGAGACATGACTTGCAGTTTAGGTATCGATATTTAACATGGTTTATACACAATTCATTATATGCAGTAAATAAAGTTTGTAGAGGTACTTGCCTTGTGCAAAGCAAGGGTATGTATATGAAGTTATAGATATCTGGTGTCCCGTCACTGTAAAAAGGATATATAAACTTAGATTTTATACTAAGCTAAATACTAGGACACTAGTGGTGTGACACGACTTTCTGACTGGACACCTAGACAAATGATGACTTTAGCATAGGAGACCCATGTGGGGTGACACAATACCTAAACCAACTTTCTAGGGCCTTTACACTATGGTAGGGTAAGGTCCAACACTAAAATATCCCAAAATCATATAATACATCGTAAGTCGTAATTATTTAATAAATAAATTAGACTGTACTCTCTGTTCCAACAATTATTAAGATAGGCAAAAAGCTAAAATATACATAAAATAAAGTACCAAGATGATCCATGTTAATTATAGAAATTTATACTAATTTTTCTAGAATTTAAAAATCCTCATAGATATTTATTAAAAATCAGTAAACATAAGTATCCTGAAAATAAGATCTGTTTTCCTATTTTTATAAAATGATAAAATTACTGATTAAATCCTCAAAAAATATATTAAATTAGCTAAATTAACATAGTATTTAAATACAATTTTTTCTAGATTTTTACGGCACTTAAACTACATATAAAAATTCAAATACAGAAAGTTACAATTTCTAGAAAATAAATAATTAATTATTTAATATTTTATCTACGTATACGAAATTGAACCGGAGTCCAGATACGGGACCCAAAGCCATAAATCAAGTCCGATATGACTTGTAAAGGCCTTGAATATATTTAGGCTCATTTAAGTCCACAGAACCCATGCTAGGTCTGGACCTAAATGGCCGTAATCAATCGAAATACAAAATACATATAGTAAAATATATATACAAATGAATATTAAAGTATTTTAATAATATATATGTTAATGTAGTGAAATATAAAAGGTATAAAAATAACTTGTACATTTATACATAATAACATATAGCACAAATTTATATCTACATACATAGAAATATACATACATATAATTTAGTATATAAAAATGCATATATGTATATATACATAATAATAACACACACACACACACACACACACACACACACACACACACACACACACACACACACACACACACACACACACATATATATATATATATATATATATATATATATATTAAGGAAATATATATAAGGATATATATATATATATATATATATATATATATATATATATATATATATCCTTATATATATTTCCTTAATATATATATATATATATATATATATATTATATATATATATATTTAAACAGTATATATAAAATATACTTAATAGTATAATACATAATATACATATACACACACACACACACACACACACACACACACACATATATATATATATATATATATATATATATATATATATATATATATATATATATATATATATATATATATATATATATATATATATATATAACTCAGCCCAAAACCCATTGGGCCCGACCCAAACCCGTTTTAAACAGTAGACCCATTTAATAAAATCCATTACTGTGCGGGTTTAAACCCGTTACTGTTCAACCAAACCCGTGACCCATTTATTATTAAACCCGTGTCCTGACAGTTAGGGACACGAGTATTTGAATTAGACACGAATCCTGTGTCCGTGGCTAGCACGACACGCACGACACGAATTCGTCGTGTCCACGCTCTCCACTGGACTTCTCGACACTGGACGACCTCACACATGTGTACACAAGACACGACACGACCCACATGAAGAGTGACACGTACATGTCCGACGAGGAGATGCTGTCGGGGGACGCTACACGACGGAGGAGATGTTGGGGTCGTCGGGAAAATTATGGCCGAGTTCGTCTCATCGAGGCGAACAGGATGGCGATGGTCGGAGGCGATGGCGACGGCTAGGGCGGCGGTGCTCTTAGATTTAGGTCTCCGACGAACTCGTCGGAGAAGAATAGGCTAGGGCAGTCGGGGTGGTGAATGGGATTAGGGTTTTGACTGGAGGTCTATTTATAGGGCTGGGTCGAGGGTTAGATTAGAGTTTCGGCCATAGATTTAGGAATTAGGGTTAGGGTTTCGGCCGTCGGTCGACGGGATTAGGGGAAGACGAAGGCGGAGGTCAGTGGGATTTTGCAACCCCCCCAATTTTATGAATTACATAAAACCCCCACCGCCCTACTATTTGCAAATATAAATTTGCAAACTGATTTTAAAACAATTTGAATAATTGTAAACTGTTTTAAACAATTTAAATAATTACAAAAAGCTATTAAAATAATTCAATAAATTGCAAACTGATATTTTTAGGCTTTAAAACCATTTAAAAATTATTTAAAAATTCTAGAAAATTTCTAATAATTATAATAATTTATTTTAAGGATATAAATGCTATTTGAAATTAAAATTCCTTATTTAAATTATATAATAAAATATCTAGGACTTACAATATCCGTGGCGGCCAACCCGACACGTTAGGACTGGACCTAGGGTGGCTAGTATGGCACGATCTCGAGATTCTTACCACCCAATGCATCTATCAAGTTAGTTGCCTAGTTAATCCCTAGGTTATCCTCGGAGTTCACATGTCGTGGTCACATGCTCACTCCCCTAGATGTCGTACATTGTACGAGTATCCCAAGAAGGGATCCGTACTGGCTCATGGAGTCATACGTATGTACCCCCTTCTTGGTGTAATGCAACACACAAAACATACCACGTCATTGCTACCGACCATTCGCTATGTAAATATTGGACTCTTGGAGGTACTGGCAGGTATCACGTAGGAACTCCTAGACATGATGCAAGACAAGACTAGACTGGTACAGACAAGGTCCAAAGCAATCACCCACGGTGTCAAGACGAGAATGTTCTTAGCATGTCAAGTTAGCCGTCGCAACAGCGTTTAAGGTTATATGTCAAGATTACTTAGCGGTCAAGATAACTGTCGTAACGGTGTTCATGAGTTTATGTCAGGATTACTTGTCAGGGATGCACCACAGCGGTTCATCATCATGTCATGTTACTTGTACTTGCTACTTGTTAGGAGCGCGCCACGATGGGCCACTATCATGAGTTTTCACAAAATCATGCCGTGTACAGATTATCATTATAATATTAACATATCATGATTATATCGAGTTTATGTCAAAAAGGCGTAATGATATAATAAGGGGTGCCATGCACCCAATAAAGGTAATCTAGGGCAATGGATGCCAGGGCCATACTGCGCCGGGCAAGGGGGTAAGATACGCTAATGCTAGGAAGCCTCCGGGCAGGAGAGTACGCCAAAGGAGTACGCCAAGCCAGAGGAGTACGCCAAGGGAAGTATGCATAAAGGAAGTACGCGTAAAGGAGGTACGCGTAAAGGAAGTACGTATAAAGAAAGTACGCAGTAAAGGAAGTGTAGTGCCCTGCTCCGTGAAGGCACTAGATAGACAGAAAGATTGGATTGCTGGCTCTGCAACAGAAGATGATTGATCTGGGTGAGTGGACGAAGTCTCATTTGCTGATTCGCTTACGCCTAATAAGAATCTGAGTTTTTGATTGAATGCTTTTGTTAATAACAAGATGGTAAATCATTGATTATGCTTTAAGAGAATCCACATGTTGCTATGCTAAGAACAAGAAAAGAGATAACATGTATGCTAAGAAGATTTGTTACTGCTAATAAGAAACTAATTAATGCCTGTATGCTAAAGTAGAGATGATGCCTTTAATCACAGAACTGTTGCCATGCTTAATAAGAAACAGAAAAGAGAATGCTCAATTGTCCATAACAGTTGTTTCGATTAACAAAAATGCCTTAAAAGAATTGGCTTTTGAAAACAAAAACAAGAAGAAAAGTACAAGAAGTACTAATCTGATTCTGGGAAAGTATTGCTATGGAAGTCTGATTCGTAAATGATCACTTTGTTCCTTGGACCATATGATGATGATGAAGATCACTGCTTGAAGTAGAACAATTTGGAAGAACTAATGCACCAGAAAGGTATCGACGCACTTGGGCACTGATGGCGAGGCCGAATGTTTTCCTGCTTTGCTTCACTTTGTTCTGGAAAAAAAGTTGAAGAAGGATGCTCTAGAGAATCAAAATCTCGAAGCTCTGATCTCTATATTCTCTTCTGTCTCTCTCTGTCTCTGTGTGTTTGTTATGAGAAAAAATTAGTCTATTTATAGACTAGGGCTTCCGTGCGTAAAATGGCATCAAAATCTGTCTTTACGCTAACAACTGCCATCCACTGATCAGAGTCATCCTCTGTATATGCTGACACGTGTCCCATCATTTCAGTAAGAATAGGATACATGTACACACGTTCTTCGAAATATGTGGCATGAAGACCACGTAGGCACACCACGTTCCAAACTGGCCAGAACGAATAGGGCGTAAAAGGATGAGCGTAAACTAGCTCTGTCATAGGTTTCCAGCGTAAAGTGGCTATTGAATAACCTTGAACGTAAAATGGCTCAAATAGACTTCACGTACACATTATTTTTTATGAGCGTAAGGACTCATGTAAACCTCCGTGCATAAAAGAAACCATTCAGTGAGCGTAAAGTAGCTCGATCTCTATAAACGACAACAATGGTCTTTGTATGAGACAAATTCTATTGAATTCTGTGGTAAATGCCATCATTGATATCTTCATGTCAAAGTCTGCATTAAATACGAGATTTGATAGCCTTTGTCCAGTGTGAAAGAGGCTGCTCAGTCCTTGGCGTAAAATTACCGGTGCAGACCCAAGCGTAAACTGATCAATCTACTTAGGCGTAATACAAGTAGCCTTATCTTGGGCGTAAAGAAATTATCCGTTCTGTTAGGCGTAAAGCAGGCCACTTACGAATGAGATAACTCTTTCTTTGAAGCACTTTTTACGCTCCTACAAGACCCCCTTCAAAGTTTTCAAATATCTCCAAAATTTGAAACACTTTGAACAGCAGCATAAAAGTTGAGATTTGATGAGCGCAAAATTCGAGATATGCAACAGTCATCCGCGTAAGAGCGGGGATATCCAACAGTCAGCGTAAAGTTCAAGAGAGAAGAAATAATGTCGGTCAACACTTAACCGTCACAATAATTTTTTTTCTTCGTAACTTTCAAATGTATCTTCATCTTCCCGAGTGAGCGGTTTCCAATAAGGAATATGAAGAGTTATTTTAATTTGTATAAATAAGGACAAACTCTTTACTCTTAATATTCATCCTCATAGTTGATATGGCGCCAAAGAAAGAGCCAATTGTGGAGGGGGCTTCGGTCGCCAGGCTTAACCTCGAGATAGAGAACGAGCGAGCGCAAAATCTTCTAGAGTGCTTTGGGCTGACCCCAGCGGTCTTCAGTCGTATTGATGGTGGTCCTTCAACTGCATACGAGGGACCGGGTGACGCGGAAGCATTCCTTCGTCTGATGCGTCGCTCTGGGATTCACAATATGTGTGAGTTGGGTGCATCCCTTCGTCAATCCAACGAAAAAGAATAATAATATTCTGTGTACTGCGACTTTTATATGTAGGGATCCGCTCCCATCTTTTATAAATAAAATATTTGATGTTTTAGCCCCATCTATGAACACGCATTTGTTTATGCACTTCTGTTGATTGCTTCCGTGATTGTTGATTCCCAAGAAACAAACCAACACGTGGCGTCTATCTTATGGTTACGAGATCCTTTAAACAAGATCTTCTCCCGAAATAGACTCATCTTAATAACTTCTTCAGTCTTTATAAATAGCCGAGAATATTTCGTGTATTCTCGTACTCATCCTCCTGAAGATAGCTTTCTGCGATGTTGTTCTTCAAATAAGAGATGACGAAGTTTTCCAACGACGTTTCTTTGCATGTCCAATCATTAGGCGTAGATTCAACCATCATTAGAGCTAAACCTTTCGACTCAAATGGCAAGTTCGATCGTAAGCAAATATCTGTCTTCGAATTTTTTGTTTTGAAAACATCTATTTTATGAGCGTAAAGCCTTGCTGAAGCACTGGCGTAAAAGCCTTGCTGAAGAAAATGGCGTAAAAGCCTTGCTGAAGCACTGGCGTAAAAGCCTTGCTGAAGCACTGGCGTAAAAGCCTTGCTGAAGAAAATGGCGTAAAAGCCTTGCTGAAGCACTGGCGTAAAAGCCTTGCTGAAGCACTGGCGTAAAAGCCGCGCTGAAGCACTGGCGTAAAAAGCCTTGTTATCTGTCTTTAGTTAGCGTTCAATACGCATTTGATGACACTTCTTCTTCTTTGTTTTCTACAGAAGCTTGGTTGAAGAGCTTTTTTAGAACTGGCATTGGCGATTTTGATGCTGTGAAGAGCGTTCTTCTGACACCCACATCAGGGAGCTCATGCGCTTTTGACGCGCAAATCAGACAATTTAGAACTCTTCGTGAGATAGAAGGGTCTTCCTCTGTCGGCAGGAAGAGCCTTTATACACGGAGAGTTGGATGGTGGAGTCAACTCTACCCCGAGAAATCGGGTAGTAGAGTTTCTTTCACGGCAGAACTAGAATCGTATCCCAATGCTGGATACGTTCCTATCTCCTTTGAGGTGCTGCCACTAATCCACCAATTGTATTGGCAGCAACACACCTTCGGGCTGCCATACTCTGGGGTTCTCCTCTCGTCTGAGAGAGAAGACCAGAGTTTGATTCTGCTGTTCTGGTTGCCACTGGAGCTCAGACAGTCAGGAACTGCCACCAACAACGAACCCGACGGAGAAGACCCAGAGAAGAAAATAGATCTCTATTAGGTCATTGTTTAGGTGTATAGAATGAAAATCCAAGATGTAATAGATTTCCATTGTAAAGAAAAGTCTAAGAAATGTAATAGACTTTTATGATGAGAGTGGCAATGATAATTCTTCTATGCTCGATAATTTGTATCTATCTGGATGTAATATAGACATGATAGATAATGAAATCTTCTTTTCTAATTTAGAGTTCGTAATACTATCAGAGGTAATATGGACATGACGGTGTATAGGAACTCAAAAGAAAATTAGATTGATTTCTATGCAGAGGTCAAATGAAAAATGATAGATAAGTAGATTTGATATTCATTCAGAGGACTCAAGATCGTGATAAATAATCAATCCAACTTTATGTGCCAACCGGCAAAATATATGAAAAGAGATGAGTAGTCAGCTTGACCAAACTTTGGTAGCTGTAGGATAATAAGACAGATGTCATTGAATTTCTTCCGAATCTGATGAGCTAGAAGATAATTCTTCTTGTATATCGGCATAAAAAATGTGGGACGGATCATATCCCAACCCATGGCGAGTCTTCTGGTAAAATGGATCACCGCATAATGGTAGTCGTCTACCCTTTCCTTGATTAAGACCTTGCATAGTCTTTAAATCATATCCCATATTTTGAATGATCTTGATAGATTGTTGACTATATTTGTCAATTCGGATTCTTCCTTTATCTTTATCCTTCAGATCATCTGTCTGAGTAACAGGGATATTTCTGGCCAGGCCAAATACAATTTGGCGCTTGTTTTTCTTATCAGATGGGACCACGAAATAGGATTCTTCGTATCGTCTGAAAGTTACGCAAGCTTGTGATGAAGCGGCTACAGGAAGCAGATAGGGAGAAGATGTCAAGAACCTTTGAGCATAAGGTCCAACATCAACATGAGGAGGGAAAGAATTCTCTTTATGATCAATGTATAAAATTTCTTCCGGTTCTATGTTGTCTTTATATTGATGACTTTGATTATCAGAAGATAAAGTCATTCTCTCAATAAACTTGACAGCCATATACTCGAAAAGGAAATCTTCATTGATATCAAAGAGATGAGCAATATTTACATCATTTACAGTCTGATTGCTACGCTTCGGATTAGTCAACGGTGGACCATCATCCGTCTTCTGCGTAGAATTGCCAATATTAACGATCAATGGTGATTCTGAATCATTCGTACCAGAAGTACGCCCTTTAACTTTGATCATAAAAGGTTGAACTTGGCTCTTAGCAGAAATTTTTATTGATTCCTCAGATGAAGTTTGAGTTCTTCCTTTAACCTTGATTATCAAAGGTTGATCATTGACAAGTTGAGATTGGATTCGTCCCTTGACCATGATCTTCAAGGGTTGTTCCTCTGGCGGATCTTCATTGATAGACTGATCCTCAGATGATTCTTCAGCCATGTCTGATATCTCTTTCGTATGCTCTTGTTTATAAAGCCTTGAATCAGAGAAGTAGGCTTCGACACCCTTGAAAGGATTAATATCAGCAAATTCAGTTTTCACAACTCCTTGAGAATCCACATATTTGAAGCATTGGTGGAGAGTTGAAGGCACAATATTGTGCTCATGAATCCACGGTCTTCCAAGAAGAATATTGTAGGATACATCCGAGTTGATAACATAGAAAGTTACCATGGTTCGAAGATCACCAATCTGAATCTGCAACCGAATCTTCCCCAGTGGCTTACTCTTGCCAGAGTTAAAACCAACAATAGTGGTACTAGTGTAAGTCAGCTCACTAGTAGGAATCCTCAGGGGTCTTAGCATACTCTGAAGAATTATGCTGATTGAGGATCCGGGATCAATGTAGATCCTGTCAATTTCAGTGGATCCGATATATCCAGTGTAGCACAGAGGCCTATCATGCTTGTTGTGTTTCAATAGCATATCCTCTTGTGTAAAGATGATGTTGGAATTGCTTCCATCACGCTATGACATTGTGGACATGACACTGGCATATTGTCGGAAGTCTTGAGTTGAGCTAAGCATGAATCTGCTTGAAGTAAAGCTTCGCTCAAAGTCTCTCTGCTTTCTCTGGAGAGGCGAAGCAGTTCAAATATAGACAATCTAGCCGGAGTATTGGCTAACTGAGCTAGAATATCGAACTTGTAAGGCTTCATTGTCACCCCCTGACTGGAAGCAGACCTTAATGGATATCAAAGCGTACTGCCTTCTGTTTCCCCTTTTCAACCACAGACGATTTAGCAGGAACAGGAGAAGGTTGAACCGGTAGTGTTTCCACTACATCTTCTGCTTCTTTGGAAGATCCCTCATAGTCTTTGTGGTACTCTTTTCCAGATCTTGTACCAGCAAAAGTTTCTTCCTCAGACTCAGGAAAAGAAATTACCATATTACAGTATTTAGTCTTTCTTCCTTTAGCCTTCTTCTTGTGAGGATTGTTACGAGGGACTTCAGAACCCAATCCAGCGGTAGAATTCTGATTTTGAATTTGTAAAGGAAGACGTATTCCTTTATCATGGTTCAAACCTTCGGCCTTTTGAAAGTCGTAACCCATCTTCTTCATGAGAATAACAGATTGCTGACTATACAAATGGATAGGCAGTAGACTCTGAACAGGTGTTTCAGCATAGGAAGAGGAATGAATCTCTGCAACTACAGGAGAATGAAACACAGACGTCTCTGTAGTTAAGGGAGGAGAAGGATTCGGGATACGAGGAGAAATCCCTAGTTGGAGCTTTTTCATAAGCAGCAAAGACTTGTTGTGCCCTGGTATAAAGGAACACTATTCATGGCTAGCCACTGCTGATAAGTAAGCTTGAGCTTGGTAGGAGGAGCTTGGACTTGGAGGACAAATGTTTAGTCCTTTCAGTCTATCTTCTAGAGGGAGGCCGTCCCATAGATGATCCGAGTCATCAGGATCTGGAATAATATGAGAAATCATGTTGTAAGTTTTGACTTTCTTGCCTTTCTTGGATTTTGAAGCTTTGCTTTCATTTTCCAGTTCAGACACTAAGTCAGGATGTACCCACATGATTTCACCATTCTTCAATGTGAGAGGCATCAATCCTGTATTTTCTTCTCTGGCAGGCGGGATATTCATAATCTTCATTGTCGTCCTTCAGAATTGGGATAATTCCATCTGGGACTTGCTGTGGAGGAAAATCCCCAAATTGAAGAGAAACCATATTGGTTGTCACCGTATGGTCATCATTGGTTAAAGCGATGGCGCCACCATTTATCAGCTCTTGGATCTTCTTTTTTCAAGACATAGCAAGCACTGGTAGGATGATTAATGTATCTATAATAGATACAATATTTGGGATTGTCGGTCAGATTCACCTCATTAGGCCTCTTTGGCTCTGGAATCTGAAGTTTACCACTTTTCACCAGACATTGGAATATCCTTGGAATATCACTTTCGTCAAAAGAGTATTCTTCCTTTGACCTGGAGGATTCCTGATTACCTGACGTCGTTTTGTTCTTGGAAAGATTGACCATAAGAGTATCTTTTCCTTTCACATTACGATTGCCAGGATTATTACCAGGATTATTTTTCTTCCCTTTATCTTCTGAAGCGAAAATCATCCCACTGTTCGCGAGCCAACCTACCATTGGTCTCGGCAGAAACTGCTGCTATGATAAATGAAGCCCAATCTGAGAATTGGGAACCTGTGAAGATAGCAATGGATGGTCGCAGATTTATTTTGCACGTATCGATCAACGCTGAATCTGGCATACCAGGAGGCATCTTTAGAGTAGCCTGTCGGAAACGTTCAATGAACGTCCGAGTATCTTCTTTCTCCTTTTGTTTTATTTCTATTAAGGAGGACATGTTCATGTCCATTCCTCCTTCATAGAAGCGGAAGAGAAACATTGCCTTGAATTCGTCAAAAGACGAAATAGAGTTATCAGGTAAGCTACGATACCAGTCATAAGCCGAACCCGTCAAACACCCAATGAACACTCGAGTGAGAATACCATCATTTTTCTGCAAGTGTACAGTCATAATATCAAAGTAATTGATATATTGGCTGGGAGATGCTTTTCCATCGAATAAAACCATGGATTGTGGCTTGAACTTCGGTAGAAAGGGCACATCATTCAATAAGGAGGATAAGGTTATTTAATCCCTAACCTCTGGAGTTGATCTTTGTGTCCTTAAAACTTCAAACTGTGCTTTAAGTTCACGCACTGCTTGAATGGCTTCACTGGTTTGAGAAAGCGCATTTGACTGAGTAGTCGTTGGATGTACCATGACCCCCACTGGGGGTGGTACATCTTCTAGAATAATGGGATCTAGGAGATGCAGAATTTTGATTAGCAGCAGGCTCTTGAATGTTCGAAGGTATTTCAGCCCCTTGACTATCTTGAGTTTGTGCTGCTACTGGTGCCGGTGTCACTACTGTCGGTTGAGCAGTTTGCTGATTCAAAATTATTTGATGCATGCTTTGCACCATATTAAGCATATCCTTCAGTGATTGTTCAACAGCAGTGAGACGTTGTTCTGTATTAGCAGATGACGTCTCTGGTTCATCTCCAACATCGTAGGATTCAACCTCTCTTGAAGATACAGAAGGATTTGTATAGAAGTACGAATCCACGCTATCGGTATCAGACTCAAAAGATTGAGTACCCCCAGCCTCTGAATCAGAAGTCTGCAAATGTCTTTGTCTTCTTGACCGAGTATTCTGATATACTCCTTCAAAGGAATCAATAAGCCTGTTGAACTGTTGTTGACTTAGAGTTTGGGACGTGTTCCGTCTTGGATGTCGTCCTCTGTTAGTATGAGATGCCATGTTGACTGACACATATGGCAACTCATGTTCTTGGTCTTCAGCTTGATGTGGAGGTGTATTGAAACTCAATCGATCAAAAACCGATCAGTCTTGAAGCTGAACAACAACAGTTAATTACAACCTGGTGGTATTCACAAAGATGTTTTTCTTGGGGGAATGTCACCGGAGATTGTCTATTCTTACGCTTTTGCATTAGCAATTCGCACAAGTCAGAAGGAGTGGATGAAGTATTCTTCTTTATTATATTTGGGGTAGAAAAACGTTTAGTCCCTTGTGTATAAAGAAGATTACTGGCTGCATTCGCAGAACCAAATTGTACATTTCTACGCGTTTGGAATTGTGTGCGTAAATCTTGAGATTTAGCACGCAGGACTCCATTTTCTTGGCAGTGTGATTTGTAAGTTTGGTACCTTGCGTAAAGCAGTATAAGGTTGTTAGGTGTAGAACAGAAGTTTTACCAACTAATATTTTTACGCTGCACATGTTTAGATACATTCACATTTGACTATGTGAGCATCATTGTGAATTTCATCCATATTGTCATAGACAGGAGATTTATCTTTACGCATGGAACGTAAAATCTTGTTATCTGCCACGTTACCAACAGAGATTTTGTTTTACGCGAGGAGCGTAATTTATTTGGGCCTACCACGTCACCGACGGGAGACTGATTCTTACACCCAGAAGCACAAGCTTTAGAGTCTGCCCCATTACGAATGGGAAACTCATTCTTATGAACTGAGCGTAAAATTTGGTTCTTATCCACTGAGCGTAAAATTTGATTTTTACGCAGTGGGCGTGAAACCTGGTTATCCTCACCGTTACAAACGGGAGACAAATTGTCACACTTCGAGTGCAACTTTGAAGTAGGGACTGCCTCGTTATGAACGGGAGCCCCTACGACAGAAGTGGGAAGAATTCCATTGTCATCAGAAGCAGCAGAGAGATCAGAAATCACTTTGGATTTGGGAATCCAAACTTTTCGTGCTTTGCAAGACTTTTGAACATTGGAATGGCGAGAACCACCCCCTAGTTCGGAGCATTTCTTCATAGGCAGTCTGGTCGAAGTGCACCACCAGAGTCTTCTTGGTCGAACCGACCGAAACATCATCATATTGAGCAATCACCTCCTCGTCAGAGGAGAAGGTCGTCCCCAGCAGAGTCGCCATTTTTGTTTCGATTAACAAAAATGCCTTAAAAGAATTGGCTTTTGAAAACAAAAACAAGAAGAAAAGTACAAGAAGTACTAATCTGATTCTGGGAAAGTATTGCTATGGAAGTCTGATTCGTAAATGATCACTTTGTTCCTTGGACCATATGATGATGATGAAGATCACTGCTTGAAGTAGAACAATTTGGAAGAACTAATGCACCAGAAAGGTATCGACAGCACTTGGGCACTGATGGCGAGGCCGAATGCTTTCCTGCTTTGCTTCACTTTGTTCTGGAAGAAAAGTTGAAGAAGGATGCTCTAGAGAATCAAAATCTCGAAGCTCTGATCTCTGTATTCTCTCCTGTCTCTCTCTGTCTCTGTGTGTTTGTTATGAGAAAAATCAGTCTATTTATAGACTAGGGCTTCCGTACGTAAAAGGGCATCAAAATCTGTCTTTACGCTAACAACTGCCATCCACGATCAGAGTCATCCTCTGTATATGCTGACATGTGTTCCATCATTTCAGTAAGAATAGGATACATATACACACGTTCTTCGAAATATGTGGCATGAAGACCACGTAGGCACACCACGTTCCAAACTGGCCAGAACGAATAGGGCGTAAAAGGATGAGCGTAAACTAGCTCTGTCATAGGTTTCCAGCGTAAAGTGGTTATTGAATAACCTTGAGCAGTAAAATGGCTCAAATAGACTTCACGCACACATTGTTTTTTATGAGCGTAAGGACTCATGTAAACCTCCGTGCGTAAAAGAAACCATTCAGTGAGCGTAAAGTAGCTCGATCTCTATAAACGACAACAATGGTCTTTGTATGAGACAAATTCTATTGAATTCTGTGGTAAATGCCATCATTGATATCTTCATGTCAAAGTCTGCATTAAATACGAGATTTGATAGCCTTTGTCCAGTGTGAAAGAGGCTGCTCAGTCCTTGGCGTAAAATCACCGGTGCAGACCCAAGCGTAAACTGATCAATCTACTTAGGCAGTAATACAAGTAGCCTTATCTTGGGCGTAAAGAAATTACCCGTTCTGTTAGGCGTAAAGCAGGCTACTTACGAATGAGATGACTCTTTCTTTGAAGCACTTTTTACGCTCCTACAACAGTAAGCTATCAAGAGTAGAGTTCCTGCTTGTTGCTACTTGCTTAAATAAAGATTGTTCATTGTCCCTTGATTATTGCTATAAAATGACAGAGATGTATAGAGATGGCACATTGTGCAAAAGAGATGATACGGCTTGTCCGTATAGAGAAAAGAGTAGAGCTACTGGCTCGATTACATGAAAAAGAAGAGATGAATATGTTTGCAAGTTGCTTGATCGATGCATGATTGTTTATATGATAGTTGCATTTGTATTGGTCTAGACGGCTTGTGCACAAGTGGTAGTCTCTCGACGATTCTGGGGGCACCCGGAGTCGATCGGCCTAGGAGAGAACAGGACACCTGGGGCTAGAAGTCCCTGCAGTAAGAGGGGGTGTCAGTCTATTAGTAGTTGGACAAGAAGTTCCGACTGCTAATATGGGTATTGCCCATGGACCACAAGAGTTATTATCATGCTGCATATTGATAAGAGTTAAAAGAATGTTTTGCTAAGAGCTAACAATGCAGAGACGAATAGGAAAAAATGTTGGTTTTATCGTGTTTATGCTAATCCTTGTTTTGTGCAGGAGTGGACGGTCGGCTATGGTAAGAATCACTGAAAAGTGATACATGGGTGTTGCTTAAGTTTTCCTATATAAATTGCTTGTAGAGATTAATCTGTTACAAAGAAGTGCTATGTTCCCACTAAAGAAAAGATATGATACCATGCTTAATATTGTCCCTAAGAGTTTCTTGAATAAAGAAATGAATATGCTCATGAAATATGCTGCGCACTCCACAGATATGAATAGTCATCGTGCTTGAAATGATTAGTCCCTTGTATGCTTGAATTGTAATGAAATATGGCTTTTCAAAGATGTTTTCAAAAGAGATGTAAACTGACTCTGTATGCATGGAATGAACATAGGTAAAAAGTAGCAAGATCACATTACAAGAAACATTTTTTCACTAAATGAACAGTAATCGTTTCAGACAAATGTAGCACTTTGTCCACAATTCACCAGTATGCTGATATACTGACCCACCATCAGTCTGCATGCAGGTGCACTATGCATCGAGAAGGATAGTTCAAAGCGATAGCCCGAGCCTCATCCTCAGGAGCCAGAAATAAGAAGAGATACCAAGAGATAACATCTATTGCAAGAGTTGGTTTTGTATATAAAGGAATATAATGTATGGAAACGGGATCATTATAATCTGTAAAGCTTTGAGAGAATGTAATATTGTATCAGAGAGAATCGAGAGCTTGTAATATGTTCTAATGAAATCAATAAAGAGAAATGTTCTGGATACCATTGTGTTCAATGCATGTATTCTGAAATATGTTCGCTGCTGCTTCAATTATCTGCGATATGTTTTGCTGCGTATTGTCAACCTTGTCTATCTTGTCTTGTTACAGGTCTTGGCCTTGTGCAAGCGCAACTTCGGCTTGCACGACATCACGCCTTAACGAGGACGATCGGTCCCAAAGGGTCCGAAGCGAGGACGAAAGGACTCTGCGGGATCGGGGCGTGACAGGAAGTACGTGTGAAGAAAGTACACATGAAGGAAGTACGTATGAAGGAAGTACACATAAAGGAGATACGCGTGAAGGAAGTACGCATGGAGGAAGTACGTGTGAAGGAAGTACGCGTGAAGTATAAAGTTACGCGTGAAACTTGTTTTACGCCAAGGCAGGGTAGACTTTGTTTTATATGTAAAATAGTCTTGACTTGCGTAATCCAGATTCACGCTGACACGAATAAACATGGGCGTAGAGTTTGATACTACGCTGACACGTATAAATGTGGGCGTAAGGAACCTCCAGAACTCCAAATTCCTATGAAACCTTCAATCTAAGCCAAAAATAGGACTTCTATAGATCAAAATGGGGTATAACACAAATCTCAACAACCTAGAATGATCAAAACTTGAAAATAAGGAAGTTGATAGATCAAAACCATAAAAATCCATAAAACTCTAGTTTTAGAAACTTAGATCTACACAAAACTAACCATTAAAATCAAAAACTCTAAGAACTAAACTTGTAGAGAATGAAGAGAAGAACAATATAGACAAATAATATCAAAGAAAAAAAATCAATAATGAAAAATACACAAATCTCCACTTTTGAGCAAGTTATACTTGTCTAAGTAGGTTGGTGGTTGAGGGAAATGAATGAAAGAGTGAATGAAGAAAATAGAGTGTGGAAGAGATTATTTATAGTGGGTGAGGGTTGGCTGAAGAAAACCCTAATCTCTAAACATGCTCTAACCTATTCCACTAATGACATGCGTAAAAGCTACATGCAACCATTAATAAATAATAAATAAAATTATGGATATACTAAATACATGATATCATGTATAGAATTCATGAAAGAATACGTATATCGGGATCGGGGAGTAACATCTCTATCCTCCTTAGAAAAATTTTGTCCTCAGAATTTCTGCCAAGACAAGATAGAGAAAAATCAAAGCAAGCAAGATATTAATTACAAGGCTAACTAGTGCATGCAATCTCATCAATTTTAACATGCATTAGAGAACAATCATCCACCCTAGTGGGTGCAATAGGAAAACATATTACAAAGGCATAAGGATAAACATACCTTCTGAGTCAAACAAGTGCGGATATTGAGATCTAATCTCGTCCTCGTGCTCCCATATCGACTCCTCCGGTGAGTGATGGCCCCAAATCGACGCGGACAAGATTAATAGTCCGGTTCTTGAGCACCTTCTCTCGTCGATCCAAAATGGATACGGGTTGCTCCTCGTAAGTCTGGTCGGTACCGACGACCAGCTCAGAATGATCGAGGATGTGACTCGGATCCGGGACATACCTACGCAACTGAGATACATAAAATGCATCATGTACATCATGTAGCGAAGGCGGAAGGGCAAGACGATAAGCAACATCGCCTACCCGAGCGAAAATATCAAATGGACCAACGTATCTCGGACTAAGCTTTCCTTGGGTTCCAAATCTAATGACACCCCGAGTAGGCAAAATTTGCAGATAGTTTGTCATACAAAAATCAAAGACATGTATTACAGAATACTGAAATTAATTACAAACTCGCTTGTACAAAAGAAAGCCTAGAAAGAAATCCTAGGAAACAATCTAAGTACAATTATTTAGTTTTGATTCTGGGGGGTGACGGTGGAGGCTCGAAAAAGTGCTATCAACTCTGTCTTACTCCGTGGACTATCTGATGCAGTCTCTAGCTCGTGAAGAAATTGCTTTTCTCTTGAAGGTTGCCAGCCTCTTGCAGGGGTGTAGCATCCTGCTATTCATAATAAGATGTATTTTGAGCCGCATAGACGGCTTGCGGCCACGTGGCTGATTAGCACACGAAGACCTACTCTTTGGTTGCCATCTGTCGATTTGTTAGAATTTTGTTACAGCAAGTCTGGGTAGTTAAGGACTTGGTCAGATTGCCACGTGTCCTGTTGCATATAGTTTTCTCAGTCTTCGATCATGTGGTGGTCGCATGAGACTCATGCGGCTTGGATCATAGTTGCTCTTGGCTATCTCCCTCACTTTTTCAAGTTAGGGGTAAAATGGTAATTTTCCATTTTATAATATTTTTGGGAATTTTATTTCATGAATATTAATATTTAATTATTATAGGAGTCGGGTTCGAATTTTATCGCATTCCGAGTTAATTTGGGACCCCGGGGAAATTCGGCTTGAGTCGTAATTAGCATATTTTTAACCATGGCCCACCACACTAAAATTTTAGGTTTAGGAGTTTGGACTAGTCCCTGTAGCACCCAGTTTCCCAAATGAGGGTAATTTTGAAATTTCGTGTTTATAATTATTTTAATAATGATATTTAATTCATGATATAATTTTTGGTAATTTTAAATCATTTTAAAATTATTTAAATCAATGACTTGTGGTTTTGACGTTATGCTAAGTGAAACCATAGAGACTGTTTGACCTAGAGCCCAACCATGTGATTATGATATTTTAATATCATTTTTGGCCTAAGGATATTTTTGCATTTGACCTCTTTGAATTATTTTGATATTATTTTATTATTTATGATATTGTTTTGGGATTATTTGAGTCGGGTTCGAACTTCAACTCAATCCGACTTGAAACGGGGACCCAGGGGTAGTTTGACTCTAGTGGGACCCACACACTAGTTAGACATAGGCCCACATGATATTAATTTTAGTCCACATGATAGAAATATTTTAGTTAGAGGTTAGACTAATTATTATGGATAAGGTTAGTGTGATTAGAGACTTTAGAATGACTAATTTAGCCCCAACCAATTAGCCCTTTCCTAATACTCATAGAATAGGTTAGTGGGGGCATTTTGGACCTTACCATAATAGGACAAATAGCCCGATATGGCCAGCCACTTTGGGAGAGGATAGGCTCAAGTTCATTTCATTATTCTCATCCACACTCTCTCTCTTGTTCTTCTCCCAAATTCCTAGAGAGCAATTCCTAGCAATTTTTTCACCAAATCCTTCCATTTTGCCACCAAATCTTCTTCTTTCCTTCTTCATTCTAGCCAAGGAGGAAGCTACCCAAGTTTGGGAGGATTCGGAGCTCGTTCGTGTCCTTTTGGAATCTCTACGTGTCGGTGTCGCTCCGGGAAGGCTTTTCTTCGATTCGATCTACCGGGAGGTATAAATCCCTTCTCCTTTTCATTTCCTCATGCATATAGGTCTATTTTGAACCCATAGGAATGACCCCCATGGTTGTATCTCCATTTGTGTCCATTTCGTGTCCATTTGGAGGTCATAAGAGTGTCCTTTGTGTTATGGTTGTGTCCATGTGAGAAAATCCCAAATTTGGACACACTATATGTTGTTGTTATGTATGAATGAATTATTACATGTTTAATCTCATATTTTTGTATTGGAGATGTGTTCTATAGTGTCTCATATATATATATATATTAGTGTAGAAAGTCAGTTCTTGATATATTATGTTATATACTTGTGTTCTTTTGTCTCAAACTACCCAAATCCGTCATGATTTTTATCCACGTTTTTAATTTCAGCCCTAACTTAGAAATGTCATAACTTCTAGCTCAAAGCTCGGTTTAATCTCCTTTTTTTTAAAAGAAGCGTATTGAAGTTAGCTTTCCAAAAAAATGTATTAATAGCCCTAATTCATTCTGTAACTTTCTGGAGAATTATTTGAGTGTCAGCTGTACGAAAGACAAATGCGTTCTCGGTGTTTTCGCTATTCCGGAAGTTTTCGAAACGAAAATGCGATCCGTTTGAAGTTTCGGAAAGCTAACACATAGATCTATAACATACTTTAATCCTAGATTTTAATTCATGCTGAATTGGTACAGTATTGATTATTAGTAGGAGTTACTATTCGGCATATGTATTTTGTGCACCCTTGTGCGTAATATAATGTTCTATTTGATTTTAATCCATGTTAATGTATATACATTATGTAGCTAAATAGAGAATGCAAGCATGAGTAAATGGTTAAATAAATGATGTATGAGGTGTAAGTATCCTATCTAATGTAAGCATGTATAAGTATGGCTTGTAATGAATATGTAGGTTCCATAGTATGTAATGTATGGTGCATATAGTAGTGCAAGAGAATAAATGAATGATAAATGAATGCAATCATGAATGTAATGTAATAATAGATGTAATGTATGCAATATACAAGTTAATGAGATGTAATGTTCTATGTTAACACAAATCCTATATTACCTCATGTACCCTTACACTATGTTGACACTATCACACTTGACACTTTGTTCACTTACACTTTGATACCCTTTGATATGTATACACTATGTATGCCCATTTAACCCTCACTTGCCCCTTTGCCATGTTCACATACACACACATAGCCTCTTAAATAAGTATTTATGAATATAGTTAACTTAGCTATGTATGTATATTATATATATGGTAGCATATTATATTGTAATATATAAGTTTATATAGCCATTGAAATGCCATGATTATAGACCTAATGTTGAATACCAATATATGCATTTGTATATATGTGTAGACATGTATAGCTTAAAGTAATAGATTACCTAGTGTATATCTAACGTGAATTCTTGCATATTGAGTATTGAATAATTGTATGCTATATAGAGTTGGGTGTATGTTGGATTGTATAGCCTTGTATTGATGTGTGCTTGCTAGGATAGTCTTGGTTAGGCCTAGTAAGACTTGCTGGGTTAGGACATGACCTAGTTTGACATAGTTTGACTAGTGTAGTTGACCAGAGTTGACCAAGGGTTGACTTTGGCCTAGTTTGACCTAGATTCATGTAGAATACATTGTAGTGCTTTATATTACCCTTTTGGACATGTTGTGACTTGTGCTGTTCTAATTAGGAGCCAGACACCTCTCCTCGGACAGTATCTTTACCTTGGACATTCAGATATCAGACGAGTACATTCTCTGATCATTTCATATCCTGCTTAGAATTATTTTCCTGCTTTAAATTACTTTACTTGATACTGTCACATTGGTCACACGGATTGGTACTATATGGATCCTTTCTTGAGATGTTATCCTTTAGGAGCATCGGATATTACATGTTCTGTACAGTTTACTTACATTGTGTATCACTATGCTTCTTGGTTCATTGATCACTTGTGACATGTACCCTCATGATCACAGAGTCTCCTTGAATCACTCACTGTTGGGTAATCCCCAGAATCACCCATTTATGGGCATCCATGTATCACCCTGCGGGGCCATTGCATGGAATTATAACATAACCTGGCTGGATCCTTGTATATTGATTGGGGTACGGGAGAGTAGAATTGGACATGTGAATAATACCCAAGTAATATCTTATCAGAATCTCTTCCATAGTGTCTTATCAGAATCTCCTATGCCATTTACATGTCTATATTATACTCTGACTCACTAGCCACTGTTAGTTCTTTATGTATAGTAGATATTTCTATTACAGCTCTCTCTGTTTACATACTGCATTTCTTTCAGTACCTGTATCTTACTTTACTGTATGATTATATTTTCTAACCTGCTATGATCTGTTGAGATGTACTGTACTCGCTCCAGTCCTGACTGGACCTATTGATAAATTTTACAGATAGCTTGGAGGTTGCCTGCTAGCCTAGAGGAGACACTTTAGAGGTTGTTTAGATAGTTATTTCATTTGTCTGGAGTTGTATTTACTTTGTGGATTACTATATTGAGTTTTGAGATGTATTTCTGGATTTTGTATCTTTGACACTTGGACTTCTATCTCCTGTATCTCTTTTGGATTTTATGATTTATTTATCCTTATCATGCTCTACCTTAGATGTGATTGAGACTGTATCTGCTATGTCACCCCCATTCGGGGAGTATAACTGCTTAGCATTATATTGTTAGATGTTGTGACCTAGTACAGCGTTCTACCGCCGACATTGCGGCGTAGGCTGGGCGTTGTTACGTTCTCGTACCCAAACAGTGGGTGCGGGTCGTGACACATTTTTAGTGGTGTCCCATGCAGGTCGAGTTTGTGTAGTGGTATTCGAACTAGAGTACCACTACAGCCTGAAGTAGGATTAGGATATATTTTTGAAGATACTCAATCACAATTAGGATCCCTTGAGAGATTCCTGGGACGACCCTTGAGAATCTTGTTTAACTCCGATTTGAAAACTCTTTTCTTTTTCCTTGATTTGATTTATCTTTACTTTCTGCTATTGAATTTGATTTTGATGGATTATTATTGAATTTGAGTTTGTATTTATTGATTTTGATGAAGATTGTTGAAATTTGAATCTTATGTTAGCTATAACATCCGAGTTTGTAGTTATATGATTTGAAGGATTTTGTTCATTTCTGAATTTTGATGTTCGTTGTTAAATTTGATTTTTTTTGGTATTCATTGTTGATTTAATTTAATTTTTGGCAAGATAAAATTATATGGGCTAGGTCATCTAAGTTATGGAAATCTTGTCTTCTATAGTCACATTAGCCAGCATGGTGAGGACATATAGTCTGATTTTGGATATATTTCTCGGGTGTGGAAATTTAAGGTTTTTGCAGCCAAGCTAGCGGCATCGCGAAAAATGTTAAATACCATGATTCTAGAGGATATGTGCATAAGTCAAGGACTCTGTGATTATCGTAGCCTTGCTCACTAGTATGACGAGGATTTAGAGTACCATGATTTTGGATAGACGCATATGATTGTCAGATTGTACCTTAAATATTTTCGAACATGTTTTTGCTACTTTTGTTTCAGTCATTCAAAAAAAGAGAGAGAAGGAATTATTGTTGTTTTGTTTTGTTTTGTTTCTCATTGTTTACTTAGGATGTAGCTTTAGCTATTTTTATAAACCTTGTGTAACTTTTTACAAAAAATTATTTCTTCTTAATACAATATACCAATGATTTTGCTAGGCCTTATTTTGGATTTGGTATTATAATTCTTGTTTCAAAAAAAAAATGGGTCCCTCTTTTAAATAGATAAGCAGAACAGATTCTATTATCATTCTTTTCCTGCCAATATTTTTACTACCATCATTCCTTGTCTTATATACCTGTCCTGATTATATCAATTCCCTGTCTCGTATATAATTCTGTCAGCTATACCTTGACAACTCTTGAATCTTCATATCATTTTGCCTGAGAAATGTTAAGGAAGTGACGTAAATTATGTAGCTCAGAGAAGACATAACTGGTTATTTTATGATGATCTAAAGGAAATCAAATGTGGAGTGTTCCATATGGAAACTTGAGATAGAAATGTGGTAAAGGTCTCAAATAGAATAAAGAGGTGTATATTGCCAATCTGGAAACAATTACATTTAGAGAAATTTTGGAGTTATGAGATAGTTTATAGGTGTATTCAAAACTAGTGAGGATATCAGAGGTCAACCTAGTTTTGAGAACTTAGAAAATCTTGGTTATTGATTATGGGAAAAACTTTTACTCTGAGGCTATGTAGAAGGTTAGTAATGGAAAAGAGAAGTTAATTGTGTTTAATAAGGATATTAAACAAGATGTTGCGAGGAAATGACTAGGGATAGAGAGAGCACAAAGTTATGAAAGTTTAGAGATTGTTGTGAAATATTTTTAGGAGAATAATATTCAAAGGTGTATGTCGAAGAAAATACGAAAGTTGATTTTATGATGGAAGATAAGTTTTGTAAGGCCTAGAGATTTAAATTAAATAATACGAGGAGAACAATTTGAACAAGTTCAAGGAATTCGTAAACGGGATTTAGAGGTTTTGGGTCAAATTTAAGACAAGGTGAAAGAACTTGGAAATTTAAATAAATGGTTAATGTTGATTCCTAAATGTGAGGGCTGTGCTTCAAGAGTGATGTTTGAAAATTGGAAATTGCCTACGGTAGTCATGGTAAGGGTTTAAGTAAAGGTTAAATTTTCATATGGAGACTGGTGAGGTAAAGATATGATTGGCAAGTTATGACCGGATGAACTTAAGAGTATCAGAAGCAGATGACTAACTCGATCTTCATTATTTTTGTGCATTAATTATCACCTCTTGAACTCCCACTTTCTAATTGAGATTCTTGACGTTCCTTATCGTGACTTTGATATTCGGAATATAATACTAGCTGTTACCCTCCAACAAATCTTATATGCAAGACCTAGACGAGCTCACCTTCGTGTAGGTATATCATGTCCCACTAAAACCCGTCTTCTTGTACTCTATTTTCTTGATATGATTTTCTGGTCAACTGGCTAAACTATAACCTCTACCATTATACTAAATTTCTTCTTATTTCAATTAGAAATCCAGCCTTGACTCAATTCTTTCGACCCGACATGTGATGGTGTTCTGCTTGTTTCCTTAGATGCTTAACCTTGTACCTTATCTGATTACTTGACCCGTTTGGTTAAGAACCTTGGAATATGTAATTCCTTTCATCATTACCACCCTTATATCTTGTACTGCTAAATTAGCCTTAGTTTTACAAGATTATCTATTTTCGAGCTTGGTCATGACATATTTTATTTGGTAGCCACCCACTAACATATTGTCTAATCAGAACCGGTATATGATGGTCTGATCAATCCTATTGCACTTTGGTTCGCTTTTTATGTATCAATCTACGAGAATGGAGACATAGTTAAACTTGACCCTAGAGTCTCATTCGCGACAGCCTTGACAATTCTCCTTGAAATCTTTTCATCGCCTATGAACCTCGTATTCGTACTCAGTCGAATTAAATTTAATCTTGACCTGAACCTCCATCATTGGATGCTCGTGCTCATACTTTGATTTTATTGATTTCTCTTCTTGCCCAAATCTCGTTTTATCTCGAAATTGATCAACTTAGACCGTGTCAAGACAAAAATCTATTTGTGATTTGTTGTGCCTAAATTTTCAATTTTTGCCATTTTATGGAATAGTAACCTTTTAATAATTTCTTAGTTGCTTGTTAATGACCAATTTTTATATAGGATGGTAGACAGCCCTACAATCTTGATGATTGTTGTTCCTTACCTTTCCAATTAGGACACCCTAGATTGTTTGTTTGTTGATACCATAGTACTGTTTTGACCTAGAATGATTAGTGTACCTAGGTGAGACTTCCAACTGCTATGGTATGCCCTGACCTTGTATACTATTCCTTCAAATTGCATGATTTAGATAAATTTTCTTAAGACCTTGATTATTGGGAAATAGTGGACGTTCACCCCATTAGTATCTGTTGTAGATATATATAGGTTAGTCCTTGATGTGGGGATGTGTGTCTATAAACATGTAGCTTATGAGATTTATGAGAGATTATAGTATCAGCCTTGATAGGATGTACTAGTCTTTTGGTGAGTATAAATGTGTTATGAGAGATAGGGGCCTATATGTCTTAGTAATGCATCGTCCTATGGTAATAGAATGTATTAATAGATGGTTAATAGGAAGATAATAGTTTGAGCATACCTATAGCCTATGATCAGTTCCTTTCCATCCTTAGTTAAGACCACTTTAAAATAGGTCCAGTCCCTTGGATATAGATTCCAGTCCATATTTTATTGAAGTTCCATTACCGTCGTACAAGCAGAGCAGTGTTGGAGGTATTCCTAGATTGACACTATCTAGATGTCCATTTATTATTCCAGTGTTAGGAAGTGTTACCTTAGATATTGGGTAGGTTAGAGGCTCTAGAAGGAGTACTATCGATCTTAAATTTCGAGGACAAAATTTTTCTAAGGTGGGTAGAGTTGTAGCACCCAGTTTTCCAAATGAGGGTAATTTTAAATTTTGTGTTTATAATTATTTTAATAATGATATTTAATTCATGATATGATTTTTGGTGATTTTAAATTATTTTAAAATTATTTAAATCAATGACTTGTGGTTTTGACGTTTTGCTAGTGAAACCCTAGAGACTGTTTGACCTAGAGCCTAACCATGTGATTATGATATTTTCATGTCATTTTTGGCCTAAGGATATTTTTGCATTTGACCTCTTTGAATTATTTTGATATTATTTTATTATTTATGATATTGTTTTGGGGTTATTTGAGTCGGGTTCGAATTTCAACTCAATCCGAATTGAAACGGGGACCCGGGGGTAGTTTGACTCTAGTGGGACCCACACACTAGTTAGACATGGCCCACATGATATTAATTTTAGTCCACATGATAGAAATATTTTAGTTAGAGGTTAGACTAATTATTATGGATAAGGTTAGTGTGATTAGAGACTTTAGAATGACTAATTTAGCCCCAACCAATTAGCCCTTTTCTAATACTCATAGAATAGGTTAGTGGGGGCATTTTGGACCTTACCATAATAGGACAAATAGCCCGATATGGCCAGCCACTTTGGGAGAGGATAGGCTCAAGTTCATTTCATTATTCTCATCCACACTCTCTCTCTTGTTCTTCCCCAAATTCCTAGAGAGCAATCCCTAGCAATTTTTTTACCAAATCCTTCCATTTCGCCACCAAATCTTCTTCTTTCCTTCTCCATTCTAGCCAAGGAGGAAGCTACCCAAGTTTGGGAGGATTCGGAGCTCGTTCGTGTCCTTTTGGAATCTCTACGTGTCGGTGTCGCTCCGGGAAGGCTTTTCTTCGATTCGATCTACCGGGAGGTTATAAATCCCTTCTCCTTTTCATTTCCTCATGCATATAGGTCTATTTTGAACCCATAGGAATGACCCCCATGGTTGTATCTCTATTTGTGTTCATTTCGTGTCCATTTGGAGGTCATAGGAGTGTCCTTTGGGTTATGGTTGTGTCCATGTGAGAAAATCCCAAATTTGGACACACTATATGTTGTTGTTATGTATGAATGAATTATTACATGTTTAATCTCATATTTTTGTATTGGAGATGTGTTCTATAGTGTCTCATATATATATATTAGTGTAGAGAGTGAGTTCTTGATATATTATGTTATATACTTGTGTTCTTTTGTCTTAAACTACCCAAATCCGTCATGATTTTTATCTACGTTTTTAATTTCAGCCATAACTTAGAAATGTCATAACTTCTAGCTCAAAGCTCGGTTTAATCTCCCTTTTTTTAAAAGAAGCGTATTGAAGTTAGCTTTCCAAAAACATGTATTAATAGCCCTAATTCATTCTGTAACTTTCTGGAGAATTATTTGAGTGTCAGCTGTACGAAAGACAAACGCGTTCTCGGTGTTTTCGCGATTTCGGGAGTTTTCGGAAATGAAAACGCGATCCGTTTGAAGTTTCGGAAAGCTAACACATAGATCTATAACATACTTTAATCCTAGATTTTAATTCATGCTGAGTTGGTACAGTATTGATTATTAGTAGGAGTTACTATTCGGCATATGCATTTTGTGCACCCTTGTGCGTAATATAATGTTCTATTTGATTTTAACCCATGTTAATGTATATACATTATGTAACTAAATAGAGAATGCAAGCATGAGTAAATGGTTAAATAAATAATATATGAGGTGTAAGTATCCTATCTAATGTAAGCATGTATAAGTATGGCTTGTAATAATATGTAGGTTCCATAGTATGTAATGTATGGTGCATATAGTAGTACAAGAGAATAAATGAATGATAAATGAATGCAAGCATGAATGTAATGTAATAATAGATGTAATGTATGCAATATACAAGTTAATGAGATGTAATGTTCTATGTTAACACAAATCCTATATTACCTCATGTACCCCTTACACTATGTTGACACTATCACACTTGACACTTTGTTCACTTACACTTTGACACCCTTTGATATGTATACACTATGTATGTCCCATTTAACCCTCACTTGTCCCTTTGCCATGTTCACATACACACACATAGCCTCTTAAATAAGTATTTATGAATATAGTTAACTTAGCTATGTATGTATATTATATATATGGTAGCATATTA
>JANAVB010037418.1:7220266-7257766 GCA_029216955.1 Iris pallida | reverse complement strand
GTCAGAACTATCATGTTTTGCCAGGACTTGTCATCTTTATCAGTCGAATTGCTCCTCTTGGTCGTCTATCTTCCTTTTATAGCTGTTTGTCGACGGGCCACATATGTCTTTGAACAGTCATGCGACTTTCCATCATACGGACCTGTTTGGCCCAAAGTACCTATGCGGTAATTTGTAATCCGCATGAACTCCATATTTTTCATGCTTCTACAAGACCCCCTTTAAAGGTTTTCAAATTACAAATTTGGAATACTTTGAATAAGAAGCATAAAAGTATGTCAAGCCGTAGGGAGTCTTTAATTCGCAGGAAGCTTTTCGAACTGCAGAGAGATCTTGAGTCGCAGGAAGATCCTTAGTCGCAGAACAAATCTTGAGTCGTAGGGACACTTCGGGCCACAGAGAGCCTGCCAGCTGTCACTGTTGTATTTAATTTTTCTGATTCGGTGGTGGATTTATTTTCGAGATGAAGCCGACGGTTACTGGGGATAGAGTTCCCAAATGTCAACTTTATCTTTAATGATCTCAAAAACTGAAGAGACGCTCGACGGTTATTAGGGATAAAGTCCCCAAACATCGTCCATATCCTTAATGATCTCGAGAATCGAAGAGCCTCTTTTCAGCAACTCTATAAATATGAGTCATTTAGAGAGAGAGATTTTCCTCTTTCATCCTCTCCTCCTTCGACTTCATCATTGTAGAAACATAAAAAATATGGAGTTCATGCGGATTACAAATTGTCATATAGGTACATTGGGCCAAACAGGTTCGCATGAAGGAAAGCCGCATAACTGTTCAATGACATATACGGCCCATCAACGAACAGCTGTAGAAGGAAAATATGCGACCAAGGAGGAGCAGTTTGACCGATAAAGCTGACAAGTACTGGCAAAAATATGACAGTTTTGACACTTTGATAAGAAAGATAAGACGTGAGACGTCGTCCAAAAGCAGGGTTCGTACGCCTCCATGCGGCTCAAAATACATCTTATTATAAATAGCATGGTGCCACACCCCTGCAAAGGCTGTCAATCTTCAAGAAAAAAGCAATATCTTCATGAGCTAGAGACTGCATCAGATAGTCCACGGAGTAAGGTAGAGTTGATAGCACTTTCCCGAGCCTCCACCGTCACCCCCCAGAATCAAAACTAAACAATTGTACTTAGATTGTTTCCTAGGCTTTCTTTCTAGGCTCTTCTTTGTACAAGTGAGTTTGCAATCAATTCCAGTGTTCTATAATACATGTTATTCATTTTTATGGCAAACACGATGACGACTCTGCTGGGGACATCCTTCTCTTCCGATGAGAAGTTGGTGACGCAATCTGACGCATCCAAGCTTGGCTCTATATAGCAGATGCTTATGGTCTGCTTCGACCAACAAGCCTTCGAAGAATTGCTCTCTGAAGGGAGCGCCAGCCCGTCTCAGAAGCGAGCCGACCCGAAGAGGACTCGCAAGGCATCGGAGCACAAAACTATTGCCCCCGACCAAGTTCTCGAAGAAGCTCCTTCTGCAGCCCAAGACGGTGACCAGAACTCTCCTGTAGCTCTGTTTCCAACCGTAGAGGACCCCACTGTCCCCAAATCCAGCAGAGGAAAAAACTACAATGCTAAGTTTTTGGGGGCACAAGGGAACTCCATGCGGACAAAGAGGAGGCCGCAGAGAGGAGATGGGCAGTCTGCCCATGCAACAGCCAACTCTGGCTGCAGGCAGACAACTCATGCGGCAACCAACTCTTGCCACAGGAAGATGATCCATGCGACAACCAGCTCTAGCCGCAAGAAGATGGGCCATGCAACGACCAATCCTGTCCACAGACAGGACGTCTCATGCGGCCCTGTCAGAAGCTCTGTGTTCGACCGCCTCTCATGCGGGCTCGACGTCATACAGCCCACCAAGGATGCAGAATGTATCAATCTGGACTCTTTTTACTATGCACCTTTGGGCGCTAAGTCAAAAAAGTCTAGGGCAGTGCGGGCTCAACCAGCCCAGTCAACTGTCCAAGTTGCTGACTGTCAGTGGTCCCCGTTAACTGTTACACGGGCTCCTGACGAAAAGTTGTACCGAACCACCCGCGTCCAGTCCCCCAGGGCCAACGGACATGGTGGGTCTTTAAAGTCTCCCTCTAAAGATCCAGAGCAAGTACTTTTGCTAGCCACGGATTAGGGAGCAAACATGATGCCTAAGCACTCGTGCGCTCGGGATAAGTCCAAGACAAAGAAGATCTGCTTTGACAAGCCACTCCGTAGTGATATACCTCAGGGACTAAAGAGACCTTACAACTTCGACATATTAGCACAATTGGCTAATACGCCAACAAAGTTGTCGCTATACGAGCTCCTAAGGCTCTCCAAGGATCTTCGTGTCGCATTAAGCGAAGCACTCCAGAATGCTAATGCCTATTTTGCTCAGGTCAAGCCTCCAAAGGAAGACCCGCCAACAGATCTACAGGACGGCGGTAGCACAGATGCAATGCTCAACATCGTATTTACTCTGCAGGACATGTTGATTAAGACCAACTTACATGATCTCCCCTTGTACTTCACTGGATACATAGGCGACATCAAGGTGGATAGGATGCATGTCGACCCAGGCTCGTCAATAAGCATCATCCCGAAAAGTCTGCTCCAACTTCTTGGCATCTCTATGCACCGGCTAGCAGCAACCAATACTGTTATTAGCAGGTTTAACTCAGGGAGAAGCTATACCCTAGGGAAGATCCGGTTGAAGTGCCAGATTGGTGACCTGAGGACAGAAGTTACCTGCTACGTCATAGAGGTCGACACACCTTACAATATCCTTTTGGGGCGCCAGTGGATACATGACTATATGATCGTGCCATCCACCCTCCACCAGTACTTCAAGTATGTCAATAGACACGGTTTCAGTGAGAACCGAATTTGTCGACATCGATCCCTTCAAAGGAGTTGAGCCTTGTTATTCTTCGGAGGCTTGTTTATACAAGGAATCCAAGAAGTACATCACCAACAAACTGGAGACCATCACAGGGCCAGAGAAACCCTCGATAATTTACCTCAAGACTCGTAAACATGGCAAAGCTGCATCCCTTGTTGCAACCATACATGAAGAGGTGCCTAGTTCTCTCATTCAAGCTGCACAATCGGAACCAACGGTCATCCGATGCCCAAATTCAAAAGCCAAAGCCCATCATAGGGTCAATGGTGATCCAGTTACCAAAATCCATTTGAAGATCATCGGAAGACACAGAACCCCTTGCCGAGCTTCCCAAGACGAGCCGGCAACTAAAAGCCGATCCGACATTCTCGAGCAAGCCAATGTTTCAAGTTTGACCCTTGGTGGTCAAGTTGTCTAAGACGGCATCCCAACCTTTGGGGTCACAGAGGGTAGCCGAAGAGGACGCAGAGCTCGCCGAATACCTTACGGCACAGACGGATGGTACCTCTCCTGATGATATAATTCCTATGGACGGAGTTCCATACCTCATCAATAAAAGGCTGACAATATAAATAATAATATATATATATATATATATATATATATATAGTGTCGAGTTATGTACATCAGGTACCCCTGAACTTACACTCTGTTCTCCCTCCTCCGGGGGGACTCGCATTACATCTCTACGAGTGACAAGTCATGTGTATTGATACCTCCGAACTTGCGCTTTGATGTTTCGACCACCATATATCACGACCATATCACCCCTGTGGGGCTCCGCTTCAAAATCTATTACCCGCATCACCAGTGCGCAGAAGGGTAATAGGTCCATAAAACTTATCCTAATCTATTGCTCGTACCAACAGTGCACAAAAAAGGGTAATAGGTCCACAAAAATCTCCCGACAAGAAAAATAACCACGTATATATTACCTCTGAGTTGTTTTTCCACCCATCATTGACAAATCACCCAATACATAAGAACTTCATAGCACCTCTGAGTTGTTCTGTGTATCTCTATTTGGCCTACTCCTACCACGTCCTTATTACCTCTGAGTAGGAAAGCTATACTTCAGACCCATATTTACCACTTCCTCATTACCTCTGAGTAAATGTGCCGGTCTTCTCTTCACTTGCTATCAGTACTCGCCTCGCCAGTACACAAAAAATGGTAATGAGTCCCCAAAAAACTATCCTAATCTGTTACTCGCACCATTGGTGTATCAAAAGAGTAGTAGGTCCACAAAATATCTTTTCAAATCTATTTGCTCGCATTTTCAAAAAAATGCACCAAAGGGCAATATGTCCACAAAAAGTCCCCCCAGGAGATATTCTTCAATCAAAATGTCATTACAAGCTCATCAGAGCGGAGTGAATCTATTCTGCTCTGTCAAAAAAAAAGATGGAGAGCAAGGTCCACTACTCATCAGCGACACACAACTTGTTAAGGGTGTCCTCCAGCTTTGCAGTTGAGCGCTCAATTCTCAGTTTGACTCGGCGTTCAGCTTCCTGGGATAACCTCTCGACGTCCTCCAGATGCGCATGAGCCTGCCAATTTTTTCTCCAGTCTCTTTAGTGCTCTCCCTAAAGCAGCAGAGGTTCGGATGACTTCATCAGTCTCCTTCCAGATCTTCCCACCCTCTTGACGGGTGACTTGGAGCTCAGTCTCCAGAGACGTTAACTTAGCCTGGAGCTGGAGGAGCTGCTCGTTAGTTTTGGCCATAGCTCGAATAATGGTCTCCTCACGAGTAAAGAAAGTCTCTCCCTCCCGGCTCAGCTTTGCATACTTGAGAGACAGTTCCTGGAGGTCCTTCTCCAAGGAGGGCCTGGTCGTCTCTCGGATAGTTTTTACCTTTTCCACGGCTGATACAAGGAAAACTCATTCCTGCTCCACCACGACAGACATATCAGCTTGCCACAGTTTCTGCAACTGGATTAGGCACTGATTAGCCTCTGCCAGCTTGTGCTATAAAAGGACAGCCACCTCTTCCCCTCCCGAAAGCATATTCAACAGGACAATCTGGCCTTGGACGCAGTGGTGGGCCATGGCAAATGGCGTCCCTCTCTTTAAAGCAGCCTCGACCTTCCGTTTCAAGTGACGATAAAAGCTCTTGACTATGTCCCTTGACGATTCGTCTAAGTTCTCCAAGGAGGACGGTGTCGAAGGGATAGCACCTAAGGAAGTGGAAGGCGTCTGGGAAGCAGGCACACTTGAGCTTGATGACCCAGTCAAAAGGGAAACAAATTTCGAGCAGTGAGACTCCTGCACAGCATTGATCTCCTCTTCCACAACCCGAAGAAGTTGAAGACTAGACAGAGCGGCAATATCAGTCTCCGGGGAAGAGGTAGCTTCAAACAACCCTGCGTCCATCGATGATGGTATAGGAACCACCATATCTGCCGTTGGTAGTAGAAGAGACTCGGAACTCAGCTCAGTCGGGTTCTTTTCGATTTGGAGGAGGGGAGGTCCATTTCTTCTCTTCGGCAGGAGGTCTGCCCCAACGTCGTCTGCTATCCCTTCCTCCGCGGTCATATCCACTATCGTTAGCGGAGAGGCAAGGCCTATAGGTCCAGAACAACCAACCATCAGCTTGATTCGAAGAATATGAAGAAGGAGCGAATGAACCTCCTCGTCGGTAAGAATATGACATAGCTTACCGGGGGAGGGCGGAGGAGTCCGTAACTCGCTCTGGACAGTCATGATTCTTCCCACTACCCCCGTATCCCCTTCAACAGCAACAGCCAAATCACCTACATTTGTCGCTCCACTCCCGGTCAATCCAAAGGGAGGTGAAACTGAGTCAGTTACGACCAATCGTGACCTCACAACCTCGATATTTGATTCTGGAAAACTGGCACCCCCTTCGACCAGAGTATTTATAACTGGAGAAGTCTAGAACGCAGCCCCGAGCACCGAAGGATTTATGTCTTTAACAGTTTGCACGAAAGAAAGAGAGAGAAACAATCAGATAAGATACCTGAAGTAACGTGGTAGTCGGCCAGAATAAAACTTACCTCCGGGAGGGCTTCGGTATCACTGCCCTCTTCCGCATGATCAGAACCTCGAGTCTTAAATATGACCCGCTTTTGAGAACGAGACCAGTTAGCAACGGATGGTCCGTGTTTACTTCGTTTAGGAGAAGGGCTCGACACAGGGGAAGGCAGGCGCGTCACCAGAGTAGTCGCAGGAGGCAACATATCATTGTACTCATCCTCCTCTTCTGTATTGGTAGAATCGGAATCAGAGATTGCAACGACCTTCATCTTCCCTGCCCTGTTCCTCTTTTTGGACCCCTCACGCTTTTTTGCCAGCCTAGTACCGGTTATAAAACTTGTACTCGCATCGAAATTGTGGGGAGGCCCATTCACGGAGACGTGGTAGAGGACTGCCATGTACGAGATACGCACTACATCCCTGGTATCAGAAAGAGAGAAGATGGTCTGGGTACAGACAACACTGTAATAATGCAGGACCCGAATACCATCTAGGACGCTGCCCTCATAACCTAAGGAGGGACTCGGGTTATCTAAAAATAATTGACAATACCCAAATTGTCTAGAATACCGGCTGGGCAAATAAGGTTCCAAAAAGGCAACGTTACGGTTGCGGTACACTAGATATGCAGGACGGATATTTTGCAACCAACGGAACATCCTCTCAGATAAAACTTGGGGTGCGACACTGCCATCGAGATGAAGACACCTCGTTTCCTCATCAGTAAAAGACGGGACCGACACAAAGAAGGAATAACTATCCACCCGTGCGAGCATAACACGGCATTCGGGCATGGTCGAACAGGTCCAAGGCATATCATGATATTGATAAATGAATGCATCATGAATCGTCGTGTTCCCCTCAGGGCCAGGTCGTATCAGAGAAGGGCAGTACATTAACAGCCATCCCATCAGATAATGATAGGGTAGCTCAATTTGGTGAAAATTCTTCGTAACATCACGAGCTATCGTTCTGGTCGTAAAGAGACGAAGACCCCGATGGATGCTGCACACCATAGGTGGGAGTAGAGCTAACCTGCCTCTGAAAACTAACTTGACAGCAGGAAGGATCAGATTGCGCCTAATTCTCTCAATCGAACCAGCACCTCCCGAAACCACACAAATCCTCAGCCATATCATCAAAAATCTGGCCAAGACAGCTTTATGGGACAAAGGTTAGGTATCCTGATAGAATTAGCTGAATGTGTCGAACTGACTTCCGAATCTGTCACCAGAAGCTTTGGTCCTCTTAGCGCTTTGCACCTGAGCGTCCACTTCCGCATGGGTCTGGGGACTCCGAGGGACAACCCGGTCCGAGATGCCAAGGTTGAACAAGTAACTGACCCAGGCCTTCGTATGAGGAAGGGTCCCCTCATAACTCTCATTCTTCTTCTTTGACATTTGTTGACAAGTGCTATGATGACATAACACCTCCCGGTAAACGGCAAGAAACCCGAGAAACCGTCGCTCTAATTCATCAAACTCCTCATTCGTAGGAGTATACTCCTCATAAACTTTATCCCTCCAGGGCAACTTGGAGACGTCATGCATCTCGTGAAGGGGGAGCCCTATCTCCCCAGCAGGTGTGTAAAAAGTCCCCATACGACAATTATACATCTCGAAGAGCGCTATGAACAGTTTGATGTTCACAGGAAGACCATAGCAAGTGCCCCTTATGGCATAATAGAGGCCGAGCTGCTATAAAATATTCCCATAAATCGACAAGATCCAGAGCATCAAGTTGACCCATGGAGGGGAGCAACTCATCCAATTCTGCAGCGACAATCTACCCTTGGGATATGATCCTTTACGGGCAATTTGGTTCAGGAAGGTGTCAGCCTCAGTGAGTCAATTATTGGGCCTCAGATCGTTTATAAAACTACCAGGGGCTAGCCCAACGACGGAACAACTGATCGATTCCATGGTCGCGACCGCCGATCGTACTCGTCTATTATAGTGGATGTTGCCTACGATGATGGCTTGCCGGTCCTGAGTAATGGGGTTCGCCATTTGCCTTTCGATAGGCACCATATTGAAACTTGACAGAGAGAAGTGGCGTTCCATCTGAGGAAGATGGATCGATAGCTCATTGGAAAAAAATCCCAGTTCTCAAAAAGCTCCAAGATGCGAGGATTTGAGACAACTATAGCATCTCCGAACAAGAAGGAGGGCTTCAGATGAAGGCCCCCTAGCTTTTCAAAATTCATCATACTGAGTAAGTAAAAGAACAACTGGTTCTGATCTCCCTTAACCTGTCTTCAGGCTGATTTTGGGTAATCTGAGTCGACACACGATCGACTATTTGGTTAAGCCTCACACCCAACGCAGATTGGGCATATCCTATCTAGAGTTCCCCCGAGGGAGCTAAAGGCAAGTCTACTGCAAAAGACAGAGAAGAAATAAAAGTTAGAAGTTCATCCGATCTAGCCAAAACAAAGACTTCTACAGCATAAGACGCATGCGGTTAGGCTGCATGCTTATGCAGCACAGTCGGGGGATACTTAGGCCGCCCGAAACAAAAATGGTGCTCATACGACTCAGTCATGAGACACTTATGCGGCCCAGTTACAAAGTATTCATGCAATAAGGTACTGAGGCGGCTTGGACTTGAATCGCTCCTGCGGCTCGAGATATGAAACACCCATGCGGCTCAGTCAGGAGACACTTATGCGACACAACCATACAACATTGATGAAGATCAATCCTGAGTCATTTATGTAGTACTTATGCGACTCAGCTTATACGGCCCTATCATACAGAACACATGTGGTTCAACTGAGATAGGGCACGCATCGACCAAAGCTTAATGCACAGAAAGCGATATAGCACGATATAGCCATCGTCTCCCCGCTGTCCATACCTTTGATGGGAGGGTGCACGTCGGAGTGAGTGGAAGAGGAGTCCGCCGCCCTCGATGGAGAAGCAAGCCCCTTTCTTTTGGCCGCAGTCGACTTGGAAGATTTGGGAGCCATTGAAGACAGGAAGACGAAGATGAAAGAGAAAGAGATAAAAAAGAAAAATTTCTCTTCAAAATCATTCATATTTACAGAGGTTCCAGAAAGGGTGTCGCTTCAATTCTCGAGATCATTAAAGATAATTATGACGTTTGGGAATTTTATCCCTAGTAACCGTCAGCTTTATCTCGAAAAAAGAGAACCCAAATCCAAAATCGAATCAAGAGCATTAAATGCAGCAGTGACAGCTGGCAGACTCTCTGCGGCACAAAGCGTCCCTGCGACTCAAGATTTGTTCTGCGACACAGGATCCCCCTGCGGCTCAGTATTTTTCTGCGACTCGGGATCTCTTTTGAAGTTCGAAAACCACTTCCTGCAACTTGAAGACTCCCTATGGCTTGGCATATTTTTCATGCTTCTTATTCAAAGTATTCCAAATTTACAATTTGGAAATTTTGAAGGGGGTCTTGTAGAAACATAAAAAATATAGAGTTCATGCGGATTACAAATTGCCGCATAGGTACATTGGGCCAAACAGGTCCGCAGAAGGAAAGCCACATGACTGTTCAAATATATATGCGGCCCATCGACGAACAACTGTAGAAGGAAAATATGCGACCAAGGAGGAGCAGTTCGACTGATAAAGATGACAAGTCCTGGCAAAACATGACAGTTCTGACACTTTGACAAGAAAGATAAGAAGTGAGACGTCGCCCAAAAGCAGGGTTCGTACGCCTCCATGCGGCCAAAAAAGCGTCATCCAAGCCGCATGAACCTCATACGGCCTAGCTTATACGGCCCCAAAGTTTCCAAACTTCATGTAATTGTGATTCGAGCCGCATGAGTCTCATGCGACCCCACATGATCGAAGACTGATAACACCATACGCAACGGGACACGTGGCAATCTGACCAATTCCTTAACTACCCAGATTTGCTGCAACAAAATCCCAACAAACCGACAGATGGCAGCCCGAGAGCGGGTCTTCGCATGCTAATCAGCCACGTGGCCGCAAGCCGTCCATGAGGCTCAAAATACATCCTATTATAAATAGCAGGGTGCCATACCCCTGCAAAGGCTGGCAACCTTCAAGAAAAAAGCAATATCTTCACAAGCTAGAGACTACATCAGATAGTCCACGGAGTAAGACAGACTTGATAGCACTTTCCCGATCCTCCACCGTCATCCCCCAGAATCAAAACTAAACAATTATACTTAGATTGTTTTCTAGGCTTTCTTTCTAGGCTCTTCTTTGTACAAGCGAGTTTACAATTAATTCCAGTGTTCTATAATACCTGTTGTTGATTTTTATGGCAAACAATCATACTTTCTGCTATGGCTCTAAAAGCTTCTAAATCGATTGGTGCGGCGGCCAAAGGGAAGAGACTTGCTTCTCTGTCGAGAGCGGCAGACACTCCTTCCATTCGTTCCGACGTGCAACCTTCTCTCAAGAGTAAGGATGGTGAGTAGACGGTGACTGAAATTTCAAATGGCCATGGCACATATGTCACGTTCCAGAACCAGAATACCAGAGAGCGGGGGAATGACTCAGCCAGCTACGTATTACGGGTAGATGAATACCGTATAATATGATCAATGCTGTCTAAGAGACGAGGGGGTGCATGCTACATGAGAGTCTTACTAGGGTTACTCAACATCTATCGTCTCAATCATTTGAACAAAAAATAGTAAATAGAGAACATATAAGATAAAGCAATAAGGCATTCCAAACGCTCGGTCAAAATATTCTTTGAGATCTGACTTTACAAAATATAGCCAAAGGATATAACAAGGTATACACAATCGTTACCAGCTGCAGTCTGATTTAGTTACAATTATGCAAAAGTAAGTATAAGACAATCCGACTAACATGTCGGTGCCAAATGGCAAGAGTAAAATAAATAGTAAAACGAGCAGGGAAGCAAGGGACCCACTCGTGTCCTCCGGCGATCATTCCTCTAGTATGACCATCTTGGAGGCGGAAATAAGCTGAGTTCTCGGGAACTGGCTCTAAATCTGGCCATGCAAAACCAGAGAGGTTAGACCTCTAATAGCAAGTACCGCAAGGAAGCACGATATAAGAAACTGGAACCAGTAATAAGAGTAAGAATATGATAAAAGGTCTCTGCTTGCTACTGGAGTTCGCACAACATCACGACACTTCAAGCCAACTTTTCAACCAAACAAGGACAAAAGTTGAACCGTCATGTCCTGACGTCCTGCTCTCCACAGTAGTTAACAAAGTAGATACAGTACACAGACAAGTCAATTTAAGCAGCCATGCAACTACTACGGCTTGCTACTATCAGTTCCAAGTTACCCTGAAATTTATGCAAATACGGGATTCCTCAGTTCTTACTATGTACAAGCAAGACTAGTTTACCCAATAATCAATTGCGGCAATCATGAATTAGACGAGTCCCAGCGGGACGTCCGTTATCAATATACAATAAATAATATAAGCAGATATCGCTCTCCACCCGTATGACAGATTTGCGGTATCTGTGGGAACCAGCCGGCATATCGGGGCACTAATCGTCCCAAAGATGGCTGTCATATAAGAACTCAAAAATCCATTCTCTCCATGCAATCGTTATTTTATTTAGCTTAATAGTCTCTATGTTGATTGAAATCCTATTCCGTAGATCATGGTCATTCAGAATGAGTAATGAGCCATGGAAATTAGATCTACAAGTAATGAGCCATAGAAATTAAAATTGTTAAGTACTAGAGTGTCTAAGAATCTCGAGAGAAAGACAATAGAACAACAAAATTGGAGATCCATCAAGAAGCAAGTGGCACTTGCCTAGCTCTCTAGGTTGGTGGGAGAGTAATGGAGGTTGAAGAAGAAGTAAATGGGAGTAATAATGAGAGAAAAAAAGTAAAGTAGTATTAATATCAAGCCCAAGTCAATCTCCACCACCCATTCATTCCTACAAGATCTAGGCCATCCACTCCTTATCATGATGAACCAAGCTAAACCAAATTAGTTTAATGAACAAACTAACCAAGAGCTAAAGCAAAAGTAGAAAATAAAATACAGAAAAATAAATAAGCGCAAAATTGAAGAATACAGAACAAATGCATGGTAAATATTAAATAAATACATTCAAGCGGTACACGTATACAAATACGTATTTTGGGAACGGAGAGTGACAGCATATTTTTATGTATGGGTCTGTCATATGCTGTCTTTGCTATAAACCTGGTCGATGTGTGCCCTATCTCGTCTGGACCACAGTGTTCTGTACGATAGGGCCACATGGACTGAGCTGCATAACCGCTGCTCATTCGAACTTGAACCGCCTGAGTGCCTCAAGATGGATATGTATAAACTTTCCATGACTAAGCCGTACAGGTGCCGTATGAGCACTTTATGATCGGGTCGTATGAATACTCGTGGCTGATGCGCACGAGTATCGGACCGCATGAGTTTTTCATGACTGAGCCGCATGATAATGATCGAGCCGTATAAATGCTGTATGAGTACTTCATGACTTTGGGGCTGTATGTTTTGGCTGGGCCGCATGACTGGCTAGGCCGCATAACAAAGTTCTTTGTTTTCTTGGTGCTAAATCGCCCCTTTTTCCTATTTTTGTAGGGATCTGGCTAGCAAACTTCTTCAGGATCGGTGTCGGCGATGGAGTAAAAATACAATATTCTGGCGCCTACATCAGACAGCTCAAAACTCCTCATGCTTCGAAAAAGTTTTCTCCACGCCTTTTTGGCATACACATCAAACAACTCAGGACTCTTCATGCTTCGGAAGAGTTTTCCCCAGGTAGTAGGAAAGGCCTTTATACCTCTGAGAGTTGGACGGTGGTCAGGCGTCGTTATGAATGTCCTGCCTTCACGGCTTTCCAAGTAGGCGAAATCACCATCAGGGACCATGTTTTGAAGGTATGGTCCCTTGGGGGAGCGGGGCTACGGCATCCGCAATACGGAGGGAAGGATAGCATGCTATATTTACCCTCCTTCCAGCAGCTCCTTGGAGATTCAATAGCTTTGTTTGCTTCTCAGCAGTAAAATATGACTTCCTTCGAGGGCCACGAAGCTGCTTGAAGACGAAGTGCTGTCAAACCCAACTACATATTGCCAGATTTTCCTTTCTTTATTGTCGATGTAGTCCTATGAATGTAACTGATCTTGAACGAGCATAGTATGTTCACTCTATTTTATTTGTGATATTTTGTGGTGCTTGTACTAGAGGGCCTAATACAACATTTATATTTGATAAAGATATCCCACTGGGAGATTTTTGTGGACCTATTGCCCTTTTGTGCATCTGGAAATGCGAGCAAATAGATTTGAATGACATTTTGTGGACCTACTACTCTTTGGTACACTGATGTAGGGCCTAAAAATCAAGTTGTGCCCTGAACATACTAATCAGTGATCAAGTTGTGCCCCAAAAATCAAGTTATGCCACTGATATGCAGCTCAGAGAATAGACTGCGCCGCTGAATAAGTTATGCCTGATATCAGACTGCGCCCAGTCTTATTGCGCCAAAATCTACATGGCGTCTGACACTTAATGGCTATTATTACCTGACAACACTGACAACTGACTCCACAGTGAACGAGAAAAATCTCTTCGAATTCCGTGAATTGTGCTGCTCGAGGAAAGTTAGTAGACAGCTGTCCTGTACGCTTCGTAAGTTGCGCCCAGGCGCAATCCAGACAAAATCTTTAGTTGCGCCTAGGCGCAATCTGAATGACTTCTGCTCAAAAGCTGCCACGTGTCTAGGTGTGGCTCAATCAGGCACAGTTGACCGAAGCTCGTGCAACCTGATGAAGTTGAGACAACTTGCATTCTAAAGCAGGATGACATAGCGCACATACCACTAATCTCTCAAGACGTGTCTACTATCCTGTACACGACCACGCGCATCTCATTCACATGATATCACGCGTCTATATACAGTTAGTACACGACTTAACAACTGAATGAAAGTTGGTGTAACAGGATGTTGGCGCAACCCAATATGGTGCAATCCAGTCTCGCATACATCAGAATAACTGCTAAAACAGTTATTTCTTGAACTCTATAAATAGAGTTTCCAATCATTGTGAAATCATCAGAGACATACGCACAGAGATCAAGAACTCTTGCAAAATTGTTGCTGCATTCTCTAAAGGCTACAGTCTTCAAGTTCACATAGTCCAAGGGATAAAGTGATCGTCTTCTGATCAGATTCCTACAGTTGTATTTCTCCAGAATTTATTGTACTTTTGTACTCTCTTTTCTCAGTTTGTAATAAAACTTTTGTTTTTGCAAACAAAATAGCGACTCTGCTGGGGACGACTTTATCCTCCGACGAAAAGGTGACAACTCAATATGACATTGCGTCGATCGGCAAGACGCAGAAGACTCTGGTTGTTCAAGTCAACCAGACAGCCTATAAAGATATGATTAACACCAAGAGCAACAAGCGTACAGATGCTATTGCCAAGAACAGGACTGTGTGGGCTCCTAAATCTCCCATTGTCACTGTTGCCCAGGCACAACCTGAGTGTTCAGTGGGTAAGATACAATCTGTCTCGGCGGCTCAGGCACAGCTTGCTTCTGTTGCCCGTATGCAACCTATTCATCCTGCTGCCCACGCACAGTCTACTACTCTCTTTGCTGCCAAGGCGCAGCCTGTTCAAGCCATTGTTAAGGTGTAATCTACCCATGTTGCTGCCAAGGCACCATCAGTAGCCCATATGACTATGGTGCAGCCCAAACAATCAGCACCTCAGGCACAGTCTGCTACTCTGTCGCAACTAAAGGGAACTAGTCTTTTGGCTATTCCCTCTTCTAATTCTTAAGTTCTGAACTTGGAGAGTCAATATTCTAGTGCCAACACTAGACAGAACAAAGGGAGGAGTCCTTTGACACTTCCTTAATTGGTGCAATCTGTGCCTAAAATGGTCTCACGACAGAATAAAGGAAAATGCTTCTTAGCTGACCCTCTACAAAATAAAGGAAAGCACCCTTTGGCCTTTTCTCAAACTTTCCTGGTCTATGATTCAGAGGAAGATATGTCAGATTCTATTCCTTTAAACAGAGGTCTTCGGATCTCTGATATTGGAAAGAATACTAACCAAAGAGGTATCTTACCTACCCCTGTGGGGTCTGGTCAAGATCTTCCAACCTTTCAAATTTAAGATCCAAGCAAGAAAAATTGAGGGTATCACAAACAGAGACACCTGGAGCAGAATTTCAGATTTACGCGCTTATCTCAATAGGCGTCAACCAATATCAACTTTGGCAAAACGTATGAACCCTATGCCAAAGACCAATCTGTACCAAAAGCTAAAGTTTGAAAAGAAAGACCCAACCACCTATGCTAATGAGTTGAGTACATCTTTGTACACTCAGGGAACTAAACATCTGAAGAATAGAAGACACGTTTCTAACATCATTAAGGAATATGTTCCTCCGACTTCTTCTCGTCCTGTAATTGTAACTGATCTGCGACAACATCTTACACAAAAACGAGAAATTACAGGGATATCTCCCTCACCTCCAAATCGTGCTTCAGATCGTCACTACCTTCATGAAGTCGTCATCAACCGTTGTTGCCAATCGGCTCGACGATCTGTCTTCGATCGTCTGAACTATGCTTCAACTCCTGAACATATAATAAAAGACGAAGATGAGCTATTATATGCTTCTGTCAACATGACTTCTCAAGGCACTGGGGGTGGAAAATGTCCAAGACGTAATGCATCCCGTAATCCTAGTCAGCAATACTTAGATCGGATCCATGCATCCATTGAAGGTGTCTTTCAATACACTAGATCGAGGAATCGATATTTGAACCAAGGTATCTTTAATCAAGAAGATCTCCTCATCACTCATGTAGGAGAAGACTCTTTCTCATAGTTTGATGCAGATAGTGAAAGTTCTGAACAAACTATCTCATCAATAGCAGCAAGAGAAGTGACGGCATATACCATTACGGAAGATCAAGATGCTTCTAGTTCAGCCAATCAAGAACAACGAATTACTGTACTAGAGGACAAATTGAAGACCATGACAGAGATGGTCGCAAGCATGCATACTATAATTGTGGCTCAACATACAGTGCCATCGGTTATAAACCCAGCTATAAATCCAGAGCTTATAGCATCTTTAGTACCTGTTAGTCTGGGGGTACCACCTCCTCAGGTTGCATCAGTACCAATTCAAGTTGATCCCAGTCAGTCTGGTGCTGCGGGTGGTAATTATCACGCTGTTTCGCCTTCCAACACTTCTAACCAGCCCACCAATTCTCAAACATCAGGGGGATGCAAATGAGGCTGTGAAACTTCTGTGCACTCAGTTTGAGGCCTTCAAACAGAAGGATGGCCTACAAAGATTGGGCATAAAGCAACCATATCCTACAGAGTGGAAGGAGGTTCCAATTCCTCCTAAATATAAGCTCCCAACCATCATGCTGTTTGATGGCAGCACTTCTCCAAGTCAGTACATCAATCATTTTAAAGTGATGACTGATCAATTACAGCCAAATGATGCTTTGCTTACCAGAGTGTTCATCGGTTGTTTAGCTGGCACAACATACGACTGATATCGTAGCCTGCCTCATGGCTGCATCACTTCTTTTGCTGGTTTCAGACAAATGTTCTTGTAACGATTCTATGAAGGAGTCAACGACATGATGATGTCTGCCCTCATTAAGATTAAACAGAGACATAATGAATCCACAGAGAGTTTTATTAAAAGATTTCGCCGAGCGGCACTCAAAATGCGTTTAGAAACTCCATCTGCTATAACAATAGACACTTGCAAATCAAACTTGTTACCTATTATCAGTATGTGGACAGGATCTACATAATTCTAGGATTGGCCTTCTTTCATTATCAATGCCAAAGCAGCCAAGGTCAGTGCCAAAAAGTTTAAGCAGTTAGGAGTCCAAAAGACTCATCCTAACCAAGATGAATATTCTACACCTGGGGGTAGTAATCGCCAGAATAATCGTAAGAGTAAAGATACATTGGCCATTAATCTTAAAGGTAATGAGTCTTTGGCTGTCAACGTCACTCAAACGACATCCACTCCATCAGCACCACCACAGAAGACAACTCGTCCAAAAGAAAAGTATTTTTTTGATGAAGATGATACTTCAAGCATCTTCGATTGCTTGATCAAAAGCAATAAGCTTCAGCTTCCAGAAGCAAAACGGCCAGAAGAAGTAGGTAAAATTGATCACCCTAAATACTGTGTTTATCACAGATTTATAGGGCATCCAACCAGAGCATGTTATGTGCTCAAGGGTAAAATCCAGGAGTTGGTCAACTCTGGAGCAATTACTCTGCAACAGGACGAGAAAACGATAACTGCTAATATAGTTTCTCTATAATTCGATGATTTTTTACCGCAACTTGTGCAAGATGGTGTTGTCCCCATTCCAAGGACTACTCTTAAAATCGTGAATCTTCTACCTCCTCAAAATAAAGGTCTTGTTCCACTGTTAACTGACAGAGGAGAGATTATGTAGATGCACCCAGATCTGGTAGCAGAATTTGAAACGCCTTCCTCTTCTAAGCAAAAGAAGCATTCCAGATCTAAATTCAAGAACTGCAATATGGTATCCTTTCAACCAGTAACAGAAGAAGAAATTTTAATGGACACTAGATCAGGGAAATCATATCTTCGAGAGTATTCCAAAAATCAAGAGAACCCTGCTCCATCTCCTGATATTCCTCTTTCATCATCTTCTCCTGGCGAGAATATACCATCCACATCCTTGCCGGTAGTCGAACCATCTCCTCCTAAACCAACATCAGCAGACAAGGGAAAACAACCTGTCCGCTTTGATAAAGCATTGAAGAAGTCCTCATCTCTCGGACTTGAGAAGCCTTATAATTTTGACATATTGGCTCAATTGGCCAATACTCCAGCAAGATTGTCAATCTTTGAATTCTTACGTCTCTCAAAAGAGACTCGAGAGACGTTAGATAAAGCCTTGATGCAGGCTGACACTTGTCTTACTCTTCTCAAAAAGCCTGAAAAGGAGCCAGTAAGCTGTACACATTGTCATAATGTATTTGAATTAATGCCCAATATCACTTTTACATAAGATGACATGTTGTTAGAAGATAATCGTCATGATCATCCTCTCTATTTCACGGAATATGTGGACACCATGAAAGTATATCGTATTCTGATTGACCCAGGGTCCGCACTTAGCATTATGCCGAAGTCTTTACTGGATGCTTTGAAGATCACAGTGCATAACCTTTCTACGACTATCACTACCATCCTGGGGTTTAATCAAGTAAGAAGTGAACCTTTGGGAAAGATATGCCTAAAACTTCAAATTGGCAATCTTCGTACAAAGGTAACTTTCTATGTTATTGACAATCATAGCTCATACAATGCTTTGTTGGAAAGGTCATTCCTCCATGAACACAATATTGTACCCTCTACGTTCCACCAATGTTTCAAATATGTGGATGGTAATAGAGAAGTCCAAAAAGAGGTTACAGATCTGAATCCTTTCAAAGGGGTTGAAGCATACTGCAACGATTCTCACATGTATAAGGAAGAATTCATGAAGGTAGTACTAGCAATGGACACAGATGAAGAACAGAAGAGTGTGCCAAATGATACTCTGGTAATTTTTGTCAAAGGACGTACCTTATGTCCTCAGTCTTCCAAACCACTGACTATCTATCTTCCTTCCTATGAGAAGCAGTCCAAGGGTGATAGTCGGGAACAAAGAGAGCTCACCTCTTCTGAGCCGCTTGTAATCGATCTTCGTCGTAAAAAGCTCCCTCCTCTTTCTCATTCTTCTTCTCCCCCTCTTGTCATCAATCTGACTAAGCCTGCTAAAGCTAAAGTTCCTGTTGTAAATGATGGTGTAAAAATCAATAAAGCATCTTCTTTGTAGTATACTGATGTCTTTTACTATACTCAGTATTATTTGGATATGCTAGATAACTTTAAACCACTTACAATATAAGTCGTATCATCTCTACGAAATGTGGTATCATTGGATTCAATACAAGAGTCGCACTTCTTAGTACCGTCTCGAAAGACAGATAAAAAACCTATATTCTTCAACAAAAGAGAGGAACCAAAAATCGTGCTCTATAATGATAATAGAGATGATACAGGAAGGCTACAATTACGCCGCTATAGTCCACAATCCAAAGCCATCATCCGTAAAATGGGCTATGATTTCAGAACAGGCCTCAACAATGGTAAAGGAAGGCGGACTCCCCTTCGTAATTGCTGTTCCAAAAAAAAATCACAATAATACCACAGTAAATCAAAGCGGGGCTTAGGTTATGCTTCATCTCTTCCGACTCCAGAACCTTCTGAATCTGATGAAGAAGAACGATCTAATTCTTCTGATTCTATCTCGTGGGATTCCGATACCAGCATTGGTCATGTTCATCGGATAACAGTATCTTCTAACATGGTGTCCACCGAATTCTCGGAAGAAGATGAAGATGACATTGAAGAAGCTCCTGAAGTAGACCCTTGGGCACAAAAGATGGACAATCAGTAGGAACTTTATTTCAAACAATGAGAACCACCTACTGAAGATCAACTTGTCCAAATCGATATTGGAGAGGAGGGTATATCACGACCAATCTTTATTAGCAAAAATCTTCCAGAGGATGATAAACAAGAGTTAATTCATCTTATTCGTAAATATATTGATGTCTTCGCCTGGAGTTACGAAGATATGCCGGGATTAGATCCTTAAATTGTAACTCACAAGCTTAACATTCTGTCGAATGCCAAGTCGGTCAAACAACAACAACGGCGATTCAAGCCTGAAATGATGGATGCAATTGATGATGAAGTCAAAAAGCTTATAGCTTGCAATTTTATCAGAGAAGAACAGTATTCTGACTGGGTAGCCTACGTTGTACCAGTCCTGAAAAAGATCGGAAAGGTTCGAGTTTGCATAGACTTTCGGGATCTCAATGATGCTTGCCCTAAAGACGAGTTTTCTCTCCCAATTACTGATGTCATGATCGGCAATACATGTGGATTCGATCGAATTTCTTTTATGGATGGGTTTTCTGGATATAATCAAATCCGGATGAATCCTAAAGATGAGAAACATACTTCATTTTGTACTCCTCGGGATGTGTACTGTTATACGGTCATGTCGTTTGGTCTTAAGAACGCAGGTACAACTTACCAGCGGGCTATGAGTACTATTTTTCGTGATCATCTGTGAAAGACTGTCGAATGCTATGTTGACGATATTGTTGTTAAAAGTCGTCTCAAGGAAGATCACATTCAAGATTTAAGAACTATCTTCAATCTAAGGCGCCAGCATCTTTCTTTTGAAAACTGAAATGACTGTTCATTCATTCACTTTCTTTGATTTATCATTCATCGGACATTTATTGTCTCTTGTTTTGAATAATATGAATTCATGTTCTCTACACCTCTGAATTTCGATTATTTATATCAGCAACTTGTCACGTCCTTTTTACCTCTGATAAAGTTGTCTATTGAAATAACAGTATTGCTAAACTTTATATTCTGTCACATCCATATTACCTCTGAGCAGATATAATGAATATTGTTATTTTTTAAATCATGAAATATATCATGTCCAGTACCTCTGAATATATTTTCTATTCTATTACTTATATCTGTAACAAGATATGCAACAAGTAATGGAACCACATAAAAGTCTTTACTATTTCTTTCTGCAAAAAAAAGGTATATTGTAGAAAGAAACAACAAAATTTGCCCATTTTTACTCAGAAGGATAGATGATAAGTTCTACAATTTATTTTTTCAGATTCATCACGAGAATCTAGCACTCTCTGCCTAGCTTCAACTCGTCCTGATTCAGGATCAAATTGTTGTAGAGTAGCAATTCGACATGTTAGCTCTTCATTCTGAAGACGTTCAAATTCCTTCTTCTGATTCTTCAAAATCTCCACTTGATCAACAGTAGATTGGTACAATTGATTTTCTTGTTCTATGTTTTGCTTAGTAGTTTAGAGTTCTACCTGAAATTGAGCAATTTTGGCTTTTAGATCAGCAGCCTTTTTCTCTTCCTCTATAGCCTTAGTCTTATGACTCTCAGCAACAACAGCTACATCAGAGATTTGAATGTCTAGCTCGGAGGACTGTCTAGTGTAATGCCCGTGGTTCGTATTACGTATTTTGGAATATGTGTACGTATTTTATCTTGTATTTCATGTCTCCTTCCTTGGTTTATTGGGTATTTCTGTTTGCTTGGCCAGGGTTCATCTTGGTTTGGTTTGGCTTGTATTGGTTAGGCTTGGTTCAGCTAGGCTTGGATTGCCTTGGTTCATCATGAACCAAGGGGAGAACCCTTACCTACCACCACCATCCCTATTTATTAATCCCCTCTCCTTCCTCTCTCCTCATTAATCTTCTTCTTCCTCCATTAATCCCTCACCAACCTGTGTGAGAGAGAGAGAGAGAGAGCTTAGGCAAGTGCATCTTGTTTCATGGAGGAACCCAAATTTTATTGTTCCATTCTCTTCTTCACAGCATTCTAAAGCACTTTAGTACTTGGCATTTCTAATTTCCATGGCTCATTGCTTGTAGATCTAAGTTTATGTTATTTTTAGATTTTTTGGGTTTTGATCTATTTAATCTTGTTATTTTCAAGTTTTGATGGTTCCATGTTGTATAAAATTTCATTCTGTCCCAATTTGACCTATGGAAGTTCAGATTTGGACTATGGATGAAGGTTTTATGGAGCTTGGAAGCATGGCTTCATGGTACTCTTTTTCTCACAAATTTGGAGAAGAAGAATAGTTCCAGCCGCACATAGTTTCCTGCTGCATGAACTTAGCCGCATAGCCTTATGCGGCAAGTTCCATTTCTAGCCGCATGCACCAACTCAGCCGCATAAAGGCAGCATGGCATTTCAGCCGCATGACTAGGATGAACTCCAGCCGCATAAACTTTTCCTTATTCCAGTCGCATGGACTTGATTCGAGCCGCAGATGCCTGAACTTTTCGGAACCACATACGCCTGAAATTCTCCTGGCCGCATAAGCCCCCAGTCACTCCCAGCCGCATGGGGTCCAACTCATTCCCCAGCCGCATGTGCTCTGCCCCGTCAGTCGTATATGCACCCATCTTCCTGCAGCCGCATAGGACTCATCCCAGCCGCATGGGACCGAGCCGCATGGCACTACTTGGACCCGGCCGCATGACCCGGACCGAATTGAGCCGCATGTGACCCATCTCCTTCTGGCCGCATGGGACTCCGTCCGACCCTGTCGCAAGAGTGCTCTCCGCCAGCCGCATATGCCCCCTTCCCGAGAGCCGCATGGATTTCTTTCCCCCAGCTGCATGGGCTACTCTCTCCCTAGCCGCATAGGCTTATCCGCCCTGAGCCGCATGAGCTCGAATTTTGGGCCGCATGAACCGCACCCATCCAGCCGTATGGGTTCATTCCTCTGAGCCGCATGGCTCCTCCCCTAGCCTTGCCCTTGTTATTTGATTTTTATTATTTTTATTATTTTGTTAACTTATGCCTTGTGACCCTCACTGTAAGTTGGGTCTCTTGATAGAATGCTTATACTATGTTATCCTGCACTTGTACCATGAACACGACAGTGACCCGTAGTGGTGCACTCCTGACAAGTAACATGACATGATAGTGGTCCGCCGCGGCGCACTCCTGACAAGCAACCTGACATGATTTATCCTGATAAGCTGTTGCGACGGCTCTATGACACGACATGACCAGTATAAATAACCTGGACACCGTGGACGATTGTGCTTGTACAAATAAACCAGTCCTATTTTGTATCATATTTATGAAGGGACTTCTGAGTACCACGGTCAGGAGTACCTATTGAAAAGGAATAAGGCTAATAACTAGAATAACACAGTAGTCATGAAGAGATTTTCCAGCTACAGGCAATTTCGTTACCTGGGCGCGCCTGGGATCTGTAGCCTGCAGTCGAGTAGGGCATATTTCCAGCACACTGTCATGTGTTGCACCCTTCAAGCTACTTAAGGATACATGTATTTCCTGGACGATGTACCCACATGAATTCAATCCCTAGTTTTTGACCTGGGTAACCTGGATGGTCTACAGGGCTTGTGGCTGTGGAATAATCTCGCTGCATCTTGTTAGTAACTAGGCCTGTGATAACCCTAGTTAGTTAAAGTATCAAGCCGTACTCATTGCTTGGCCGTGATTGATTGGATGGAACAACCAGTCTAGTCTTGTCTTGATCATGTACAAGATTGTTACATGTCCTTATTTTTTATGTTAACTGCCGATAAATGGTGGGAAGCCAAGTTACGTTCAGATGAAGGGTTACAACCCCGGTCCTTGTTTGGTTTACGGGTTGTAACCTGGTTATCTGAATAGTTCCATGGTTATCTCGTCATATATCATCCTGGTATATTTTTCTTATTTCCAGCTCTTACTATTTATTTATACCTTGTGCTAATTGCTGGGTTTAGTTCCTAAGTGAAGCTTCCTTTGTGGTACTTGCTCTTTCTGGGGTCTGACCCAGCTGGTTTTGTATGGCCAGATTTCGGAGCAGCTCCAGAGGATCTACCGACTTTTCAGCCAGATAGTGACCACTAGACAGAACCCTGGCAACGAGTGGGTTATCTTTGGCCCTCCCACTCTATTGTAAAATTATTCTTTTAAGACGTTTAGCTGCCGAGCAAGTGTTAGCTCGTGTACATTTTACTTACTGTCTGCCTACGGGATGTAACATGATTGGCAACCTGGGGTTGATCATGTATGACTAAAACTCTTGCTGGTCTTCACCTTTTGTAATGACTAGCTTCATGATCAGCTGGATATGTAAAGTTTGGGACGCCTTACTATTGTATATTTGGTGATCATACATCTTATAACTATTTATATTTGCTTGTGATTAAGAAACTAGGCTTGCTATTGACCATAAGAGACTGTCGGCTTGTAGTTAAACCCTCATATATCTAGATAGCCGTGACCGTATGGTGAGATGGATTCTATTTCATTATATGTAGCTGGATATATCTGTCCCTGCTTTCCAGTATTCTGGTTCTGGGGTGTGATATGGTTTAAGTGGTGGCCCATACAGGTCTTGTAAATCAAGATATATGAGGGTTTACCGAATAGATGTCTCAATCAGTACTCGTCCTTGATCTCTGCTCGTATCTTCTAAATCCTTGAAAATCTTGACCTGATCACATGCTTGTATCGTTGATCTGTCCTGGCCCTTCCTTATTATTTCCTATGTCGTCTTATTCAGCGACATTGTTCCAGGACCTGCCGATCAGCAATGCAGAGCACCTCCCGTGGACCAGTCGCAACCTGGAGATCAAGCCCAACATTCAGGAGTAGCCTCCAGAGTCGTGCCTATTGAAGGAGAACCACCAGTTTAGCCCGTCCAGCCAGCAGAGCCTGATGATGGCACTTTGGTGGGTCTCATCAGGTCCCTATTAGCTTTCCAGGATCGTCGTGGAGATTCCTTGCACCAGACGGTGGTATATGCTTTGACCAGAGGCGGTCACCCAGGGAACAACGCGGCCAATAGCTTCAAGCACTTGAACCCTTCGTTCTTTGATGGTAGCGAAGATGCGATCGCTGCAGATGCATGGCTTTAGGACACAGAGGTGATTCTAGAAGCAGCCAGGACTCCAGAAGCCGAGAAGGTGGCTGTGGTACGCCTACAGTTATTGGATCTTACCCGCAGCTGGTGGACGGCACAGGACGTTGGATTATTGGCACCCATTGCTTGGACAGTATTCATATAGAGATTCCAGACCAAGTATTTTGATGCTGTAGCTCGGTATGATCTACAGACCAAGTTCACCAATTTGAACCAGATGGACAGGACGATCGATGGGTATACGACCGAGTTTTTCAGGCTTAGTCGGTTTGCTCCAACCTTGGTAGCGACTGAATTTGACAGAGCTCAGCGATTTCAGCAGGACTCCACCTAGAGATTCTTTTGGCAGTGGAGCAGTTTGAGCATCAGACTTTTGATGCAGTATTGAGGGCAGCAAGGAGGCACGAGTATACCTTCCAGAGGATCGTGGACAGGACCGGAGGCAGGAAGCGGTCTCACGGCCAGATAACCCAGTCATCAGTACCAGCCCCGGCAGTCAGGGCTTTGACAATTGGAACTCCGAGGCAGGCGGCCTCAGTGACGTCGGTTACGTCCCCTCAGCAACAGAAGCAGAAGCAGTCTTCCGTAATGGGTTGCACTCATTGTGGGAAGCCAGGACACGTTGTTTTGGAGTGTCGCAGAGCTCAGGGATTGTATTTGGTTTGTGGGGCACCGAACCACAAGATAGGGTCCTGTCCGAATATGGCCAGTTCATTATCGGCCCAGATTAGTCCCTCGGTAAGGGGACCAGCACCAGTGCAGCAGCAACAGCAACAGCAATACCTGCCTCCGAGGCCATTGCCGCCTCAGGCACAAGCCTTCCAGCAGCAAAGACCCCAGCAGTATGTCCAGGTCCAAGCCCAGATTCAGAACTGGCAGAGAGGTTCCTACCAGGATGTCTTCCCTCTTCCTCATGCTTTCAATTCCTTATTCACATGATTGATTGTTGATTGATTGATTGGTATAGCTTGTCCTTACATCTCTAGTCCCTTGATTAAATTTCGAGGATATAATTCTTTTAAGGTGGGTAGAGTTGTAATGCCCGTGGTTCATATTACGTATTTTGGAATATGTGTACGTATTTTATCTTATATTGCATGTCTCCTTGCTTGGTTTGTTGGGTATTTCTGTTTGCTTGGCCATGGTTCATCTTGGTTTGGTTTGGCTTGTATTGGTTAGCCTTGGTTCGGCTAAGCTTGGTTTGCCTTGGTTCATCATGAACCAAGGGGAGAATCCTTACCTACCACCACCATCCCCATTTATTAACCCCCTCTCCTTCCTCTCTCCTCATTAATCTTCTTCTTCCTCCATTAACCCTCACCAACCTGTGAGAGAGAGAGAGTGCTTAGGCAAGTACATCTTGCTTCATGGAGGAACCCAAATTTTATTGTTCCATTCTCTTCTTCACAGCATTCTAAAGTACTTTAGTACTTGGCATTTCTAATTTCCCTGGCTCATTGCTTGTAGATCTAAGTTTATGCCATTTTTGGATTTTTTGGGTTTTGATCTATTTAATCTTGTTATTTTTAAGTTTTGATGGTTCCATGTTGTAGAGAATTTTATTATGCCCCCAATTTGACCTATGGAAGTTCAAATTTGGACTCTGGATGAAGGTTTTATGGAGCTTGAAAGCATGGCTTCATGGTGCTCTTCTTCTCAAAAATTTGGAGAAGAAGAACAGTTCCAGCCGCACATAGTTTCCTGCCGCATGAACTTAGCCGCATAGCCTTATGCGGCAAGTTCCATTTCTAGCCGCATGCACCAACTCAGCCGCATAAAGGCAGTATAGCATTTCAGCCGCATGACTAGGACGAACTCCAGCCGTATAAACTTTCCCTCATTCCAGCCGTATGGACTTGATTCGAGCCGCAGATGCCTGAACTTCTCGGAACCACATACGTCTGAAATTCTCCTGGCCGCATAAGCCCCCAATCACTCCCAGCCGCATGGGGTCCAACTCATTCTCCAGCCGCATGTGCTCTGCCCCATCAGTCGCATATGCACCCATCTCCTGCAGCCGCATAGGACTCATCCCAGCCGCATGGGACCGAGCCGCATGGCACTACTTGGACCCGGACGCATAACCCGGACCGAATTGAGCCGCATGTGACCCATCTCCTTATGGCCGCGTGGGACTCCGTCCGACCCTGTCGTAAGAGTGCTCTCCGCCAGCCGCCTATGCCCCCTGAAGAACAAATAGGCAACTCTAGAGGGGGTGAATAGAGTTTATGACAATGATGTCCAATTAAAAATTAAACACTTTCACCAACAGTAAATAATCAGAGTAAATACGGAAATAAAGTGCAAGAAAGCATACACAAACACATCCGATTTTAACCTGGTTTCCCTCGTGGAGGACTAGTCCAGGCCTGAGAACTCTAACTCAGGATTAAATCCACTATTTGTGAAATAGTAGTTACACCCCGTGCCTTTTCTTCAGAAGAGCACGTCAACTTCTTACAGAGATCGCAGTGGCGATGCTTGGAATTTTCCAAGCGACTTCTTGAACTCTTGCACAAACTCCTAACTGAAAAAGTATTGAGTACTTTAAGGCTTAGGGAGCTTGTGGCTAGTAGATAAGAAGGGTATGGCTTGTATAAGGCTTTAGAGAGAAGAGAAGAGAAGATTGGATGATTGGAAATGAGAGAATTCATGGCCTATTTATAGGATACCATACAGGCAGAATTCGGCCAGAATTCTGGTTGGAATATTCAAAAATTTGGCCATTGGACAACTTGCATCCAGCCAACCCTAAAAATTAGGGTCCTGGATTTTAGGAGGCAGAGTTCGGCCCGAACTCTGTGTGGAGGCAGAGTTCGGCCCGAACTATGTCTCTAGAGCACAGAATAGGTCCAGTGGGCCAATGGGCTATTTGGATGTTTGGTGGGGCTTTTGGTTTGAGGTATAGGTTTAGTCTAAGTCTCAAAATGTTCAGCACAGCTCAGTTTACATAAGTCTAAACTCAAATAAAAATATAAAATACAGACTCAAACTATGAGGCATTGCCGGTGTGAGCTGTCGTCTGGCTTGTACTGAATTCAGTCTTCATGTGTCGTATTAAAATATTACAAGTATCATGTTTGTCAATTGTATCAATATTTGGTTGACTGTGATTTTGTGTCAACAATCTCCCTCATATTGATAATTGACAAAATAATATTTGTATATTCAATATTCATACATGGACACATTAAAGCAGTAGCGTAGCTCCCCCGTAATTAGTGCAGAGCTAGCAATAGCTCCCCCGTAAACATTGCTTTGAACCTGTTGTCCTGATAAAGACATTCTTTCCCAAAGCACAGATACACAAAGCCAGGAAAAAATATGATGATGTAATATGAATATAGCAAAATATTTCTCCACCCTTTTGGCATTTATCAAACAACCAGAAATAATGATTGGCAAGCACACCAAAAATAATAATGATAAACTGCATAAACTGATAAATGGCATAATAAAAAATCTCCAAGAGTCACATAATGAGTTCTAATACAACCAAAGTGCAGAAATAAAAACAACTACAGCAACTAAAAATGCATAACAGTAAAAACTACGATCCTCAGCAGCAGACAATAGAAATCCATATCCATCATCGAGCTTGTGAAGGCCCAGCGTCGTCGGATGGATCAGTGAATGAACGACGAGGGTCCACGAAAGCTGCATCCGGATCCAGGTAACGGATAACCCAAGGGTCATCAATACGGTAACCTTCGCGACCAGGGTCCCGCTCCATAGGAATAGGCATGGAAGGATGCCGAGACATAGAGTACCGAATATCGTGCAGTGAGTTGCTGATGGCACTCATCTGTAGGGTGGTCCGATAGTCAAGCTGAGTCCAGCGATCATCCTCTAAAGTGAATCGATCGCGAAGCATAGTTTGTAGTGACTCAAGAGTAGCAGGAGGAGGAGGAGGATCATGTCCAAGAGGAGGTGCGTCGGGCTCATCGTCAGAGTGCTCAGACACAACAGGTGAGACAACTGCTGCATGAAGCCGCCGTGCCTTAGAGAGAAAGGCAGGGGCAGGAAGGAATTGACACTCATCAAGGGGTACACGAAAAGTACGAAAAATCATAGGAAGATAAAGAGCATAAACCAAGGATCTTGGCTTCTTCCTTGCATTAATCATCCAGCCCATCATGGTACATGGAAGATTAAAAAGAACATGAAAATGGAGGTGGTACAAAGCAGAGATTTCAAAATATATAACCTCATCAGTTGATCCTGCTTTGGGCAGAATCGTGTTAAAAACAATGCGATGAAGTTCATAAAAGTGAGGATTAAAAAACTTGGCAAGAAACTTGCGAGGATGTGTGTTGGGAGTACACAAATCGTCCTTAAAACTTTCCAGGGATGACCCATCAGGGAATTGAAACTTGCGAGCTTCAACAAGTTTCTCCCATAAGTCAGGCTCCGAAAGATCAAGGCGTTCGGCCAAGTCAAAATCATCAAAAGAAATATCAATGCCCGCAACCCGTAAAAATATATGAGTATCATTGTGAGTAAGGTTGCAATAAAATATTTGGATGGCATTGAAATAGATAACCGAATTGGTGGTGACAAGTTCATCAAGACATAGAGTAAAAAGATAGTAAAATTTATAGGTTAACCCGCATACATCGGACGTGATCGAAAATCACTAAACCACTCATTGGAAGCATCAAGTGATACAAATATTCGGTCATCGTCGTGTTGGGGTCGAGTGGTTGAGGTGGGTTGAACAACGGGTGAATGGGTTATTGATTTGGTTGTTCAACGGGTGGTTCAACATGAGGAGGAGCATTCGAAGAGGACGCTCCCTCGGTTCGAAGTCTTTTTCCCCTATTGAACAACTTGGGAGCAATAAAATAATAAAGAAAATTAAGGAAATTTATATGGAGAGAAGTGTGGAAATATACCTCAATTTGCTGATGAAAGATGAAGGAGAATGATGAGAGAATCCTTCTCCTTGAGTTTTGAGAAGAAATATGCTCTAGGAAGGAAGAACTAGGGTTAGGGTTTGGAGAAAAATAGTTTAGAGAAGTTTAGAAGGTGGCAATGGAGGAGAGAGAAGAGGGGAACCCGGTTTTTAGTGTAGGGGTTCGAATGGTCGGAGCAAAAGTGGACCATTGGATCATAATCTGATCAGCGGCTGAGGCTGCATTCGGTTCTGGAACAGTCAGACCGAATTCGGCCTGAACTCGGGATAAGGCAGAGTTCGGCCCGAATTCTGGTTTCTGTAACCAGAATAGAAAATAGGCTAAAAACAAGTTTGATCAAGTAAGAGAGACTAAAAAAATATGATAATAAAAGATGCAAATATAAAAAGAAAAACCAAGTAGCAAATAACAAAAATTTAACGTTGAATCAAAGTAAAGTTTGAAAGTTTGAATTTTAGCATGTGATAAATAAAAGTAGACCATGTAATAAACAAGGAAATATACCATAATTCAATATTTTGAAGCTGCCATGGGGTAGCTGCAAGGGCCGGATCCCAGCTAGCGGTAGTCCTGAGGACTAGTGCACCGTGTCGCTTAGGGTTTTACGCCTTGTTGTCAGAAGGACCCTTTCGGCTTGTACCCATGGCAAGTTCATCATAAAAAATCAAGACATAATCGATATTTACGCTGGTTACTTTAATGAATAACAGCTTCATCCAAAATTCCTAGTTCACGACAAAGGAAGTTAAAACGCTCTTCGGATAGTGGTTTGGTACATAAATCTGCTAGCTGATGATCAGTGTCAATAAATTCTAAGTTAATAGTGCCATTTTGGTGGTGATCACGTAAAAAGTGGTGACGTATTTCAATGTGCTTCGTGCGTGAGTGACATATGGGGTTTTTAGTGAGATTTATAGCACTTGTGTTGTCACAAAATATATGAATGTACATAAAAGATAAGTTATAGTCTTCAAGAGTTTGCTTCATCTACAGAATTTGTGCACAACAACGACCAGCTGTGATAGATTCAGCTTCTGTTGTGGATAGTGCGACAGAATTCTACTTTTTGCTAAACTAAGAGACTAAAGCCTTTCCTAATAAATGACACGTGTCACTCGTACTTTTACGGTCGATCTTGCATCCGATGAAATCAGCATCAGAGTAACCAATGAGGTCAAATAATATTGACTTGGCATACCATAGGCCCACTGTAATCGTACCCTTAAGGTATCGAAAGATATGCTTAACAATAGACATGTGTGATTCCTTAGGATTAGCTTGATATCTAGCACACAAACAAACGCTAAACATAATATCAGGACGACTAGCAGTTAAATAAGTAGACTGCCTATCATACCTCGATACTTACGTTGATCCACAGGTTTGTCGCTTTCATCTGGTTCTAGTTTAGTTGTAGTAGCCATTGGAGTGCTGATTGGTTTGACGTTGTCAAGGTCGAATTTCTTCAGCATGTCCTTTGTATACTTTGACTGACAGATGAAAGTTTCATTTGATATTTGTTTGACTTTCAGTCTAAGAAAGTAATTGAGCTCCCCCATCATGCTCATCTCAAACTCGATCTGCATACACTTGGCAAAATCTTGACAGAGAGTTTCATCAGTAAAACCAAATATAATATCATCAACGTAAATTTGCACTAAGAGAATAGTATCTTTGAAAGATTTTATGAAAAGTATAGTATCAATTTTCCCTTTTGAAAAATCTTTTTTAAGTAAGAAATTGCTTAGTCGTTTATACCAAGCTCTATGGGCTTGTTTGAGGCCATATAGCGCTTTCTTGAGCTTGAAAACATGGTCGAAAAATTTGTGATTTTCAAAACCAGGGGGGTTATTTTACATAAACTTTCTCCTTAATAAATCCATTCAAGAAAGCACTTTTAACATCCATTTGAAACAATTTAAAATTTTAAAAATTAGCAAATGCGCAAAGCATCCGAATGGATTCCAATCTTGCAACAGGAGCATACGTCTCATCGTAGTCGATACCTTCCTCTTAGTTGTATCCTTGAGCTACTAGACGAGCTTTGTTGCGTGTAACTGAACCATCTTCATTTACTTTATTTCGAAAAACCCATTTAGTACCAATAATCGAGTGATTTACCGGCCTAGGAATAAGTTCCCAAACTTGGCTCGTCTCGAATTGGTTGAGTTCTTCTTGCATGGCAGAAATCCAAAATTCATCATTAAAAGCTTCTACAATATTTTTTGGTTCAATTTGTGAAATAAAGGCAGTACTAGCAATGGAGTCTCTTATTGATGATCTAGTACTTACTCCACGTGAAACCTCACCTATAACCAAATTTTCTGGATGTGACGGCTTGAAAGAGAATTTTTTTTGGCAAGCCCTCCAGAGAATTGGTTTCAATGGTGGTATTCATTGGAGTAGAAGTTGATGGCTCAACATCATCATCAAGAGTGGCTGCTGCACTGTTATCCTCATCGAAAGTCACATTTGTAGACTCTTCCACAATTAATGAGCGTTGTTGAACACTCTATATCCCTTGTTCTTGGCCGCATAGCCAAGGAATATACCATCGTCAGCTTTGGCATAAAATTTGCCTAAGTTGTCTTTGGTGTTAAGGATAAAACATCGACAACCAAAAACTCGAAAATATGAAACGTTTGGAGCTCTTCCAAACCAAAGCTCATAGGGTGTTTTCTTCGTAATAGGACGAATGAGCACCCTATTTAAAATATGGCATGCTGTACTGACAGCTTCAGCCCAAAAATACTTCGGAAGTAAATATTTAATCAGCATGACTCTAGCCATATCGCCAAGAGTCCTATTCTTCCGCTCTACAACACCATTTTGTTGAGGAGTTCTTGGACACGAAAACTCATGATCAAAACCATTTAAAAATCACAAAACTTTTCAAAATCAGTATTTTCGAATTCGCCTCCATGATCACTTCGAGTGATCATGTAGCCTTTTTCATTTTGAACCTTTTTAGCAAAAATTTTGAAAACTGAAATGACATCACTTTTATTTGTAAGAAAGAAAACCCAAGTAAATCTAGAAAAGTCATCAACTATAACAAAAGCGTAGAGTTTTCCACCAAGACTGGCTACTCTACTAGGGCCAAATAAATCCATACGAAGTAATTGCAAGGGTCTAGTAGTACTTACAGAGTTTATGGAATGAAATGAGGACTTGGTTGCCTTATTCAATTCACATTCGGCACATACCGTGTCCTTTTTGAATGTGATGTCGGGCAAGCCTCTAACTAGCTTCTTGGTCGATAGCCTGGATATAGTATCCATATTGGCATGACCAAGATGCTGGTGCCATAGTAATCTTTCATCCTTGTGAGCATAGAGACATCTTCCTGTACTGTTAGTATCTCTAGATAGATAGAAAATATAAATATTATCCTCTCTTACCCCTTCAAAAGCGATGTCTTCCGTTGACCTATCATAAATAAAGTATTTATTTTGTCCAAAGTTAATATCATATCCATGATCAGCAAGATGACTTATGCTGAGCAGGTTATGCTTTAACTCGGTCACTAGACAGACATCCTTTATTACAGGAGAATGAGGATGACCTATAGTACCATTACCAACAATATACACTTTTAGGTTGTTGCCGAAGGATACATACCCTTCCCTCTTCATCGATAGTGATGCAAAAAGATTTGTATCTCCCATCATATGTCGTGAGCATCCACTATCGAGAATCCACTTACTCTTAGTTGAGGAGGGAAGGTCCACCTACATCAAGAGTAGATGTGACCTTTGGTACCCAAGTTATTGAGGGTCCTGAAAAGTTAGTTTTCGATAACCATGCATATATGTTTCTATCTACTAATCTTCTAACTCTACATTGTGGTGAGATGTGTCCATATAATCCATAATAAGTACATATAGCATTCCTATTTATGTTAGGAGCATGTTGATGATGTCTATATGTAGAGTGGTATGGAGTAGCAGGGTGATGATGTCTATATGTAGAGTGGTGTGGAGATCATGATGATGATGTCTATATGTAGTATGGTAAGGCTAGTGTGGAGCAGCATGATGATGACTGTATGTGGCTGCAGGATGATGATTAAATCTATATGCAGTATGGTGGTGATTGTATTTATGTGCAGCATGGTGATGATTGTATCTATGTGTAGCATAGTGATTATGTGTTATATGAGAATTATTTCTACATGCATGTGGTTTGTGTGCTTTATGAAAGTGGGTGTATATGTAAGCATGATTATGTGCTGCAGGTGGATGACGTGGTTGACTAGTATGAGTAGTGTCATGCTTTGTGTGTGTCTCATGTGATTGGGTTTGAGGTTGAGCAACCTGTTTTCTCAATCTAGTCTCTAATTTTTTAGGGACAGCCTGCAGTTCATTAATCTTAGTATTCAAACCATAAATCTTAGTGATAGAGATCTTGTGTCTATTCTTTTCTTCAGCAATCTCAATGTTGAGTGCTGTGATCTCTTGTGTTTGCTTTTTAATACGTGCTTCGGCATCATGTAGGCTTAATTTAAGCTTAGATACCTCATTTGTGACTTCGTGGGTGAAGTGTCTCTAATATTATCAAGTAATGAAGAGAGTCTTTGAATCTCAACTTCATAACTTTTGATCTTCTCCTTGGCGTGTTTATATTTACTAATGACTTTCTTGTGGTCATTAAGTAAATCATTGAATGCATCGCCAAGTTCGTCAAAAGTAAAATCATCGAGAGTTTTGCTAGTTACCTTGTCGGATGTAGCCATTAGGCAAACATTGGCGGTGTCTTGAGGAGAGTCATTTTCTTCCTCGGAGTCACTAGCTTCGCTTTCATGCCAAATGCTTGTGTTGGCATATTTCTTTGAGGAAGCCTTCTTGTATGGTTTCTCATATCGGTTGCTCTTCTTTGTGAATGGACAGTCTTTTCGGACGTATCCAGTCTTCTTGCAACTGTAGCATGTTGGCTCTTCTTCGTCATCTTCTTGTGGTTCCTTCTTTTTTCGATTGAAGCGAAGGAATTTCTTGAAGTTGCGGACAAGGAAAGCTTGATCTTCACCTTCCGAGTTGTCGTCATCCGTTTCTTCAGGATCAGCCCTTCGTCGGTGAGCTTTAAGGGCAATCTTCTTTGTCATAGGAGCAGGCTCTTCGAAGTCTTTGAGGTCAAGCTCATGAGTCATTAGCTTTCCCATCAAAGTCTCTATGGACATAGTCGTGAGATCATTTCCTTCTATGATGGCTGTCACCTTAGGGTTCCAAATCTTTGGTAGCCCCCTAAGTATCTTGCGGATCTTCTCGTAATTTGTATATTGTTTGCCGAGAGAAGACAAGGGATTGATGATGTTGAGGAATCTTGTAATCATTTGTGTAATCGTCTCATTTGACTTCATCTTGAAAGCCTCATATTCTTGAGTAAGACGACTTATTTTTGACTCCTTCACTTGAGTGGTTCCTTCATGCGTCACTTCTAGAAGTCTCCATACTTCGTGAGAGGTGGTGCATGTTGAGACCCTGTTAAACTCATTCCTGTCTATAGCACAGAATAAAGCATTAATAGCTCTTACGTCTAGACTCGCCTGTTTTTTCTCCTCGTCAGAATATTTGTCATGGGTTTTCTCAACGAGATCACCATTGACAACTATCCTAGCGGGCTTTTTGTAACCATCGATGACAATGGTCCACAGGTCGAAGTCTAGCGACTTGAGATAAAAGCTCATCCTTATTTTCCAATAGGTGTAGTTAGTTCCATCAAATAGGGGAGGCCTATGAGTGGACTGCCCTTCACCGTGATTGAAAATCATGGATTGTGTGGTTGCCATGGATCAGCTCTAGGATGTTAGTCCTTGTTGAGAGAACAGAGCTCTGATACCAATTAAAGAACAAATAGGCAACTCTAGAGGGGGTGAATAGAGTTTATGACAATGATGTCCAATTAAAAATTAAACTCTTTCACCAACAGTAAATAATCAGAGTAAATACGAAAATAGTAAAGAGCAAGAAAGCAGCCGATTCTAACCTGGTTTTTCTCGTGGAGGACTAGTCCAGGCCTGAGAACTCTAGCTCAGAATTAAATCCACTATTTGTAAAATAGTAGTTATACCCCGTGCCTTTTCTTCAGAAGAGCACGTCAACTTCTTACAGAGATCGCAGTGACGATGCTTGGAATTTTCTAAGCGACTTCTTGAACTCTTGCACAAACTCCTAACTAAAAAAGTACTGAGCACTTTGAGGCTTAGGGAGCTTGTGGCTAGTAGATGAGAAGGGTATGGCTTGTATAAGGCTTTAGAGAGAAGAGAAGAGAAGATTGGATGATTGAAAATGAGAGAATTCATGGCCTATTTATAGGATACCATACAGGCAGAATTCGGCCAGAATTCTGGTAGAATATTCAAAAATTTGGCCGTTGGACAACTTGCATCCAGCCAACCCTAAAAATTAGGGTCCTGGATTTTAGAAGGTAGAGTTCGGCCCAAACTCTGTGTGGAGGCAGAGTTCGGCCCGAACTCTGTCTCCAAAGCACAGAATAGGTCCAGTAGGCCAATAGGCTATTTGGATGTTTGGTGGGGCTTTTGGTTTGAGGTATAGGTTTAGTCTAAGTCTCAAAATCCTCATCACAGCTCAGTTTACATAAGTCTAGACTCAAATAAAAATGTAAAATACAGACTCAAACTATGAGGCATTGCCGGTGCGAGCTGTCGTCTGGCTTGTACTGAATTCAGTCTTCATGTGTCGTATTGAAATATTACAAGTATCATGTTTGTCAATTGTATCAATATTTGGTTGACTGTGATTTTGTGTCAACACCCCCTCCCCGCGAGCCGCATGAATTTTTTTCCCCAGCCGCATGGGCTGCTCTCTCCCTAGCCGCATAGGCTTATCAGCCCTGAGCCGCATGAGCTCGAATTCTGGGCCGCATGAACCGCACCCATCCAGCCGCATGGGTTCATTCCTCTGAGCCGCATGGCTCCTCCTCGAGCCTTGTCCTTGTTATTTGATTTTTATTATTTTGTTAACTCATGTCTTGCGACCCTCACTGTAAGTTGGGTCTCTTGATAGAATGCTTATACTGTGTTATCCTGCACTTTTACCATGAACACGACAGTGACCCGTACTGGTGCACTCCTGACAAGTAACATGACATGATAGTGGCCCGCTGTCACGACCTGCTACCCAAATTGTTGGGCCGGGCCGAGTCATGTCCAGCCTACGCTTGAGATAAAGCGCAGTAAGCTGTTCTAGAGATAACAAGATAAGACTAAATGTGCTAACAGTTCTATAAGTGAAGAAGAGTCAAAAATGCTCCAAACACAAAAGTCATCTCATATAATAATAAGTCCAAGTACAAGTCTGAAATGTAAAACTGGATACAGGTTTAGTTATAAAATACATAGTCTAATACATGACTATTCTCAAAAGTCTAAAGCAAATAGACAACTAGACGAGGTTCCCCGCAGGTACATCCTCGTAAGGCAAAGCCTGGTCCTCGGTAGTAACTCCATAATACGAATCACAGAGCAACTCCTACTCAGTAAGTATACCTACAACGTTATCATACCAGGACGGGAGCAAGTACTGTTTCTAGCAAACTAATATACGAAACATGAAATGAACATGAATGTAATAAACTGTAATCATGGCACATCATAATCTATCATGGCAAGGACACATATGTCATAGAGACAGATGCATATGTAATGTTTAAAACTGTAGTAGGTACGTGATCGTCAATGGGTGTACAATGTACAGGGGCACATAATAAAATATACTTTCGTACAAGTAAAAGGCGATAGATGTACATACGCACAAATCCGCTTTGAGATAAAGCCTACGGCGCAGTATTCATATAAAATGAAACTTTGCTCGGTACATACGTACGGTGAAGGGGTCGTGATCACGTACACTACTAACAGTTTTCCCATAACCCAGATTCTAATCAAGTGAGAGATATATAAAGACTGTTCTAAGCATGGTAGTGACTGAAAGTACAACATGTGAAGATTTAACTTGCTACCCCAAGGATCAGCATTTAACATGGTTGGATTCGCAGTTCATTGTTGTAACAGTATATAAAGTTTGTAGAAAGTACTTGCCTTTAGCAAAGTAAAGCAGTAATAAAAATGCTATAGATGCCTGTTAACTCGTCACTATAGAAATAAATACATAAATTTAGTTTTTATAC
>JANAVB010037418.1:7137766-7217766 GCA_029216955.1 Iris pallida | reverse complement strand
TTATACGACACTGTCTACACTGTCTAAAGTTACACTGTCTACACTGTCTACAGCAAATTATGCAATAAAAAAACATGGTATACTTTGAATAATAAATTACTGTTTATAATGTCTAATTGTAATAATAAATCACTGTCTATACTGTCTACTTTGCAATAATAAATTACTGTCTACACTGTCTACTTTGCAATAATAAATCACTGTCTATACTGTTTACACTGTCTAAGGTTAGATCACACATCGTTGGTACTTCACATTTCCGACTCAACAATTTATAATAGAATACAAAATCACATAATCAATGGCCAATCAATGAAATATAGTGAAGATCAATATCAAAATGCAGACAATAAACTGTACTCGCATGTGGTCCTTTGCTGGTAAAACCGATAGTCCAAACCACTCAGTGTGCCACAAAAGTTAAAACCCGTACAATGGTCTTTGGATGCTGAAATAAACATTACTAATATTCTTAGAATAGTAAAAATAGCTAGGATCGCCTGTCCTTAAGTCCAATTCTGGACACAGGGGAAAAACGGTAATTTTGGGTCAAACGGTGTCCACCGTTGGACCCGCTTTGCACCGAAAAATGTGCCAGAGTCAACGGTCTCTAAAGTCATCAAACTACATGTCTACGGATCCAGTTTTCCGATACAAACCCAAACATATGTCCAGAGTTGGATTCCGACGGGCCGTGCACAAAATTACCCGTTGAGTCGGACCATGGGGCCCGTAAAACGGCGTTCCGATTCAACTGTCTCAGAATTGGACCAAACTTGGCATACAGGACCAGAAAAATGATACGGTCCTGCTGGCACAAGTTTTGTCTCAATCTGACGAGCGTGAACAAAGTAATTGAGAAATTTGCACAGAGGCCAATACGGTGAATTTCGACGGATACGCATCAAATTCGTAGCGCACACGCGACCAATTTGAATTCCGTCAAAGCCCACACGACCACAAAGCCGTTACGCAACTTTTGATGCTTTCGGTTCGTGACCACGTCGCCCGGAATGGCGGGACGCACATCGTGTCGACGAATTTTATTGATTTTAAAACAGGTTTTCGGTCAACTTCGGGATCCGATTTCTCGGCACGTAGTCGATGAAATCAACTTTCGCGAATTGGGTTGTGGAGCCCTACATGTTGTCAATAAATTTCTTCAAATAGATTTTTCAAAATTTCTAATATTGGGTTCGAAATTCCACTTCGAACGCAAGAGTTGGAGCCCTACCTGAAAAAAAGTTCGAAAAAACGATCGAGCAATGAGAGTGCACTTCAATCACGAAGTTGGGGCTTGCACCGCCGTTGCTGCTGTTGTGTTCTGTGCATCCGTTCCTGGCCGTGGCTCGGCTGGTCGACGGCGGCCTGGTGGTGGCCGGCCAGCAGCGGGGCACGCGCGTAACCACCTGTGGTTGGGGTCGGCGCTGGTGTTGGGATTTAAGGATTAGGGTTTACTCATGCGTTCTCAATCTTTCGATTATAAGCGCTCGGCTATATTATGTATACTCGGTTCTGCTGAGTTCGGTTTGGGAAGGCTAGCTACTGGCTTGTGGGCCGGGCCAGCTTGGTTTGGCTGGGATCCTATTCATTCTTCCTTTGCCTTTCTTTTTCTCTTTTTTTTAATAATATACATATATATATAATATATATATATATATATATATATATATATATATATATATATATATATATATATATATATATATATATATATATATATACTTACACACGTTTACATATATATATAAATCCGTACATACACACATATATAATGTATACTTATATATATACGTACGTTTACATATATATATAAATCCGTACATACACACATATATAATGTATACTTATATATATATATATATATATATTATTGGAATTTATATATATATATATATATATATATATATATATATATATATATATAAATTCTAATAATATATATATAAAAAAAATATAAATTCCAATAATATATATATATTATATATATATATATATATATATATATATATATATATATATATATATATATATATTTATATATATATATATATATATATATATATATATATATATATATATATATATATATATATATATATATATATATATATATATATATAAAATATATATATATATATATATATAAATATATATATATATATATATATATATATATATATATATATATATATATATATATATATATATATATATATATATATATATATATTCTTATATACAATCTCCATAAAACACAATTAAATTCCAATAATATTTATTTGACAAATATAATATTACCAATAATAATATTATTATTACATAATAATAACCCCAATAAAATAATAATAATAATAAATTCAATAAATAATAATGGTGTATATATACCATTATGGGCAGTCTAATAATCCCAAAATGCACAAAGACCCATTTTATACATAAGTCACTTAATATCAATTAATAATGATAATTATAATATTTAATTATGAACACTAGAAAATATTTCTTAAATCATTAAAACGAAATACAACACCCTCATACCAAATTCCATCAACACGAATGTCATTGGACGTGCCGCATGGCTACATGGGCTTGGGCTCAGTTCGGGTCCAATTTGGACTAAAATGGTATAACTGGTTTCCCTAAAATTCAATAATATAATTAATAAATAAATAAAAATTCGGTAAGGGTTAAGTCGCAACTTGGCCTGATTTTTCTAGTTAGGACATCTCTATGGCTCGGTCTTCCTTGGCATGACTAATACACTAGTCAAGGCACATCACTGCACTATCCGTGCCATGAGTCCTAGTCGTCTGGTACTTAAAAACTCTATCATGGCTAAAGTCATCCACCGTAATAATTAACTAATAATTATTTATAAAAACTCTAAAAATCACCATTTAATTCAAATAAATAAATAAAAAATATTATCAAAATTCCGGAAAGAGGGGTTACAAATCTACCCACCTTAAAAATAATTTCTTCCTCGAAATTCTAATTCATAATTATTCCTTATATTTCAAAGGAAAACTACCATTACCTTAATCTCCTCGAATTTTAATTCCTCAAAATCAGTTTATATCCCCCTCCTTGCCATTTTATAACTCTGAATACTTGAGGACTTCTACCCACCTTTGATCACACTACTCCCTCAAAGCTATGTTACTAAAACTTATAATCTTCCAACTATTTGCAAAAAAAATTGCTACCAATAGATATCTACTGCTTATGGCCACTATAATCCTCTCCTATTTATCGAATAACCAAAATCTAACAAGCAACAATTTACACAAGTAGCTAATAAATATTGGTAAATTCTAATAAGCTTGACCTTTCATCATTCCGAAATAGGAAGGACAAGAAGATAAGGAAGAATAATCAAGAGCAAGTATGAAATTTCCAAAGCGATAGAGAGTACCCAAGGTGCAGATAGAAAGAAGGTTTATGAGCCATTGACCTATTTGCTAGATTGGCTACTCTAGTCCAGTCACTTGTTAACTCGAAGAAACCTTCATTTCTTAGAGGGGCTTGCAATCCATGCAATACAGAAATTCTGTTCTCGAAGTTCTAAACAACATTCCAAAATAGAACTGAATTTGCGAAATCAAGATTGTGGTCTTTTCCGTGGTTATTTAAACACACAAGCAAGGGTTATAAATGCAATACAAGATCGTATTGCGACTTCCAAGTAGATGGAGTAATGGTCACGAATGATCCCGCATTCTAAGAGGTGGAGACTACATAATAGGTATAGGGACCTATTTCAAATGGTTCGGTTGTATAGTCCAAGTATGGTGGTGTGCATGGATGGGTTTTACTGGGTCATAATGGGTTCCCTAATTGGACATCAATCGTTGGTTGGATGAACCTCGGATTTCAATCTATATTGACTGGACAAGATCCCAATGATAAAAGCATTTCTACTAGGTTTGGGTACCCTAGAATAGGTTTTCACCCAAGTGGTTGAGCTAGATGGACAGTCTGATTGGTTAAATAGGTTCTGTAAGCCTTGAAGATGCGCCTTTCGTGACTTTTGTGCTTAAGTAGCACGAAAAGACACAATTGAATGGCACACTTGTCACGACCCGTTACCCAAATTGTTGGGCCGGGCTGAGCCATGTCCAGTCTACGCTTGGTCAAAGCGTAGTAAGATGTTCTAAGAATAGACAATAAAGGATCTAAGCAGCTAACAGTTCTAAAATCATATTTAAAGTTCATCACAACACAGCATCTATAAGCGAAGGTAACATAAGTACAGACTTAAATAATACACTTCATAAGTATCTAACTGGAGACAAAGTCCAGTATCCAAATATAAGTACAGACAAAGTCTAAGTCTCAAAACACAAGAAAGATAACTAAGCAAGGTTCCCCGCTGGGGCCTCTTCTGGAGCTAAGGCCAGGTCCTCAAAATCAGTACTATAGTATGTAAGACATAGCATTTCCTTCTCGAAAAGTGAACCTACAATGTTATCCTGTCAGGACGGGAGCAAGTACAACCTCTACAACAAAAGTACTGAACATATAATGAAAGAGATGTACAACAAGAAACATGGTGTGATGAGTCTATAATACAGGAAATACTAGAAACATGGCCTCATGGTACAACTGGGATCACAATATCATAGTAACACAGGGAACATTGCATATCTGGAATTATGGTATATCTCATAATCTATCATGGCAAGGATACATATGTCATAAAGACAGATGTATATGTAATGTTTAAAACTGTAGCAGGTACGTGATCGGTCAATAGATATACAATGTGCTGGGACACATAATGAAATATACTTTCGTACAAGTGAAACGGCGACAGATGTACATACGCACAAATCCGCCTTGATATAAAGGCCTACGATAAGGTATGCATATAAAATACGACCTTGCTCGGTACATACGTACGAGTAGGGGGGTATGATCACGTACGCTACTAACAGTTTCCCCATAACCTATATTCTATCATGTTAGAGATACGAGAATAGTAAAAACATGTGAGAGATACTGGGAGTAGTATAAGCATGGCAGGTACTGGAAGCCGTATGAAACATGTGAATACTCCGAGTAGTATAAAGCATAGTAAAACATATACTAAGAACCAGTAAGAAGCATGTGAAGGTACGATAACTGTCCTAAGCATGGCAAGTACTGAAAGTAATACAACATGTGAAGATTTAACTCGCTACCTCAATGATCAGTATTTTAACAGGGTTAATACATGTTCTAGCATTAAAAGACAGTAAATAAGTTTGTAGATGTACTTGCCTCGAGCAAAGCAAGAATACTAGTACGAAGATATGGATGTCCGGTGTCCTGTCAATAATGATATACAAACTCAGTTCTAAGCTATGTTCACTAATACACTAGTGGTGAGACACGACTCCTAACTGGATACTAGCTAAGTGGAGACCTAACATAAAAGTCTAATGTGGAGTGACACTATATCCAAACTAATTTTCTAGGGTCTTTACACTAGTGTAGGGTGAGGTCCAATACTATAATAACTCAAAACTTGCAAGTCGTAATTACTCTATAAATAAATCAAACTGTACACTAAGTTCCAACAATTTTTGAGATAGACAAAAAGCTCAATTATATATAAAATAAAATACCAAAATGATTCTTATTAATTATAGAAATTTATACTAATTTTTCTGGAATTTATAAACCTTCATAAATATTTATTAAAAATCAGCAAACATATGAATCCTAAAAATGAGTTCTGTTTTCCCATTTTTATAAAATACCAAAAGTACTTATTAAATACTGGAAAAACTATAATAAATTATCTAAATTAACATAGTATTTAAATACAATTTTTTCCAGATTTTTACAGCAATTAAAATATATATAAAAATCCAAAAATAGAAAGTAATAATTTCTGGAAAAATAATTAATTATAAATTAAGGATAATACATAAGCAAAATCTACAGATGTTGTCGGATGATAAAATAAATATCACCAACATGTCCAGAACGGTCAAATCAGCTAGGATAGCCTACCCATAAGTCCAATTTAGACACATGGGTAAAACGGTAATTTCGGGTCAAAATGATGTCCGCCGTTGGACACTTTGCACCGAAAAGCGTGTCGGGATAGAAGTCTACAAAACCTAGCAAATTATATGTCCATGAATCCAGAATGATGATAAGAATCCAACGGTATATCCGAAATAGGATTTTGATGTGCCGATCTCAAAATGATACGTTGACGCGGACACTTGGTATCCAGTTTGCATGAAAATGCGTGCCGGAGCAAATGTCTTCAAAACTCAGCAAATTATATATCGACGAGTCCAGAATGACGATATGAACTCAACGGTATATCCGAAACTGGATTCCGATGAGCCGATCTCAAAGTGACCCGTTGACTCGAAAAGTGGGACCCGCTTTGCACCGAAATACGTGCCAGGGTCCACGTTCTCCAAATCAAGCAAATTTTATATGAAAACATGCCAGAACGACGCCACGAGTTTCAGAAATTGGATCCGGACTCCCGGGTTCAAAAATAGAATTTAACAAGTGCAAATTAAAGAATTCGGACGGCCAACTTTGGCGTCGAATTCAACCAACCAAACGTGCTTAAAATGAAACGAAATCTAAAGGAGACAGGAAGATGGTTATACCAGCTGCGCACAGGAACTAGTAGCGCGCCAACCGGAGCTACGATGGTGAAGATACGAACCCGCGAAGTTGACGTCACGAAATTGTCCAAAAATAGTTCAATTTAAAACGTCAACTTGGTGGCCAGTTTTGATCTATCAAACTATAAAATTAACGGACAAAAATTGACAGGAGTGAAGATGGATATACCGAGATTGCGACGGAGCGAGGAGTTTGCCGATACAACTGTCGGATCTCGCAGAAAACATACGCAAAGTTGCTGTCCCGAAACACAATTTCTGAAACTTAAAATCGTGCGTCACGGCGGGATTTTGACGTAAATGCACAAATAGCCCATGCGTCGCGTCGGAGAAGGAGGCACTGGCCCGGGGGAGTTCGTCGGAGGTCGCCGGGGGTGTAGGGTTCTCGTAGTTGTAGGCCTCAAAAATATAGTCACGCTGAGTTAATACAGCCTATCAAAAAAATGTCTAAAAGACACGCTGAGTTCTATCAAATCATTTCCTCAAAAGTACGTAAAGTTCAAAATAGTACTCAAAGACAGCTCACCATTTATCAGATTTTAATTATGACTGACAGTACGATAGTCAATAAATGTCTCCTCGTATGCCACATATGCACGAGATTCAAGAGATCTCAGCCGACTATTGCGTGATTTCTGAAATCTTCTTCAACAAGATTCGGTCTTCATCAAGTTGGCGTACCAAAAAAGGGCTTATCATTATTTAATATAACTGACAAAGCGATCAATGTCAGAGATTTTGTGTCAGTCGAGGCACGTCAAATCAAGACAGCTGGCCTTCTGACTCAAGTCTGCGTGCATTTTGAACTTCAGTGTTCCTGCCTCAAGTTTGCGTGTGTTCTGAGCCTTCTGCCTCAAGTTTGTGTGTATTCTGAGCCTTCTGCATCAAGTTTGCGTGTATTCTGAGCCTTCTGCCTCAAGTTTGCGTGTATTCTGAGCCCTCTGTCTCAAGTTCGCGTATATTTTGAGCCTAAGTGTTTCTGCTATAAGTCAGCATGGATTTTTCATCTCAACAGAGATTTCATCCTCAACCAGTTAGCAGATTATCATCTCAAATTATCAAATTGGAGTATGTGGCAGACATGCCACGGATCTCTCGTATGCGTGCCCCAGTAACTTGCACACGACTCATGCATGATTGCTATGTGTCCAACAGTTATGGGCCACGCCCAGTAACTGCTCATCAACCTTGCGTACGATTGAGTCCTGCGTGATTATCAACTATGCATAGGTTATGAAGACAGTTATCTTTTTAGTTATTTTTTACTCTATAAATAGAGTTCTTTTCTCATTCATTGTACAGATATACAGAATATCTAAATTGCTGTCGAATTCTTGAGAGCTTTTCTTCTTCGCATCGTCCAAGGGATAAAGTAATCGTCTTCTAGACCGGATTCCTACAGTTGTATTTTCCCAGAATCAAAATAAATAAAGTGAATTTATTTATGGAAAACAAATTGGCGACTCTGCTGGAGAAACCCATCTCCTCTTCTGAGATAGCCACAACTCAATGCGATGCTTCGTCGGTCGGATCGACAAAGAAGGTGATATCGATTCAGTTCAATCAACTCGCCTATGAAGAATGCAGTGGTCTAAGGGTGGCAAGCACACTTCAGCCTCTATCACCACCGCCAAATCAAAGGGACGATCTGTCTATGTCCCTAAGAATCTGTTGGCAACCAAAGATGGTGAAGTTTCTGCCACAGTGTCCATTACTAACACTGGCAAGAACTCCACTACAAGCACGCATACTCCTGTGTGCTCGAAGACGACAGCATCCAAAAGATACGCTAACAGTGATGGCTCTTTAGCCAAATCTGTTTCCGTAGTCACACAGTCCAAAAGTCACGCTGACAGCATTGGCTCTTTAGCCAAACCTGTTCTAGCGTGCATTTCCAAACCCAAAAATCACGCTAACAGCACTGGTTCTTTAACCAAGCCTGTCTCAGCGTGTATTCCGCACGCATCATCCACCAAGTTAGTTCTCCCTGACTCAGCATGCGTACCAAAATCTGGCTTTTTAGCCAAAACTTCATATGCTGACAGCACTGGCTCCTTAGCCAAATTGTCACCAGTATATTCTAAGAAGAATAGCTCTTTAGCTATTTCTTCCTCCTTGCCAAGTTCTGCTAGAACTGGGGTAGTCTTGCTATGGCTCCTCCACAAATGGCTCACAAAGTCCCTTCGAATAGGAACAAATCTTTGGTTGTTTCTTCTGCTCCTGTAGTGTTTACTTCAGGAACAGCTTTGGCTGACAGTTTTGTTAGTCAAAGAAAAGGAAATAGTCTTTTGACTACTCTTCCTTCTGGACATTCTATGTCTCAAAACTTGAACAAGTCTAAAAAGAAACATTTCTTAATGTCTTCTTCTACGACTTCTTCAAATTGGGCACAGAATTTGTCTTTACAAAATGGTTTGTTACCAACTCCTAATCAAGGGGATGGTTCAACTCTTTCTTCTCTGCAAATATCCAGATCAATGGAAGGAAAACTTCAAGTATCAAAGACCAATGTTTTACCTCAAACAGATCTAAGAATGAAACTTAATCAATCCCGTTTGGGAAGCACTTCTGGTGTTAAGAAACCATACCAATCGGGAATGAAAGTAAGAGATCCGGATGCAGAATATGCCAAAAATTATGTTGCTCAGATTAATCACTCTTTGTATAATCAAGAGCCGGCAAAATCCAAGGACAAGAAATACATTCCTAATAAACAAAGATTGTTCTCAAATATACCTCAATCTTCACATACGGATTTGCGAGAACATCTTCAACAAAAGAGGAGGAATAATTCTCTGTCAATGGATCATGACCATACTGATCATGATTGTGACTTCCAACCTAGGGTCATAATTCAATGCAGATGTCAAACTAAACGACAGTCTGTCTTTAATCGGATCCAGTGTAAACCTATGTCTGATGAAGATGAACCTCTTTTCGCTTCTATCAACACGACCTCTCGGGATACTGGGGGTAGAACTGATAGTCAAGATGGGGTATATAGAGGCACCAGATCAAGAGTCCTGGCTTCTAATCAAAGAACTTCAGTTTCTAAAGACTATTCTGAATTCCTTGGAGAATCCAACTTCCCACCTCTTTCAACTGGGGGTAGTTCTCCTACAACTGATTTTGATACACAAAGCAATGATTCAGAACAAACAGTATCATCAACAATCCCTCGTACAGTCACAACTTATATGGTGGATGGGAATACTGAATTAAATAATGAACCTTCTTCTTCGATGACTCCCCAAGACCAAAGAATTGCTTTTTTGGAACAACAGATGAAATCTATGGCTGATACTATGAAGTCAATGTATGAACTTATGGCAACCCAGCTGCAAAATCAACAGACTGTACCTGACGCCATACCAATTGACACTGGTGTAAATCTAATGCACGTTCCTCCAGTAGTACAATCCCATATCCCTGGGCAAGCTCAACCAATTCCTAGCCATTCGGGAGCTGGGGGTAGCGCTTATAATGCTGTCCCTCCTCCTAACTATTCTCTACAAGCTACAACTCCATAATCTTTCGGAGTCGTTACTGAAGAATTGAGGAATCTCCGAACCCAATTTGAGGCATTTAAACAGAAAGACGGTTTACAAAGGTTAGGTATCAAGCAACCTTATCCAATAGAATGGAAGCAAGTATCATATCCTCCTAAATACAAGCCTCCTACTATCTCATTCTTTGATGGAACCACTTCTCCGAGTCAGTTTCTCAATCATTTTGAAGTGATGACTGACCAGCTACAACCAAGTGACGCCCTTCTTACTCGGGTGTTTGTCGGATGTCTCAGGGGAACGGCTTATGAATGGTATAGAAGTCTCCCTGATGGGTGTATTACCTTATTTGCCGGCTTCAAACAAATATTTCTTGAACGGTTCTATGAAGGGCTTAATGACATGACTATGTCTGCTCTTATAAGAATCAAACAGAAAAATAATGAAACTACTGAGGATTTCATTGAACGGTTTCGAAGAAAAGCTCTGAAGATGCCTCTTGGAACTCCTGATGCTGTCACCATTGACACATGTAAATCGAATCTGTTACCAATCATCAGCATGTGGACAGGATCTACTCAATTTCAAGATTGGCCTTCCTTCATAGTTAGTGCTAAAGCCGCAGAAATTAGTGCTGAAACTTTCAAAGGTTTAGGAGTGCAGATGACTCCCAAAGAAACAGGTCAAAGTACTAGCAATAGTGCTAAATCCAATACACGCCAAGGAAAAGAAACCCTTGAAGTTAATCTCCAGAGCAAAAAAGAGAGAGGTAATATCTGCCCAAGCTACCCCAGCTCCAACAAATCAACAACCAAGAGCACCTCGCCCCAAAGAAGAATACTCTTTTGACGACGATGACGTCCTTGGTATCTTTGAATGCCTACTTAAAGGTAATAAAATACAATTACCTAACATCAAGAAACCCGATGAAGCTGGTAAGACAGATCATCCTAAATACTGTCCGTACCATAGAATGTTGGGTCACACAGCTCATACATGTTTTGTACTGAGAGGAAAAATCCAGGAAATGATCAAATCTAGAGCTGTCACTCTCACTCCGAAAGAAAAGACCGTCACCTCCAACGTTGTCTCTATGGAATTCGGAGATTTTCCTCCTCAACTCCTTGAAAGCGGGATCGTTCCTATTCCCAAGGCAACTCTTGAAATCGTGAATATTCCTCCCCCCCCACAGTCTGAAGGATTAGTACCGATCACTATTGAAACAGGAGAAATCATATGGATTCATCCCGATCAAGTGGCAGATTTTGAATCTCCTCCCCTTCAAAAGACTATTTCCCTAAAATCTAAGAAGGCTGAAAAAACTAAGTCATGTCATATGACTTCTTTCGGATCTACTTCCGACACAAAACCAAAAGATAAAGTAGAAGCACTTGCTGGTGCTACTAGAACAGGGAAACATTATCTAAAGGATTATTCCAAGAGTCCTGAAGATACTCCTGATATCTCTCCAGCTGACAAAGATACTCCTGATGTTCCTCGTGAAGAAGAATCATCTACTGCACCTGTTCCTTCAACTACATCGGTTGTACATATTCCTTTCAAGCCCATAGCACTTGAGAAAGGCAAACAACAAGCTCGCTTCGATAAACCAATCAGGAAGTCCCCTCCCCTTGGACTTCAGAAGCCTTATAACTTTGACATTTTAGCTCAACTCGCTAGTACTCCAGCTAGAATATCCCTCTTTGAACTTCTACGTCTTTCTAAAGAGACTCGGGAGACATTAAGTGAAGCACTTCTTCAGGCTGACTCTTGTCTCGCACAATTAAAGAAGCCAGATGAAGAACCTGTTACTTGCTTACATTACAATAGTGTATTGGAGATCATCCCGAATATCACCTTTACACAAGATGACATGTTATTGGAGGATAATCGACATGATCGGCCTCTCTACTATACCGGTTATATCGATACGATGAAGATAGATCGTATTATTATTAATCCAGGGTCTGCTTTAAGCATAATGCCAAAGAGTCTGCTGGATGAATTAAAAATCCCTCTTCATAAACTTTCCAAGATGGTTACTACTATATTGGGATTCAATCAAAGGCGAAGCGAGCTGTTAGGAAAGATTCATCTGAAACTTCAAATAGGCGATTTCAGATCCAAAGTCACTTTCTATGTGATCGAGATCGTAGGATCTTATAATCTTCTCCTGGGAAGACCCTTCCTTCATGAAAATAATGTGGTGTCTTCTACTCTTCATCAGTGCTTCAAATACATTGACAGTGATGGAAAGGTACAAAAAGAAGTTGCTGATATAAATCCTTTCCGTGGGGTTGAAGCTTATTTCAGTGATTCCCGGATGTACAAAGAGGAGTATACAAAAATAGTACAAGCTATGAAAAAAAAAGATCCGCAAAGTGAGACCTTGATAATTCCTGTTAAAGGTCGAACTACTCAGCAACAGTCTCCTAAACCCTCTGGAGAAGGTCCTTTCATTATTCCAGTGAGCGGACGTATCTCTCCATTACCTCAATCATCTACCCAAGATACACTGATCATTCCTGTCAGTGGGCGTACTACATTTCCTGCATCTTCACTTATAAAACAGGACACTCTGGTAATCCCTGTTGGTGGGCGAATTACTGTTCCATCCCAAGCTTCAGGGGAGCTCACCTCTTCTGAGCCATTTGTGATCGATCTTAATCGAAACAAAGCTCCTTCTCGTTCTTCTTCTCCTCCTTTAGTCATTGATTTGGCTAAGATTGCTAAGGTTCAACCTTCTTCTAATGTAAATACTACTACTTTTGAATTTAATGAAATATCTCCGTCTTTGCAGTATATCGATGTTTGTAATCATGTTCATAGTTATTTATATTTGTTAGATGACTTGAAAACAATAACCATAGGAGTTGTACAGACTTTTCATGCAGAAGTATCCTTAGAATCAGTACAAGATTCATGCTTTCTAGTACCTAGCAGAAAACCATGGGACATTCCAATATTCTTCTACAAAGGACCAAAAAACCCTATCAACCTTGAAGATGATGATAGAAATGATGATTCTGGAAGATTACAGTTGCGTCGTTACAGCCAGCAATCTAAAGATATTATCAAAAATATGGGCTATGACTTCAGAACTGGACTCAATAGTGGGAAAGGAAGAAGAATGCATGTTCGGATTCCTTCTCTAAAATATGGAAGGATAAAATGCAGATTGGGTTATATTGCTCCTACTTCCTTCATCAATATCATCCATGAAGATCCCAAATCTGACGAAGATAAAAGATCTGATTCTTCTAGTTCCTCCTCTTGGGATTCTGATACAAGTATCAGTGATTTCTATCGTAGCATTCTGTCTTCCAACATGGTTTCCGTTGACGGTCCTGAAGAAAATGACGAAGACGAATTTAAAATCTCATCCGAATCAGAACAATGGGCCCAAAGGTTAGATAATCAATGGGAGTTTAGATTCGAGCAAAGAGAACCTCCGACTGAAGATAAACTCGTTCAAATAGATGTTGGTGAAGAGGGATCCCCCAAACTAATATTCATTAGTGAAAGTCTTTCAGAAACTGATAAGCAAGACATGATCAAACTTATTTGTGAATACATCGACGTCTTCGCTTTGAGCTATGAAGATATGCCAGGACTTGATCCACAGATTGCAACTCACAAACTCAATATCATGCCAAATGCTAAACCGGTCAAGCAACAACTGCGACGATTCTGTCCAGATATTATGGATGCAATTGAAGCCGAAGTTAATAAACTCATGGCTTCTGGGTTTATCAGAGAGGAACAACATCCTGATTGGATGGCTAATATAGTTCCTGTCCTTAAAAAGACTGGCAAGATCAGAGTATGCATAGACTATCGTGATCTCAATACGGCATGTCCTAAAGACGAGTTTCCTCTACCAATTACTGATGTTATGATCGATAATACCTGTAGTTTTGAACGGATGTCATTCATGGATGGGTATTCTGGATACAATCAAATTAAAATGTTTCCAGATGACGAGAAACACACTTCCTTCAGAACGCCGATCGGTACATACTGTTATACAGTGATGCCATTCGGTCTCAAGAATGCAGGAGCAACCTATCAATGAGCCATGAGCACTATATTCCGTGAACATTTGCAGAAAATAGTCGAATGCTATGTTGATGATATTGCAGTCAAAAGTTGACAAAAGGAGGATCACATCCAAGATTTAAAAACTATATTTGATCTAATGTGTCAACATCAATTAAGGATGAACCCTACTAAGTCTTTCTTAGGCGTCTCTAGTGGCAAATTTCTCGGCTTCGTCATTACCTCGAAAGGTATACACGTAGATCCCGAGAAGATCAAAGCCATCCAAGAGATGCATCCTCCATGCACCTTAAAAGAGCTACGAGGATTTCAAGGAAGGATCGCTTATATCAGGAGATTCATCTCTAATCTTTCAGGACGCTGCAGACCATTCAATAAACTTTTGAAAAAAGGTGTTTCTTTCGTCTGGACTGACGAATGTCAGAAAGCATTTGATGACATAAAATAATATCTGATGAGCCCCCCAATATTGGTACCTCCCATCTCAGGAATACCGTTCCTTCTATATACCCGAGCAATGAGTCATTCATTGGGTGCGCTGCTCGCTCAAAAGAATAAAAATGGTCATGAACAAGCCATTTACTATCTCAGTCGTACCATGACCGGAGCTGAACCTCGATATTTATCGGTCGAAAAAGAATATCTAGCCCTTATGTTCGCTGTCCAAAAGACACGACATTATATCATTGGCCAGACCATTCATGTCATTTCCAGGATCAATCCTATACGAGTCATGATGAAGAAACCAAGTGTTTTAAATTCTTGATTGGCTAACTAGGGAATTTTACTTGCTCAGTATGATATGTACTATATCCCTCAGAAATCGGTCAAAGGACAAGCTTTAGCTGATTTTCTGGCTGCTCATTCAATTCCAGAAAATTCCAAACTCTACGATGAAATCCCAGATGAAGTCCTAGACTCAAACCAAATTGCTGAAGAAAATCCTACTTGGCGTCTATTCTTTAACGGAGCTTCAAGAATAGGTCCTAATGGTGACATTATCGCTGGGGTTGGAATCGTTCTTGTATCACCAGAAGGTCTTGCTATCCAAAGAGCTTATTCTCTCGATCAACCATGTTCGAACAACGTAGCTGAGTACAATGCATTGCTTATTGGTCTTCAACTCGCTAAACATCTGAATATTCAACATTTGGAAGCTTATGGAGATTCTAAACTCATCGTCAATCAGATAAGAGGTACTTATGAAGTTCTCCATCAAGATCTGGTTCCTTACCATAGATCGGCCATATCTATGGCTTCTTCATTTGAAGGATTCTTTATCGAACATGTTAGGCGAGCATGTAACACAGAAGCTGATGCTCTTGCTAATCTTGCGACAGTGTTAGCTATTCCGATTAGACGTCAACAAATGATTGTTGTTTACAATCGAGAATTATTTCATCTTGAGAACAATCTAACTTTGGGACTTCCAGTTGATATTGAAGAATCAACATCTCATGATGTCAATACAACAAGAGGATTCGGTATTGATTTAGAGTTCGACAGATTAAATCGTAAATCATCTTCATCTTTATCTGATTCTAGTATGGAATTCATCTTCAGTAACTCAGCTGAGACTCAGAATACTGATAAAGATTGGAGACTTCCTTTCTTAGATTTCGTATTGTATGATATCCTTCCAGATAATCCGAGTGAGGCAGCATCTATCAGAGGACGATCACTCAGATTTTATTACAATCATACTACAAAAACCTTATATCATCGAGCTTATGATGGTTTACTTCTTCAATGTATTGTCGGTGATGAGGCCCAACAAATTATCCGCAAAGCATATGATAGAATTTATGGAGCACATCAGCCTGGACCTAAACTTCAAGACCGTATTCGACGTATGGGTTATTATTGGCCTACTATGGTAAATGATGCTATTCAATATGCCCGTAAGTGTAAAGCTTGTCAAATCCATGCGAATTTTATCCATCAACCTTCAGAATTTCTACACCCAACAGCAGCATCATGGCCCTTCGAAGCTTGGGGCATGGATATTATCGGTCCAATCAATCCGTCATCATCAAAAGGTCATCGGTTTATTCTCGCAATAACCGATTATTTCTCCAAATGGGCTGAAACTATTCCTTTATCTGAAGTCAAAACTTCCAATGTCATCAACTTTATCAAGCATCATGTCATCTACAGATTTGGTGTTCCCCGACACATTATTTATGATAATGGACCACAGTTCGTCAGCCAGACGTTTACTCGATTCTGTGACGATCATCGGATCAACAATTTGGCTTCTACCGCATATAATCCAGCAGCTAACGGATTAGCAGAAGCTTTCAACAAAACCATCATCAAACTATTAAAGAAGTTTGTTTCTGCCAACAAACGTAATTGGAGAGAAACTCGGTGAATGTTTGTAGGCTTACCGCACTACAGTTCGTAATGCCACCAGATGTACACCTTTCTCTCTGGTATATGGATGTGAAGTTGTTCTTCCATTAGAGATTCAAATTCCTTCTTTAAGGATAGCAATCGCTAATGAACTTACCACTGAGAATAATGATCGTCTTCGACTTTAGGAATTAAAAGCTCTAGATGAAAAGCGGTTATATGCTCAACAGAATATCAAATTCTATCAAGCTAGAATCTCAAGAGCTTTTAACAAGAAAGTCAGAGTTCGAGCATATCGAAAAGGGGAACTTGTTCTTGCAGTCAGACGTCCGATGACTATGACACATATGAGTAAAGGCAAGTTCGATGCAAAATGGGAAGGTCCATTCATCGTGAATAAAGTATTTTCTAATGGGGCATATCAGCTTACCACCATGGATGGTAAAGTTACTATGATGTCCATTAATGACAAATTCTTGAAGAAATATTATGCGTAATATTTTCATCTGTCAAGATTATTCTCCTATCATTCTCTACAGAAATTATTTCGATATCTTTAATCCCCAGTGGAAATAGATATTCTAATTTGTATCATTTTCTTAGTGAATTTGATATCTAGAAAATTACGTCCATATTACCTCTGAATTTTCTATCTCAGTATCATATTTTCTATTTTACGAAAATGATATATAGTTTTTTGATTTCCGAGTCCAAAGATCATGGAAAATCGAGTTCAAAGATATTTTTATATCTGAATTCTATTTTTTCTAATCAGTATTAAACTAAAATTATCTTTGGTTTAATATCATCTGATAGAATTTCAAAGTTCATTTGTATTTTCTATTCTATTGAAATATGTCATGTATTATTTACCTCTGAACATATTTTCTATAGATACATCATTATCAAAACAATAAAGTCAAAAATCAGATCAAAGTTCTCATTTTCTTCATTCAAGATCAAAGTGCTGATTACAAGTGAATGCCAAAAAAATTCAAAATATGAGAAGCTTGAAAAATTTATTGAGTAATAGGAGTTATTAACTCCTGAATACGATCAAGTACAGTGTTCATCTTCTCCTCATGAGTTTTACGGACTCGTTCTGCTGCCTCAACTGCGACTACTTGTTGATCAAAAATAGCAATAGCAAAATGGCGACGGTTAGCTTCTTCTATCTGCTCGGCCTGCATCTGTTCTCGCTCTTGTTGAAGAGTTTGATAGCGTGCAGCTTCAGTTGTACGAGCAGTGATAATCTCAGATTGCTCCTTTTCTATGGATGCAATACGCTCCTGAAGACGAGCCAATTCCTCTTTCAAATTCTGAAGTTCTTCAGCTTTAGATGTTTTATCTTTCTCCAGATGTTCTACTCTCTGACGAGTTGTTAATATTTCTTCATCCTTCTCTATTAACTTCTCAGATGAAGAAGCAAGAAATTCTTCTAAGGCAGCTTGCTGAGCTTGGACTTCATGTTCTAATTGAGCGATCTCAGCCACAGTCAAAGATTTAATATCTTCCTTCTTGATCTCCCAGTATTTTCGGATAGTTGTCTCTAATTTATCTAGGAGATGTTCAAAGAAGATACATTGAGTCTCACAGCCAGCATGTCGCAGTGCCAGAAGCTGGAAATTAATCACCGTTCGGAGTTCGGAGAAAGGCATAGTTTCGTCTTTCATGAATCGCCTGGAGAACGTATCCAGATATGAATAAATAATATCTGAATACATTGCCAGGGTCCTTGCCAATCCCGTTTCAAAACCGAGAGTTGCTGTCATTATTGAGGAAGAAGCCTGGATATTTTCTGTTCTGGGAATAGAAGTATGTGCTTTCGGAGAAGTCGGTAGATGCGAATTTCCTTCATCAACATCAGTCTGAACAGGCGAAGCATGTGTCGAGCTCATCACTGCAGCAGTTCCTACTAGTCAAAGGAAAAATAATCAGCATATAAAGAAAAAGAAACAGTAAAAAACAAAATTGAAATAAAACTCTACCCGGTTGAGGTTCATATTCTATATGCTTGGGAAGTCTCGCATCTTCTCGCAGTCGGTCCATAACAGTGTCTGACACCTGCATATGACTACTTTCAGCTTCAGAATTACTGGGTACTGGAGCATTGTCAGGAGATCGAACAGGTTCAGGATTAAGCTCCATTCTATTCCCTCTGATCTTGTCTTCATCATAATGAGTAGAAGTATCAGGGTGCCAATCCTCTTCCTCTTCAACGTCTTCTTCTTCATCAAAATGTTCTTCTTCAGAACTCCTTTTGTCAGATTCATTTCTTTCTTCAGATTCTCCTTGATCCTCAGCTTCGTGATGAGTCTCTGATCCAGAATCTAAGATGTTTTCATCAACTCCTTGAGAGGGATGAATCTCAGAAACAGCAGCAACAGTATTAGTAAGCTCAGGTTCTTGAGCTTCAATCCCCATAGACTCAGCATTGACTGCAAAAATGTATAGAGGCTGAGTTTCAACAACAGTTTCTTCTCCCATCGCAGCTTGGGTAGATTTAATCTCTTTTGGAATACTAGTTTGAAGAATGATGTCTTTACAAACATTCTTCAGTAATTCATCAGCAGTTAATAGCTCAGACGTTTGCACATCTTCATCGCCTCTGGCCGAAGGAATGTTCTCTTCAACCTGAGTTTCTTCAACTGGATTAGTTTTCTCTATAGGTTGAAAAGATGGAGCTTCTGGTTGTTCCCTGACTTCTGTCCTGGCTGCTGATTCCTCTTCTGAATCTTCAATTTGATCATCCAACGCCTGAATGACACCCTCTTTCCCGTGCTCAAAGGGGATGTTAATATCCTCTCTCCTTATCTCTGGAGTGGTACCTAACCCAAGATCGAATGAGGGTTCTGCAGCTACTCCACTAGTCGTTAGGACAGTCGTTTCCTGAAATCGAGTTGATTCTACCTCAATTGGTTCAGCGGAAGTTATCGGAATATGAGCGTGATCAGATTCTGTTCTTTTAGTAGAAACTGCTTCTTCGATTTCTGGTAATATACCTCCGCTCATAATGGTTTCCAGAAGTTCATTACCCTTCAGTTTTCCGACAGTCCTCTTGACGAGTCTGGCTCTCGATTTCCTTTTTATTAAAGGAGCATCATTTTTATCCGTCTCTTCATCTTTATCAGCAGCATCATCTTCATCAACTGAGAGACCACCTAGAGATGAAGTGGCAGTTATTGAAATCCCTTTCTTCTTAGAAGTCTGAGATTTAGTGCTCTTTTTAGAGACCGTCTCAGATTCATCACTCCGTTTTCTCTTGGAGATGGACACAAATATCGGAGGAAGAACTTCATCAGGAAATATTTGCTCTTCGGATACTTCATATAAAGGCTCGACCTCCGTAGTCTCATCCTCAGGGTCCAGGGTAAATTGTGAAGTTATAATTTTCTTCTTCGACCTCTTTGACGGAGCTGGGTCGTCCTCTGCAACGAAAGTCTTCAAATGGAAATTTGGCATAAAAGTGCTCGATGAAACATAAAAACGGGCATATGTGTAGAGCATTTTTGTTCCCGTCTTGGATAAAGGATTCGGCATAGAGAATTCAGCCTTTGTATCTCTAGCTGTGAAATATCTCCATGCCCGAGCACCATCGATAAGTCCTCCACGAGCAGAGAGGCAAGTAGTGGCATTCCCAACATGAAGTTGATCATATCCGAACTGTCGAGCAAATCGACTCGGCAAATATGGTTCTAAATACGTCATTTCCTCATGACGATATACCAAATGAGATGGTCGAATTCGTTGCAACCACTGAAAAGCTACATCACTTAGCCTGTGACCTTTCTCTCCATCTATCATATTCACAGGCATACTCTCATAACCTGGTGGCGGAGGAACACATTGAATTGACCAATATGACGCTCGGTTCAAAATGTTTCTGCATTCTGGAAGTGTATGAAATTTCTAGAAAGTTTCTCCAGTATATTTCTCTAAAAAGAGACTGCTGCTCCCTCCCGCTCCCGGAGGTATCAAACCGTCATGATGAAGAAGAAGCCAACCATACAAATAAGTATATGGCATCTCTATTCTCGGGAAAGGATCGGTCATCTGCCTTTGATCAGACATCATGGTGGTTACAAAGTTTCGAAGACCTGCATTCAGCCTGCAAGTCATCGCTGATAACAAATCTATCTTGTAACCGTACATGAGGCGCACTGCTGCAAAAATAACGCCTCTATGTATCCTATCCAAAGAGCAAGAGCCAGGAACAATAAATCTTCTTAGCCAGAGGGAGAGGAATCCAGCTAAATGACCTTTCTTTGATAAAGGTTTTCCACTTTGTCTAACATATGACTTGAAAGTGGTTCCAGCTTTAAATTCATACCAATCTTCATTGATTGTAAAATCTTTACAATCATACTTCTCCAACAGATTGGTAATCTCACTTTCAGAAAGGGGTTTGAAGGAATTGATCTGATACTTCCTCTTTTCATTTATCTTCTTCTCGTCTTTGTCACGATTCATGAACAGATAAGACATCCACTTCTGGATATGGCAGCCGGCTTCATCCTTATTATTTTTATAATAAAGAGTACATGTGCCGAAATGGCACATCATTTCTTCGAATAGATATACCATTTCCGAGTTCTTCTGCGACAAAAAATTCAGCTCCTCTGTTGTAGGTACATATTCTTCATATGGCAATGTGCATGTAGGTAGATGGGAGATGTATTCCATCTCGTGAAGAGCAAAACCCATCTCCCCTTTGGGAGTCATAAAGGTTCCTGTCCGGTGATTATATCTCTCAACCAAGGTCAGGAATAAAAATGGATTAGGTTTGAAGCCGTAAGAAGAATTGACGATTGCGTCATAAAGATTTATCTGCTTCAAATCATTCTCATATTTATCCAGAACCCAGTGGACTAGAGTCTTCCACCTCATGTTCTCCTGATTCATCAAGCCTATCATCCTCGGTGTTGAGTCAGTAGGATAAAATGCCTTATCATTCGCCATGAATTCATTTATGAAGATAGGTGTTCTGAATGGTATCAACAAAGTCGAGTCTTCTGGTGGCACACATCCCGGCTTTAAACCACGGAATAAAGATACATGATTCTCTGGAGCACTATAAAATCTGTCTTTCTTATAGATAATTCGTCTCGCCTTTACTTGTTGATTTTATGTTAGATGCCATGACATTCTTCTCGGGTAACTAGCATGCATGAATCGTATTATGGATAAACCCCTAGACACTTTCGGCCAGAACATGGCTTTCTTCGTATCACCTTCAAAATAGAAATAAACTTTCTCCCTGATTCCTTTGGGTTATGATTTGTGTGCTATGGCGTCCCCAAACAGAAAGGCCGGTTTCTTATGAAATACCAAATCAGAACTCTGGAGTGGTTCACCATTTATCAGACAGAGCAGAGTTGTGTGGTCTTGATTCTTCAATAAAACCAATCTGGTTTCAGGAGTGTCAAATTTAGGAAACTTTACATGAGACAAGTCATGTTTGAATGAAAAGCTCATATATCCTTCATATTCAGCCTCTTCACTTCGGATGTCCACTACAGAAAAGAAAAGAAAAGATCAGATATGTTTTGTCATGCAGACTTCAGAAAAATATATGTCTATGAACCTTATGCGTGCTTAGCAGTGTTCAAAGAAAATTTCATCAGGCACGCATAAATCAGACAGATACGCTGCCAGAATTACGCAAAGATCAGATAATCACACATGTGATTAATTCACGCAAAGTCTAGACAGATTAGAATGAAAGTCACGCATCATTGCCAGAATCACACTGAAGTGAAAATGACAAAAATACGCTGACAGATCAAAACTAATCTATCCAGAGGATGACTCTCAGAAGTCTGCGTGAATAATTCAATATCGACATCTCTGCCAACATATAAAAAATCACGCAGAGTCATGAGAGCTATGCTCATTTGCGTAAAACACAGAGCTTCATAAACACGAAGATGTGAAGTATAACCGACCCTAAAAAGGGGGCATACTTTATTAAATATCCTTTGCCCTAAGAAGGAGGGATATATTTCGAAAGTTCAGCATCATTTTTCTTAAAAATCCTAAAGAGATTTCTACGTGGAGTTCATCTTCTTGAATTCATATTCCCCATCATCAGCATGCTTACGTTGCATGGGGGGATGAGCGGCTTCACGACGAGGAAGTCGATCGGAAGTGGCACGCGAGGACGTTGCAGGGGCCTTGCCCTTAGCTTGAGCATCGATCTTGGGAGCCATGGTTAAGAGAGAAGCCGGGGAAAACGATGAAGAGTTTTGTGGAGTTCTTTCTCTAAAGCGAGTAAAAGAAATAATGGTGGTGTATGGCCTTTTATAGGCTCACAAAGAAGTCCAAACGGCAAAATCCTTAATCATTTGCCCCGATATAGGGTTTTTCACGGGATCCTAAACCGCACAGAATCCCAACGGCCCAATCATTTGGGAAAAAATCTCTCTCTGTATCATTTGAGCGTGACTAAATTCATTGTTTCGTCTCGATTTCAAAGTATTTCGAAACAATTTATCATTTTTTGAAAACTTTGAAGGGGGTTTTGTAGGCCTCAAAAATATAGTCACGCTGAGTTAATACAGCCTATCAAGAAAATGTCTAAAAGATACGCTGAGTTCTATCAAATCATTTCCTCAAAAGTACGCAAAGTTCAAAATAGTACTCAAAGACAGCTCACCATTTGTCAGATTGTAATTATGACTGACAGCACGACAGTCAATAAATGTCTTCTCGTATGCCACGTATGCACGGGATTCAAGAGATCTCAGCCGACTATTGCGTGATTTTTGAAATCTTTTTCAACAAGATTCGGTCTTCATCAAGTTGGTGTACCAAAAAAGGGCTTATCATCATTTAATATGACTGATAAAGCGATCAATGTCAGAGATTTTGTGTCAGTCGAGGCACGTCGAATCAAGATAGCTGGCCTTCTAACTCAAGTCTACGTGCATTTTGAACTTCAGTGTTCCTGTCTCAAGTTTGCGTGTATTCTGAGCCTTCTGCCTCAAGTTTACGTGTATTCTGAGCCTTCTGCCTCAAGTTTGCGTGTATTCTGAGCCTTCTGTCTCAAGTTTGCGTGTATTCTGAGCCCTTTGCCTCAAGTTCGCGTATATTTTGAGCCTAAGTGTTTCTGCTATAAGTCAGCGTGGATTTTTCATCTCAACAGGGATTTCATCCTCAACCAGTTAGCAGATTATCATCTCAAATTATCAAATTGGAGTATGTGGCAGACATGCCACGGATCTCTCATATGCGTGCCCCAGTAACTTGCACACGACTCATGCATGATTGCCATGTGTCCAACAGTTATGGGCCACGTCCAGTAACTGCTCATCAACCTTGCATACGATTGAGTCCTGCGTGATTATCAACTATGCATAGGTTATGAAGACAGTTATCTTTTTAGTTATTTTTTACTCTATAAATAGAGTTCTTTTCTCATTCATTGTACTGATATACAGAATATCTAAATTGCTGTCGAATTCTTGAGAGCTTTTCTTCTTCGCATCGTCCAAGGGATAAAGCGATCGTCTTCTAGATCGGATTCCTACAGTTGTATTTTCCCAGAATCAAAATAAATAAAGTGAATTTATTTATGGAAAACAGTGGTGGTGCGGGCCGACCACGTGGTGGCGCACGGCCATGCCTATGCGCGCTTTCGCGCGTGTGCATGCATGGCGGCTGCTGCCGCAGTTGCTGCTGCTGCTGCGCTGCCAAGGCGGCGCGGGGGCAGGCTAGGCCGGGCACGGCGGAGGTGCGACGAGGGCACGGGTGATGGTGAAGGTGATGGGGGTGGTTTAATGGAGTGGTGTTAATGTTGGTGGTGGTGTGTGGTGGAGATGATGATGAAGAATGGAGGAGGAAAAGAAGGAAGGAGGAGGAGAGGCTGGTAAGGGTGGTGGTGATGCTCGGCCACCAAAGGGGGGTGGCTTGGCCGAGTGAGAGAAGAGGGAGAGAGTTTGGGTTTGTTTTTGTTTTTTTTGTATGTGTGTGTGTATAATATAAGGAGAGAGAGAGAGAGAAAAAGATATTTGTGAGAGAGAGAGAGAGGTGAGAGAGGGGTGAGGGGATGTCGGTCCAAGAGGAGGGGGGAGAATGTGCTGTAAAGGAGAGGGGGTGAGGTGGTGTTTGTGTGGAGAGAGAGAGAGAGTTTAATATATGTATAGGTGTGTGTATATATATATATAAATAGAAGGAGATGGAGAGAATGAGAATAGATATTTAGAGAGAGGGAATAGAGAGAGAGAGAGTAGGTCGGTTAGAGAGAGAGGGGGGGGGTTCGGCTGTGAGGTGGAGGGGGGAGAGTGTGTTGGTGTTTTAATGGGAGAGAGAGAGAGAGTGTATATATATATATGTATATATGTGTGTATTTTTTTTCTATATATATATATATATATATATATATATATATATATATATATATATATATATATATATATATATATATATATATATATATATATATATATATATATATATTTGTAAAGTGGAGAGAGAAAAATAGATATTTTCAAAATAGGAAAAAAATAGAAAAATTATGTAGGGTACTTGGGCAGTCATGAGAGGACAACAGGGAGCTTGGGTTCGGGTTCGGTCGAGCCGGGTTGGGTCGAAATCGAACAGAGTGCAATAATTGAATTTAAAATGGGTATTTATGATCACGGGAAAATAAATAATATGCAGAGACTCCAATGAATGGGACACAAGTTTCATGTGGGTAGTAGGCTTCATGTGGGCCAGGTCCGTACTTTGGGTCGACTAGGTTGGATCGATGTCGGGTCCCAAAATTAAATTAGAAAATAAATCAGGATTCACGGTAGATAATTAATTGGCCTAAATTGAACCGAAAGTTGTGCGAAGGAAATGGAGCACAAAATAGAGTGTCTGAGTGGGACACGAAGGTCATGGGTGAAGAACGTCTCGAGTAGATCATTCATGAGAAGTTGGTTCTGAGAAAATGACTGGTCTCGTGCTCCTAAATTAAAAGTCACGGTGACGTACAAACGAAGATAAAAAATAAAAGTGGAAATAATTATTCAACGATTAATTGGTCTAAGTTGACCCGAAGTTACGCGATACAAAAAGAGCACAAGGGAACGAATTCAAGTGGGACACGATATATCAAAACGAAGATAATCTTGTCTACTTCAAAACTCGTGAAGAGAGTTTACAGAGATTGGCATCCCTGACGCTCCAGAAGTCAAAGTTACGAAAAAAAGTGTTAGCCCAATGATTATATCATATTTTTGAATATGGCAAATCAATTAAGTTTAACTAATGACGTCACTAATATTCATGTAATCCCTATCATGTTGCTACTTATACTTAGCATTGTCCTAAATGTTCTATGTCATATTGTTATGATTGTATCATACTGCATCATATTGTTATATTTCGTCTAACATATATTTGTAGACATGCAGTAAGCATGATCAAGCCTTGACAAAGCAGGACACATACAATAGAGAATTATTAATTGGCCAAAGATGGCGTTATACAAGAAGATTTCTCCGAACCGCCTAACGACCTATCCGGGGCCTCGTATCGGGGGTTCTGCCTAACGACCTATTCAGATTTTCAGATCTATTTATCTTTGGACGATTGCCGTCAAGGAAAAATGCGTCTTCTATGTCAGGAAAAAGACGTCATCAAAAGGGCTATTGGTTTTCATATTTATTCTATATTTTTCCATTTATTGAGTCTAGGAAAAATGTGAGATTGATCGGATCGGTACTGGCTTAGGTTTTTCTCAGTCCACAAACAAAAATAAGCCTACCTACGTATCCCAAAAATCCACAATTCCAAAAAGCCCAAAACCTATACAAATTTGGTGTATTTCTTATTGTTCTGAACCAGCAGAACTCTGACAGAACTCTGACCGAGTTCGGTCCGAGTTCGGCCCGAGTTCGGTCTGGGTTATTTGGAATACAGTTTCCACCAAATCTGCATGCAATGTTCATATGCGAAATCCTAGCATCCGAACTCTGCCCGAACTCTGCCCGAGTTCGGTTCCTCAAAAATACTATAAATAGAGTTGAGATTCCCATTCATTTCAACAATCCAATTTCATCTCTTCTCTTCTCTATCTAAAGTGTTCTGAGCTTTTACTTTCATATCTAAGCCTTTACGACTCTTAGCCAAGCCAGTACAGTTTCTGTTTAATCTAGAATTTGGTGTTGAAGAGTTATATTGAGGTTGTATTCAGAAAATGTTCCAGTTTTCCAATTGCCTTCTGGAGCCGGTCGTGCGCTCGTCACCAAGCACGGTGTTGTGAAGTCGGTCGTGCACTTGTCGCCAAGCACGGTGTTATAAGAGTTGCAAGCACTCAGTTAAAGCTTGTGTCATAGTGGATTGACATCGAGTAAGAGTACTCGAGACTGGATTAGTCCTCTCAGAGGGATACCAGTATACATCGCTGTGTCACTGAGTTTGAATTCTTGACTCTTACTTTACTGCATTTATTTACTGTCTCCTATTTACTGCCATAGTTATTGCTTAAGTTTTTAATTGGTGATTATTTTCCGCTGCACACGCACACACTCTATTTACCCCCCCTAGAGGTGCTCAACGGTCCTACAATTGGTATCAGAGCCAGTGCTGCATCTAGAGGTATTATATTCTGATCCTAATTATTCCTACAATTGGTATCAGAGCAAGTGCTACAACTAGAGAGCAGGTGCTTGTTATATAGATATTACTGCTCATACCAATTGCTCCTACAATTGGTATCAGAGCGGATTGTATTCATATATAACACTCTAGAGAGTATAAATATGGCAGCCGTGAATTCAATATTCAACGGTGAAGGGCAATCCATAAATAGACTCCCACTATTTGATGGAACGAACTATAGTTATTGGAAAACACGGATGAGCTTGTACCTGAAGTCTCAAGACTTTGACTTATGGTCAATTGTTGTCAATGGCTACCAAAAGCCTACTATCACTTCTATTCTCACATCCTCTATTATTAACAAGCCTTATTATAGTTACACAGAGGAAGAGAAGAAGTTAGCTAGCCTTGATGCAAAAGCAAAGCATGCTTTCTATTGTGCTGTAGACTTTAATGTATTCAATCTCATTACTACTTGTACAACATCTTATAAAATTTGGAAACTTCTTGAAGCTACTTATGAGTGCAAGTACGAAAGCAGTGCTAGCAACTCCAGAGAGGAGGATAGTCTTCATAATGATTCAAATATGTGCATGATGGAATTGGGATTTAAGGTACAACACAATTTCTTATACGAAGAAGAGCTTGTATGTGACAACTACAAGAAGATAGACCACATCCAAGATGATTGTACTACTACAAGAAATGAGAGTCACTACGAACAATCAAATAAAGGAAGATCATCGGGCATATGGTGTGAAAGTGAAGCAACAAATTCTGAAGAAGAAGAGAGACCTCATCAAGCTGCAAATTTATGCTCAATGGCATTATCTAACGAGGTACAGAATAATTCCCTTCTTGAAGAGAATGAATTTTCTTATGATGAGTTATCTGATGCTTTCAGTGATCTGTTAGAAGAACACAAGAAAGTATTAGATAAGTATAAGCAAGCTAGAAAGGATATTCTATCCTATAAGCGTGAGATTAAAAAGCTTACTTGCTTATTGAATGATGCTCGAGATACTTCTACTTCTGATAATTCTACTGAGATTTCCACACTTGAGTTTAGATTGCATAAGGCACTTGATTGCATTGAGAAAAGCACTCAAGAAAATGCTAAGCTTAAGGAGGAACTAGAATCTGAAAAGAAGAAGTATTCTATTGCTTCATGTAGAATTGATGCTCTTTCTGCTAAATATGATGAGATCTGTGCTAACTCTAAAAAGTTAGAGATTAGACTGGAAAAGCAAGTAGTACAACCAATGACTCAGTCTAACACAAGACACGTGACACATCACAAAGTCACACACGACAGATCATCTAGAAAGGAAGCAAGCAAAGCTAAAGCTTTACACAACCATGCTTTCTACTACAAGTATCCACTAAGATCATATCACACCACTTCACATTCTCATACTGCTGCACATAGTACTAATATTAATACTTTTTGTCATTATTATGGTATGAATGGACATGTTTCTAATTATTGTCAGATTAGAAAACTTGCTGATATGAACTTGTGCAAATGGGTTCCCAACGCTAACAAATATGGATCCAAGTTTTGGATACCAAAGTCTTCACCTAATATTTCAGGTGGAGCTACTTATGATGAACCATAGAACCATGGAGCATGTTGGTGATTGCAAAGCTACAATGGTCATCTTCCAAGCAATTGCACCAACATAAGTGTGGTCACTAGAACTACTTTGGTAACATGCTTCCTAAATAGTTTTTAATGTCTAGCATGTTCTTATTGATGTATTGATATTAGCTCTTATTGATATCTTTTAATTGTTTATCATTTATGTGAGTCATAATCCTAGCTTGACTAGCTGTTTAGCTTAAATGTTTAGTTCACACTAATTTGTCTTTTACTCACTTTCCATTAGTGTGACACATTTATCTATGTATGCTATTTACTGTTATTTTTTATTCTTGAAGCATGTATAGGAGCTTTTGTTTTTGGTTTATGGTCACTTCTTACTGATTTGTCTTCAACATGTCACATTTACTTTGATCGGTATTTTGTGAGTATGTATGTTTAGCACAAGTCTTCTATTTACTTGAAAAGTATATACATATACTTTTATGTTAACCTTGTGCTTGCATAATATATTCACTATTGATTCTCATATTTTATTTTGATTAATTTTTTATGAATCAATTACATCTTTGTCTGACAAAGCATATTTATGCATATTTTTGATCTTATGATATTTTTTTAAGGATACATGAATTGCTGATATGTTTCTTATATTTTTGTATAAATATCTTTATGGGTATATATGAGTTAAGTTCAAGTTCTATATTATATTATTTTGAAAAGTAGTTTCAAACTTGTGCTTATCTCATATGTAAGTTTTTTTTTAAACAAATTCATGTACTTCTCCTTATTATCTTCTTCCTCAAAGCCTCTTTTTAAATGATGTATTTTTTTTTGGCTTTTTGGTTGACATTTTGTATACATGATGTTTTTAATATCTTGATCTTGATAAGCCATTCTTTGGGTATTTACTTTTAGGGATTCTGGATTTCGATGATGTTCGATGATACTGCATATATTCCTTTGAATCTAAGTTCTTAAGAGTAGAAATCATTTTGGGAACAAGCCGAAAGGATCCTTCTGTCATACAGGTGTGAATAGCCTGAAGCGACACGGTGTACTAGTCTTCGGACTACCGCTAGCTGGGAACCGGCCCCTACAGCTAACCCGAAGTGATCAATACTTTATAGACTTAAGATTTATTAAGGTCTAAATGCAACTATTATATAGTTCTGGATCCAAGGTACTGAACCCAGTCCCCTAGATTCCAGAATACATCAACGTATCTAGGTCTTACTTTTTGATTTACAAATGTTTTATATTTTATTGTTACCCAATAATTTTGTAGCACATATGAATTAATGTAATTGATACATCTTATGCTGTTTGCTACATTGTTCTAAGATTTTTAAGTCCATAGAATATTATTTCATATTGCACTAATTCTTTTTAAATCCTCGGTTATTAAAGAAGAGATTTATTTTGGGTACAAGCCTACAAAAGGTCTGTCTGTCACCACGACTACGGTCGAAGCGAAGCGGTACTTAAGTGTTCCCCGGTGAACCTCCGTTAGCTGGGACAGTACCTCTACAGCTAATCCAAGATTGATCAATGCTTTATAAACTAAAGATTTATTGAGATCTAGTTGCAATTGTTATCTGATGGATTTTAAATTTTAGATTTGATGGATAATATTCTCTCTTTATATTTTCACAAAAGGTAGCATATGTTGATCTATCTTGTCGATTGTGAGATTTATGTCATCTTTTAACTTATACGATTATTCATCATGCTAATTTGTAATATCTTTTGATTGTTTTATTTTTAAATGTTCATTTAATGGATTTTTTTTCTCTAAAGATGATTATTTTTCGTATTCGTGACTACTCATTGAATATTATGATCTTGTGATTTCATCTTTAGCTTGTGTAATATTCGTAATATTAATGATTTTGAGCTTTATATTATTATCTTCTTATTCAAGTTACTTACTGTCTACAACTGTAACTCTTTGCAGGGGAGAAGTCATGCATATTAAATGTCTCTCTCTCAAAGCGTTTCTTTTCTTTAAACCTTACGGTTGTCAGGTGGACACCGTGCTAAGGCTTTAAAATGGATGAAATGAACTTTGATAAGAAGACAATATAATTTTTTTTGAATTAGTTTTCTATTTCTGGAAATATGTCTCTGAAATTTTTTTTTAAAAAAAAATTATTTTTGGATATAGCCATGTAAAGATGGAGCAGTTAATTATTTCAAATCAATTATCCCCTTGACATGCCATATATCTAGAATACACTTTTCTTTGGACATTTATCTAGTTATGTTTATTTGTTCAAATGGATTTATTTATGATTTATGGATTCTATTATGGAAATTATTTTCGTGATTCGAATCGCCAGCTTTCAGTCTGAGGACTAAATGGACGCATTCGAATATTTACTAAGACAGTTTTTCGTAATAAATTCCACATCTTTGAAAAGCCTTTTTTTATTTCTTTTTGATTTATTGAATCTGTCTCGTACTCAAATGTTATTATTATAGACAGTTTTCAAAATCTTTAATGTCTTGATTTTTTATTGAAGACATATTTTCTTCATCTTTAAGCATTTATTTATTGGATATTTATTTTTCTTGCCTAAAGATGATATCTGTTTTGAGTTTGGAATTTTATATGCATATGATCAAAGGAAAGAAAAGATGCATATCTTGGATATCCCTTCGATCATGTGATTATTTCTTTTATCTATTTTATGCATATAAATTATTTTTGAACTACATACACATATTTTAAGGGGGAGCAAATTAATTGTTTCAATTCTTTTATGCCCTTAATATGTGGTATACCTAGTTCATATTAAGTTTTACAAATTTCAATTCTTTTACCTTAAAATATTTTGTTGAGTTGTTCATGATATTTGAATTTGTATTAGATGAGAGAATATATGATTATTATTATTTATTTTTAATTCTCTCATTCGAGTTTCTAAAAGTTATCATGCCAAAATTAATTTAATTTATTGATAATCTTTTTGAGTTTTACACTGATTTGGCATTTCTTATTGAGATTTTATCTTAAAGTTCATGATTAGCTATATTTAGACTAGTCATACTTTGCGGGAGAGCATTCAAGTCGACTGAATTTCTAGTATACATTACTAGAAATTCAAAAGCATGAATTTTGGTATAGATTTTGCATAGATTCTAGTATACTTATTTTGATCTCTTTTCGATGATTATACGCTTTATGGAATTGATTCACTAATTTGTATGGGCAAATTATGAATCATATTTTTTTGTGATCATTGTTAAAAGTCTCATTATTTTTTTGGTATATACCAGATCTGTGAATTTCTCATGAATTATTTATGACCAATGATTGATTTCTGCTATATTGATATCTATTTCTTATTGAAATCCTTTATTGGTATATTTCAAAACTAGAGTTATATTTATCATAATATTGAGTTTTGAATATCATTTTTGGATTTCTAGTTGGTAAACTATGTATTGTTTGATTTCAATGTTCTTTGTTTAAGTTCAACCAACTATTTTGACAAATTTTTCTACTTTAGTTATGCAATTTTCTAAACATGTCGTTTCACTGTTCTCCTAATCCTTGATCATGATTATTTTTGCTTTCCTCCTTTACTTATGCTTGAGTTCATTTTATCTCTTATTACGGGGGAGCTTATTTTTTTTGATCATGTCAAAGGGGGAGAAATAAGTTTAAGTTAGCAAAGAATTTTATTTTTTAGTAATATGTGTTTATTAGCGATATATACATCTATTGTATCTATCTTAAACTTAACCGATTTGCCATAATCAAAAAGGGGGAGATTGTTAGCCCAATGATTATATCATATTTTTGAATATGGCTAATCAATTAAGTTTAACTAATGACGTCACTAATATTCATGTAATCCCTATCATGTTGCTATTTATACTTAGCATTGTCCTAAATGTTCTATGTCATATTGTTATGATTGTATCATACTGCATCATATTGTTATGTTTCGTCTAACATATATTTGTAGACATGCAGTAAGCATGATCAAGCCTTGACAAAGTAGGACACATGCAATAGAGAATTATTAATGGGCCAAAGACGGCGTTATACAAGAAGATTTCTCCGAACCGCCTAACGACCTATCCGGGGCCTCGCATCGGGGGTTCCGCCTAACGACCTATTCAGATTTTCAGATCTGTTTATCTTTGGACGATTGCCGTCAAGGAAAAATGCGTCTTCTATGTCAGGAAAAAGACGTCATCAAAAGGGCTATTAGTTTTCATATTTATTCTGTATTTTTCCATTTATTGAGTCTAGGAAAAATGTGAGATTGATCGGATCGGTACTGGCTTAGGTTTTTCTCAGTCCACAAACAAAAATAAGCCTACCTACGTATCCCAAAAATTCACAATTCCAAAAAGCCCAAAACCTATGCAAATTTGGTTTATTCCTTATTGTTCTGAACCAGCAGAACTCTGACAGAACTCTGACCGAGTTCGGTCCGAGTTCGGCCCGAGTTCGGTCTGGATTATTTGAAATACAGTTCCCACCAAATCTGCATGCAACGTTCGTATGCGAAATCCTAGCATCCGAACTCTGCCCGAGTTCGGTTCCTCAAAAACACTATAAATAGAGTTGAGATTCCCATTCATTTCAACAATCCAATTTCATCTCTTCTCTTCTCTATCTAAAGTGTTCTGAGCTTTTACTTTCATATCTAAGCCTTTACGACTCTTAGCCAAGCCAGTACAGTTTCTGTTTAATCTAGAATTTGGTGTTGAAGAGTTGTATCGGAGGTTGTATTCAGAAAACGTTCCAGTTTTCCAATTGCCTTCTGGAGCCGGTCGTGCGCTCGTCACCAAGCACGGTGTTGTGAAGTCGGTCGTGCACTTGTCGCCAAGCACGGTATTGTAAGAGTTGTAAGCACTCAGTTAAAGCTTGTGTCATAGTGGATTAACATCGAGCAAGAGTACTCGAGACTGGATTAGTCCTCTCAGAGGGATACCAGTATACATCGCTGTGTCACTGAGTTTGAATTCTTGACTCTTACTTTACTGCATTTATTTACTGTCTCCTATTTACTGCCATAGTTATTGCTTAAGTTTTTAATTGGTGATTATTTTTTGCTGCACACGCACACACTCTATTCACCCCCCCCTCTAGAGGTGCTCAACGGTCCTACAAAAAGGACATTAATGATCTAAACAATTAAATAATAAAACATTTATCGAAAATAATTCATTCAGAAAAATAAAAATAAACCCTAAAATTCAGGGGGCTTACATCTTACCCACCTTACAAAAATTTTGTCCTCGAAATTAAAAATCATCCAATAGGTCAGACTATAATGTAGGAGCGTAAAAAGTGCTTCAAAGAAAGAGTCATCTCATTCGTAAGTGGCCTGCTTTACGCCTAACAGAACGGGTAATTTCTTTACGCCCAAGATAAGGCTACTTGTATTACGCCTAAGTAGATTGATCAGTTTACGCTTGGGTCTGCACCGGTGATTTTACGCCAAGGACTGAGCAGCCTCTTTCACACTGGACAAAGGCTATCAAATCTCGCATTTAATGCAGACTTTGACATGAAGATATCAATGATGGCATTTACCACAGAATTCAATGGAATTTATCTCATACAAAGACCATTGTTGTCGTTTATAGAGATCGAGCTACTTTACGCTCACTGAATGGTTTCTTTTACGCACGGAGGTTTACATGAGTCCTTACGCTCATAAAAAACAATGTGTGCGTGAAGTCTATTTGAGCCATTTTACGCTCAAGGTTATTCAATAACCACTTTACGCTGGAAACCTATGACAGAGCTAGTTTACGCTCATCCTTTTACGCCCTATTCGTTCTGGCCAGTTTGGAACGTGGTGTGCCTACGTGGTCTTCATGCCACATATTTCGAAGAACGTGTGTACATGTATCCTATTCTTACTGAAATGATGGGACACGTGTCAGCATATACAGAGGATGACTCTGATCGTGGATGGCAGTTGTTAGCGTAAAGACAGATTTTGATGCCCTTTTACGCACGGAAGCCCTAGTCTATAAATAGACTGATTTTTCTCATAACAAACACACAGAGACAGAAAGAGACAGGAGAGAATACAGAGATCAGAGCTTCGAGATTTTGATTCTCTAGAGCATCCTTCTTCAACTTTTCTTCCAGAACAAAGTGAAGCAAAGCAGGAAAGCATTCGGCCTCGCCATCAGTGCCCAAGTGCGTCGATACCTTTCTGGTGCATTAGTTCTTCCAAATTGTTCTACTTCAAGCAGTGATCTTCATCATCATCATATGGTCCAAGGAACAAAGTGATCATTTACGAATCAGACTTCCATAGCAATACTTTTCCAGAATCAGATTAGTACTTCTTGTACTTTTCTTCTTGTTTTTGTTTTCAAAAGCCAATTCTTTTAAGGCATTTTTGTTAATCGAAACAAAAATGGCGACTCTGCTGGGGACGACCTTCTCCTCTGACGAGAAGGTGATTGCTCAATATGATGATGTTTCGGTCGGTTCGACCAAGAAGACTCTGGTGGTGCACTTCGACCAGACTGCCTATGAAGAAATGCTCCGAACTGGGGGTGGTTCTCGCCATTCCAATGTTCAAAAGTCTCGCAAAGCACAAAAAGTTTGGATTCCCAAATCCAAAGTGATTTCTGATCTCTCAGCTGCTTCTGATGACAAGGGAATTCTTCCCACTTCTGTCGTAGGGGCTCCCGTTCATAACGAGGCAGTCCCTATTTCAAAGTTGCACTCGAAGTGTGACAATTTGTCTCCCGTTTGTAACGGTGAAGATAACCAGGTTTCACGCCCACTGCGTAAAAATCAAATTTTACGCTCAGTGGGTAAGAACCAAATTTTACGCTCAGTTCATAAGAATGAGTTTCCCATTCGTAATGGGGCAGACTCTAAAGCTTGTGCTTCTGGGTGTAAGAATCAGTCTTCCGTCGGTGACGTGGTAGGCCCAAATAAATTATGCTCCTCGCGTAAAACAAAATCTCCTGTTGGTAACGTGGCAGATAACAAGATTTTACGTTCCATGCGTAAAGATAAATCTCCTGTCTATGACAGTGTGGATGAAATTCACAATGATGCTCACATGTCAAATATGAATGTATCTAAACATGTGCAGCATAAAAATATTGTTGGTAAAACTTCTGTTCTACACCAACAACCTTATACTGCTTTACGCAAGGTACCAAACTTACAAATCACACGCCAAGAAAATAGAGTCCTGCGTGCTAAATCTCAAGATTTACGCACACAATTCCAAACGCATAGAAATGTACAATTTGGTTCTCCGAATGCAGCCAGTAATCTTCTTTATACACAAGGGACTAAACGTTTTTCTACCCCAAATGTAATAAAGAAGAATACTTCATCCACTCCTTCTGACTTGCGCGAATTGCTAATGCAAAAGCGTAAGAATAGACAATCTCCGGTGACATTCCCCCAAGAAAAACATCTTTGTGAATACCACCAGGTTGTAATTAACTGTTGTTGTTCAGCTTCAAGACGATCGGTTTTTGATCGATTGAGTTTCAATACACCTCCACATCAAGCTGAAGACCAAGAACATGAGTTGCCATATGTGTCAGTCAATATGGCATCTCATACTAACAGAGGACGACATCCAAGACGGAACACGTCCCAAACTCCAAGTCAACAACAGTTCAACAGGCTTCTTGATTCCTTTGAAGGAGTATATCAGAATACTCGGTCAAGAAGACAAAGAAATTTGCAGACTTCTGATTCAGAGGCTGGGGGTACTCAATCTTTTGAGTCTGATACCGATAGCGTGGATTCGTACTTCTATACAAATCCTTCTGTGTCTTCAAGAGAGGTTGAATCCTACGCTGTTGGAGATGAACCAGAGACGTCATCTGCTAATACAGAACAACGTCTCACTGCTGTTGAACAATCACTGAAGGATATGCTTAATATGGTGCAAAGCATGCATCAAATAATTTTGAATCAGCAAACTGCTCAACCGACAGTAGTGACACCGGCACCAGTAGCAGCACAAACTCAAGATAGTCAAGGGGCTGAAATACCTTTGAACATTCAAGAGCCTGCTGCTAATCAAAATTCTGCATCTCCAGATCCCATTATTCTAGAAGATGTACCACCCCTAGTGGGGGTCATGGTACATCCAACGACTACTCAGTCAAATGCGCTTCCTCAAACCAGTGAAGCCATTCAAGCAGTGCGTGAACTTAAAGCACAGTTTGAAGTTTTAAGGCACAAAGATCAACTCCAGAGGTTAGGGATTAAACAACCTTATCCTCCTCATTGGAATGATGTGCCCTTTCCCCCGAAGTTCAAGCCACAATCCATGGTTTTATTCGATGGAAAAGCATCTCCCAGCCAATATATTAAATACTTTGATATTATGACTGTACACTTGCAGAAAAATGATGCTCTTCTCACTCGAGTGTTCATTGGGTATTTGACGGGTTCGGCTTATGACTGGTATCGTAGCTTACCTGATAACTCTATTTCGTCTTTTGACGAATTCAAGGCAATGTTTCTCTCCCGCTTCTATGAAGGAGGAATGGACATGAACATGTCCTCCTTAATAGAAATAAAACAAAAGGAGAAAGAAGATACTCGGACGTTCATTGAACGTTTCCGACAGGCTACTCTAAAGATGCCTCCTGGTATGCCAGATTTAGCGTTGATCGATACGTGCAAAATGAATCTGCGACCATCCATTGCTGTCTTCACAGGTTCCCAATTCTCAGATTGGGCTTCATTTATCATAGCAGCAGTTTCTGCCGAGACCAATGGTAGGTTGGCTCGCGAACATGGAATGATTTTCGCTTCAGAAGATAAAGGGAAGAAAAATAATCCTGGTAATAATCCTGGCAATCGTAATGTGAAAGGAAAAGATACTCTTATGGTCAATCTTTCCAAGAACAAAACGACGTCAGGTAATCAGGAATCCTCCAGGTCAAAGGAAGAATACTCTTTTGACGAAAGTGATATTCCAGGGATATTCCAATGTCTGGTGAAAAGTGGTAAACTTCAGATTCCAGAGCCAAAGAGGCCTAATGAGGTGAATCTGACCGACAATCCCAAATATTGTATCTATCGTAGATACATTAATCATCCTACCAGTGCTTGCTATGTCTTGAAAAAGAAGATCCAAGAGCTGATAAATGGTGGCGCCATCGCTTTAACCAATGATGACCATACGGTGACAACCAATATGGTTTCTCTTCAATTTGGGGATTTTCCTCCACAGCAAGTCCCAGATGGAATTATCCCAATTCCGAAGGCGACAATAAAGATTGTGAATATCCCGCCTGCCAGAGAAGAAAATACAGGATTGCTGCCTCTCACATTGAAGAATGGTGAAATCATGTGGGTACATCCTGACTTAGTGCCTGAACTGTAAAATGAAAGCAAAGCTTCAAAATCCAAGAAAGGCAAGAAAGTCAAAACTTGCAACATGATTTCTCATATTATTCCAGATCCTGATGACTCGGATCATCTATGGGACGGCCTCCCTCTAGAAGATAGACTGAAAGGACTAAACATTTGTCCTCCAAGTCCAGCTCCTCCTACCAAGCTCAAGCTTACTCATCAGCAGTGGCTAGCCATGAATATTGTTCCTTTATACCGGACACAACAAGTCTTTGCTGCTTATGAAAAAGCTCCAACAGGGATTTCTCCTCGTATCCCGAATCCTTCTCCTCCCTTAACTAGAGAGACGTCTGTATTTCATTCTCCTGTAGTTGCAGAGATTCATTCCTCTTCCTATGCTGAAACACCTGTTCAAAGTCCACTGCCTATCCATTTGTATAGTCAGCAATCTGTTATTCTCATGAAGAAGATGGGTTACAACTTTCAAAAGGCCGAAGGTTTGAACCATGATAAAGGAATACGTCTTCCTTTACAAATTCAAAATCAGAATTCTACCGCTGGATTGGGTTCTGAAGTCCCTCGTAACAATCCTCACAAGAAGAAGGCTAAAGGAAGAAAGACTAAATCCTGTAATATGGTACTTTCTTCTCCTGAGTCTGAGGAAGAAACTTTTGCTGGTACAAGATCTGGAAAAGAGTACCACAAAGACTATGAGGGATCTTCCAAAGAAGCAGAAGATGTAGTGGAAACACTACCGGTTCAACCTTCTCCTGTTCCTGCTAAATCGTCTGTGGTTGAAAAGGGGAAACAGAAGGCAGTACGCTTTGATATCCCATTAAGGTCTGCTTCCAGTCAGGAGGTGACAATGAAGCCTTACAAGTTTGATATTCTAGCTCAGTTAGCCAATACTCCGGCTAGATTGTCTATATTTGAACTGCTTCGCCTCTCCAGAGAAAGCAGAGAGACTTTGAGCGAAGCTTTACTTCAAGCAGATTCATGCTTAGCTCAACTCAAGACTCCCGACAATATGCTAGTGTCATGTCCACAATGTCATAGCGTGATGGAAGCAATTCCCAACATCATCTTTACACAAGAGGATATGCTATTAAAACATAACAAGCATGATAGGCCTCTGTGCTACACTGGATATATCGGATCCACTGAAATTGACAGGATCTATATTGATCCCGGATCCTCAATCAGCATAATTCTTCAAAGTATGCTAAGACCCCTGAGGATTCCTACTAGTGAGCTGACTTACACTAGTACCACTATTATTGGTTTTAACTCTGGCAAGAGTAAGCCACTGGGGAAGATTCGGTTGCAGATTCAGATTGGTGATCTTCGAACCATGGTAACTTTCTATGTTATCAACTCGGATGTATCCTACAATATTCTTCTTAGAAGACCGTGGATTCATGAGCACAATATTGTGCCTTCAACTCTCCACCAATGCTTCAAATATGTGGATTCCCAAGGAGTTGTAAAAACTGAATTTGCTGATATTAATCCTTTCAAGGGTGTCGAAGCCTACTTCTCTGATTCAAGGCTTTATAAACAAGAGCATATGAAAGAGATATCAGACATGGCTGAAGAATCATCTGAGGATCAGTCTATCAATAAAGATCCGCCAGAGGAACAACCCCTGAAGATCATGGTCAAGGAACGAATCCAATCTCAACTTGTCAATGATCAACCTTTGATAATCAAGGTTAAAGGAAGAACTCAAACTTCATCTGAGGAATCAATAAAAATTCCTGCTAAGAGCCAAGTTCAACCTTTTATGATCAAAGTTAAAGGGCGTACTTCTGGTACGAATGATTCAGAATCACCATTGATCGTTAATATTGGCAATTCAACGCAGAAGACGGATGATGGTCCACCGTTGACTAATCCGAAGCGTAGCAATCAGACTGTAAATGATGTAAATATTGCTCATCTCTTTGATATCAATGAAGATTTCCTTTTTGAGTATATGGCTGTCAAGTTTATTGAGAGAATGACTTTATCTTCTGATAATCAAAGTCATCAATATAAAGACAACATAGAACCGGAAGAAATTTTATACATTGATCATAAAGAGAATTCTTTCACTCCTCATGTTGATGTTGGACCTTATGCTCAAAGGTTCTTGACATCTTCTCCCTATCTGCTTCCTGTAGCCGCTTCATCACAAGCTTGCGTAACTTTCAGACGATACGAAGAATCCTATTTCGTGGTCCCATCTGATAAGAAAAATAAGCACCAAATTGTATTTGGCCTGGCCAGAAATATCCCTGTTACTCAGACAGATGATCTGAAGGATAAAGATAAAGGAAGAATCCGAATTGACAAATATAGTCAACAATCTATCAAGATCATTCAAAATATGGGATATGATTTAAAGACTATGCAAGGTCTTAATCAAGGAAAGGGTAGACGACTACCATTATGCGGTGATCCGTTTTACCAGAAGACTCGCCATGGGTTGGGATATAATCCGTCCCACATTTTTGATGCCGATATACAAGAAGAATTATCTTCTAGCTCATCAGATTCGGAAGAAATTCAATGACATCTGTCTTATTATCCCACAGCTACCAAAGTTTAGTCAAGCTGACTACTCATCTCTTTTCATATATTTTGCCGGTTGGCACATAAAGTTGGATTGATTATTTATCACGATCTTGAGTCCTCTGAATGAATATCAAATCTACTTATCTATCATGTTCATTTGACCTCTGCATAGATATTAATCTACTCTTCTTTGAGTTCTTACATACTATCACGTCCATATTACCTCTGATGGCATTATATATTCTCAAGAAGAGATTAATCTTCTGTCTCATCAGATAATTAATTGAATTTATTATTTCATCATGTTCTCATAATCGCTGGATGAATATTAAATCTACTTATCTATCATGTCCATATTACCTCTGGATAGATATAATGTATTGAGTTTAAAAGACTTGTCATGCTCCTATAACCTCTGATAAGTATCTTCTATCTCACACCTATTGTTCCAAATAAACGATAGGATCATAAAACATATATTTCATTCATCTTGGAAACATTGCAAAATGGATTACAAGAAATTCTTTTAAAATGGAGTAGAAATATCTAGAAGTAACTGGTGTAGTTCTTCTAGCCGTTTACCAAGAGAACTCATAACTTTCTTTGTAGCCTCGGCACGTCGAGCCTCAGGGGTACAAATACAAGAAAGCTTAGCGAAGGTGGTTATTAAACCCTCTTTAGCTTCATCGAGGGTCCTGATAGTTGATTCAGCCCCATAAGCTTTCTCTTCTAAAACCGAGCTCTGGGTAAGGTGCAGATTTCGAGCTTCGATCATCCTTTCTCTTTCAGCCTTAAGGCGAGCCAACCCTGCCTCGAACTCGTGGATTTTATGATTTTTGTTCTGAATATCTATGTTCAGAGCATCATAAGCTACCCTGTGAATGTGAAGTGAGGGCTTTATCCCAGCCAAGAATGCTTTCTCTTTGGCAACCTTCAGACTATGTTCACGAAGAGATTCATTGTATGTAGCTTCCCGAGCAAGGAAATCGGCTGTTAAGGCTTCATATTCCTCCTCAATAAGACTTTCTACAGTTCTACTTGACAGCCTGAGATATTCTCTGATTGGTTGTTCAAGGTCCTCCACAATTTTCTCCAATTTGGCAGCTCTCTCTGCATCTCTGAACAGAGCAACATTATTGATGGTCGAAGCCATTGCCGTCTTCAAAGTCTCATAATTGAGGCCCTCGTTCAGGACCATTTTTATCAAGGTTGCCAAACTTTTGTAAAATGTGTCGGTATAAATCTCAACTAGGAGATTCATTTCTGTACTGGAACTTGGCCTGGCGACAATATCCAACGGGTTTTTTTTCTTGAAGATCAGAAGCAGATATCGGGGGTACAACAGCAGAGTGAGACGAAGTCGTTGTTGCTATCACCGTTATAGCCAATGGATCCCTAGAAGCCTCAGGGATTATATCTCCAATCGGTGTAACAACAGATGGGGATCGAACCGATAATGTTTGGTTCCCAAGGACTTCAGTATCAGCATCTTCAATATCTGTCGCCCCAGCCGTTTCTGGAGTTCTGGCGGCGGTAATATCAATGGGTGTGATGACAACTACAGGAGCTGGTTCAGATTCTGACATTGTCTTATCAGAAATTGGTACTGGATCGGTGACAACAGTAGAGGATGTTATCATTTCCCCAGCTTCGGTTGGAAGTTCAAGTATGCCTCCAGCATCTCCTCCAGTTGATGGTTCTACAGGATTTCCCAATATTTCAGCTATGGCGAAGCTTTTTACAGCTAGTTCTTTGTTCAAATCTGGATCACCTCCAGTAGTTTCATCATCATCTACAGTGGGATCGACTCTTGTCGTCTCTTGGTGCTGATCCTCAACAAGAGAAGACAATTCAGACTGTGCTTGTTGGGCCTCAAGCGACGGAGGATGGTCTTTTAGAGGCTCCATCTCAGGCTTTTGCACTCCCCCTTCTCCAATATCTGAGTTTCCTGAAGAGGAAGCTTCCCCTTCAGATTCCTCATTTCCTTCATAGATTCCTTCTTCTTGAGGAAGAGGAATTACAGGCTTTGGTGCAATTATGACATCTGCAAAATGAACAAAAATAAGTTAGTATACGAAACCTTGATACATAATTCCGTATAGGTTTTGTATAATACTTAGAATATGTGCATTTTTTTTTTCAAGATATGTGTCATAATCACCATCCCAGTCATCGTCCTCAAAGTCAAGAGCCAGTTCGTCTGATGGAATGCGATCTTGATCAGCAGCAGATACAGTAGTAGTACCTTCCGTAACTTGTGCCTTGGACGGCAAAGATAAATGAAGCGAGGTGCTAAGACGTCCAGGAGACAAAAGTGTTACAGATCCTGATCCAACTGTCTGTGGAGGGACTGAAGACCCTTCTCCAGGATGAACTGAAGAAGGACCGACGAGAGGATCTTCTTCAATATCCTCTTCTGGAGTGTGAACGCTTGTCTTGGAAGGCCCTTTTGTGGTAGACCTCTTCCTCTTTTCTGGAGTTTTCTGGAGACGTGGCAGCTGCACCTTGTTTTCTTTTGCGGCCTTTACCAATAATGATAGGTTCTGCAGGTGGTTCTCCAACTCCTGTCGGGATAACTACTAGAAACGGATCTGGGATGCCAGTGTCATCAGGGATGTCTGCTGGTACCCTGACCTGCTCCTCAATATCTCCTTCTTTCGGCCACCTCAGACTACCCTTTATATTGTAACCATGGGCAAAGGAACGAATTGAAGCATAGAAGTGGGCATATATATGGAGTATACGCAGTTCTGTGGTACTGGTGGCAGTCGAAATTCTAAATTTAGCACCAGTCCGAGCACTACCAAAATACCTCCATCCGCTAGCTCCGTCAAGTAATTTCCCATAGTAACGGAAATTAGTTAGAGGATTTCCAACATGAAGTTGGTCGTATCCAAATTGGCGAGCAAACCTACTGGGTAAGTATGGTTCAAACGCACAATTGTCTTCGTTTCTGTACATCAGATGAGCCGGTCTGATGCACTGAAGCCACCTAAAGACTAACTGTGGCAATACAACTCTCCCGTCAACTTCATCTTCAAACTGGACACCGAAGCAGTCTGTCGGAACATGCGGCCGGGTACAAAAGAAGTTCCAACCGTATGAATAATTCAAGACCGCTCGGGTATCTGCTACAGTTGTAGCAATCCATGTAGCTTTGCTGAATTTTTGGAGAAAGACCTCCGCATCATCACTGGGGCCCGGCGGTAATAATCTGCAGTTGTGATGCAACAACCAGCCCATCAAATAAGTGTAAGGCATCTCTACCCTAGGGAAAACTTTCCGATGAGGAGCATTATTGATAAACTCCTCACCGAAGGTTCTCAAACCTGCATTTATCCGACACACCATGGCCGATAGCAGGTTGATCCTGACTTTAAATACCAGACGTATTGCTGGCCATAGTACACTGCAATGAATTCTGTCAACAGTACCAATACCCGGTATAACCCATCTTCTCAACCATAAAGAAAGAAAGCCTGCCAGCAAAGCTCTCCGAGAGATTTTCTGACTACCATATCTGAGGAAGCTCAAGGCTTCAGTTCCTGCAGGAAATTCCCCAGTCTTCGTAGACAGATATTTATTCGGGAATTTGTAAGTAACCATCATATCCCGAACCTTGTTAGAAGGGATTGTCGAATCTATGTTGATTACTGAAGCTTTGTTCTCTTGAAACCTTTCTTTATCTTCCTTGGAGATTTTATCCTTGTGGAAGAAGAGATAAGTCGTCCACTTGTTGATATACGCCAGATGGGATGTACTTTCATGCATCATGGTACAAGTCAGGTAATGGCACATCAGTTCTTCGTATGTCTCGACTAACTGAGGGTTAACTTCTCTGATCTCAGCAAGCTCCCTGTTGGAGGGAACGTATTCTTCATATGGGGCCTCCCCCATTGGCAGCTTCGAAATAAACTGCATCTCATGAAGGGCAAGGCCTATTTCACCTTTCGGAGTAGCAAAAGTTCCAGTTGAACTTAAATATAGCTCCATCAAGGCCAGAAATAAGTTTCCATTCGCAGGAATACCATAGCTGGTGAAAGCTACTGCTTCGTATAAGCCAATATCTTTCAACTCTTCCTCAAAGTTCTTTATCATCCAAAGGCTTATCTGAATCCAACTCTGGTTGAATGGAGTCAACCATCCTGGCAGTCTAGGGTTGGTTTGAGGATATAATACAGCTTCCTTCATAAATTTATTGACAAACATTGGGGTTTGAACTGGCTGTATTAGGCCCGAATCTTCGCTTGGATTAGAGCCTGGCATAAGGCCAAAGATAGAAGTAACACCTCCATTGGGAACACTGGCAAAGTATCCCATATCATTGGCGCGCTCTCTCTTGAAGACAATTCTACCCGAGCGTCCATGACTGTTGGGAGTCAAATTCCACAACATCTGTCGAGGATGAGTGGCATGGACGAATGCCGATAAAGGATAATCTCGGTCCATATCTGGAAGATACATAGCTCTATTCCCAAATTTAAAAACCCAAGACTCTTTTTTGGGGTGTGTCTGGGATTTACAATCAATGGCATCTCCAAACAGAAAGGCTGGTTTTGCGAAGTGTTGTCCGTCTAGTGAATTCAACAACTCCCCATTTATCATGGATAGCAACAATCTATCCCCTTGAGCTGCTATCAACTGTGCCCTCTCTGCCGGATACTCGGGGTTCGACTGGGGAAATTGGACATGAGATAAATCTTCCAAATAGTTCGAACCTACCATGCCAACAGATGATCCGAAAACTTCAGCGAGAGGGTGAACTTACAGATCCACTGGTCAAATAACAAAAGAGATCAAGTTAGTTCGAAGTTTTTTAAGAGTTGAGGAAAAACTCATGCAGTATTGGTTCGACAAAACCTCTCAGAAAAGATTGATTAACTTCACGCTACCATACAGTGACATAAGCGTAATGCAACTTTTTACGCTGGCATGTACGAACATGAGCGTAGTTAAGTTTTACGCTAGCATCTTAGCTGTGGGCACAAAAACAAATTTACGCTGACACGTGTAACGTGGGCGTATTCTTGTTAAACTTTACGCTAACACGTACAACGTGGGCGTACAATGTTATTTTAACTTTACGCTAACACGTACAACGTGGGCGTACAATCTTATTTCAATTTTACGCTAACACGTACAACGTGGGCGTAAAGAGCTGAAAGATTGGTTTATCTTCTTCTTCTCCGACGGATTTATTCTCTCTCAACTGAAGATTAGGGTTTTTACCTATCATGGGCGGAGCCACGGCCGGGTTAGGGTTTCGTTGTGGTGGTGATGACTTCACATGATCGGTCGACGAGGAATCAATGGCTGGTCTCTTCCCCTTGTTGCCGGCGGCAGATGATTTCTTAGGAGCCATCAGATCAGAGTTTCGAGGAAAGAAAAGGTAAAGAGATTCAAGAAAATGAGTAAAAGTGTTTTCTCTCTCTAAAAAGGTCTATTTATAGAGAGATTCAAAAACCGACTGTTGGATATCCCTATATTTACGCTGACTGTTGGATATCCCCGCTCTTACGCAGATGACTATTGCATATCCCGAATTTTGCGCTCATCAAATCTCAACTTTTACGCTGCTGTTCAAAGTGTTTCAAATTTTGGAGACATTTGAAAACTTTGAAGGGGGTCTTGTAGGAGCGTAAAAAGTGCTTCAAAGAAAGAGTCATCTCATTCGTAAGTGGCCTGCTTTACGCCTAACAGAACGGGTAATTTCTTTACGCCCAAGATAAGGCTACTTGTATTACGCCTAAGTGGATTGATCAGTTTACGCTTGGGTCTGCACCGGTGATTTTACGCCAAGGACTGAGCAGCCTCTTTCACACTGGACAAAGGCTATCAAATCTCGCATTTAATGCAGACTTTGACATGAAGATATCAATGATGGCATTTACCACAGAATTCAATAGAATTTGTCTCATACAAAGACCATTGTTGTCGTTTATAGAGATCGAGCTACTTTACGCTCACTGAATGGTTTCTTTTACGCACGGAGGTTTACATGAGTCCTTACGCTCATAAAAAACAATGTGTGGGTAAAGTCTATTTGAGCCATTTTACGCTCAAGGTTATTCAATAACCACTTTACGCTGGAAACCTATGACAGAGCTAGTTTACGCTCATCCTTTTACGCCCTATTCGTTCTGGCCAGTTTGGAACATGGTGTGCCTACGTGGTCTTCATGCCACATATTTCGAAGAACATGTGTACATGTATCCTATTCTTACTGAAATGATGGGACACGTGTCAGCATATACAGAGGATGACTCTGATCGTGGATGGCAGTTGTTAGCGTAAAGACAGATTTTGATGCCCTTTTACGCACGGAAGCCCTAGTCTATAAATAGACTGATTTTTCTCATAACAAACACACAGAGACAGAGAGAGACATGAGAGAATACAGAGATTAGAGCTTCGAGATTTTGATTCTCTAGGGCATCCTTCTTCAACTTTTCTTCCAAAACAAAGTGAAGCAAAGCAGGAAAGCATTCGGCCTCGCCATCAGTGCCCAAGTGCGTCGATACCTTTCTGGTGCATTAGTTCTTCCAAATTGTTCTACTTCAAGCAGTGATCTTCATCATCATCATATGGTCCAAGGAACAAAGTGATCATTTACGAATCAGACTTCCATAGCAATACTTTCCCAGAATCAGATTAGTACTTCTTGTACTTTTCTTCTTGTTTTTGTTTTCAAAAGCCAATTCTTTTAAGGCATTTTTGTTAATCGAAACATATAACACGTAGCTGCTCTGGCTATGATACTCAATCTGCTGCCCTTGTAATCATCTCTTCCGTTTCTCTTTACAATCTTTTTGGTTCAGGCTCAACAAAGTCCTTCTATCATAACTACGTCATATATCCTTTAGAATCTTCCACACTAACATGAAACATTTATGTATACCCTAAACTATAGGTCATTCTCTGGGTATGTTTATAAACCTATAATGCTTAATCATCAACCATATTTCCAACCTCAATTGTAAATTCTGGATTTCCTTATCATATCCTAAGTATCCTTATTTCATCAATCCATAGTTCCTTGGCATCATTTATCGTCAATCCTTTCCTACAGTTTCCCCTAGAAATCATACGTTCAATTCTTATCCTTGGCATAGAGCTTTCTTCTTTTTACTCAACAAGTCCTCCGAATACAAATCCTCGATTTCAAAACTTCCGATTTATTAATTACCAATGTACATATGTCTTTGTCTTATTTCTTGTCCTTTTAACTGATATCTTTCCGATCTCGTATGCAATACGACAACTCATTCTAACTTATTCTATATCAATCCACATATCGATCTACCCTTTAATCACCTGTAATCAGCTATAGGTAACCAACCAAAATTCTACAAATGCTAAATCCTCAATTTGCTAAACACAAGATTCTAATCCTTAATCCATAGTCATAACAATATACTATCTCATTTATCCATCTTAGATACCCTATCATCGAGTCATACTATCAATACAATCATTCTTAATGGTTTTCAAGTCTGCTACAGTCAGTCACCCATACTTGTCCTATAAGCTTAATCTAACCAATCCCTAGGAAAAGTATTTATCACAATCACATAATACATTTATAGTTATACTACAGAATCAGTCGACAAGGTTTGGCTATTTCGGTCGTCTATCAAATAGAAGGTAACAAGGCCTAAGACTGGGTCAAGCAATCCATAACAGTGTCCAAACAAGTTAAAGGGTCAAGCAAGATAGAAAAGTTTATCGGAATATCTCTAAGAATGGTACGAAGACAACGGGATATAACGAGAAGAATTACCCAAGAGGTTAACGAAAAAGAGTTTAATTAGGTCATAGGAAAGATGGAACACAAAAATAACTATGTCCAAAAGATAACATGAAAGCAATTCTATTGGAGAGTCCTAGAGAACCTATAATCCTAGTTGTAGATGTAGATAGAACAGAGTTAATCAAGACGGGGAAGAATGATGATAAGAATTTATTCTTGCTCAATCGATCATAACGAAGTGAACCAAGCTGAGATATGATCTGATAGCCATATACGTCTTCCTGAAATCATGTTGCCAGAATTTTTGCCACACCAGTAAGCTTAGATGCAATAAACGATAGAGTCATAACTAAGGTATACTCCCTAAAATCATATTATCTAGAATCCTCGCCACGCCAACCGGTATGGCTGCGAAAAAATCTAAATTCTATGAATAGGATAATATATCCAAAATTAGGCTCTATGTTTTTGTCATACCAGCTAATATGGCTGCGATAAATTCTAAACTCCATAACTAAAGCAGACGTTTACCTTATCAGGATATATCATAATTTAATCCACAAAATTTATCACGATGCAAGATCAAAGTCAACAACGAAATCAAAAATTAAATTCAACAACGAATTTAGAGGAGAGCAAATAAAACAGGTGAAAACAGATTTCTAGGTAAGATTAGAGTAAGATCCTCAGGGGTCATCCCAAGGGTACAAACTTGGTCTAAATTGACCCACTGAAATACAAACAAGAGGCTAATTATAGCTAACGGTCCTATGCTGTGATGAGTTCTCCTATGTTATAATCCTAGAAATCCTCTAGGTGTTCTAAATATTATTCCTAGTGTTATCAAGTTGTCCTAGATCCTAATTGCAGGCATGCTTGGTACAATAACGTAACCAAACAACTTAAGTCAGGACCTGCATGGGCCGCCAAAAAAAACATGTCATGACCCGTTACCCAAATTGTTGGGCCGGGCCGAGCCATGTCCAGCCTACGCTTGGTCAAAGCGTAGTAAGCTGTTCTAAGAATAGACAATAAAGGATCTAAGCAGCTAACAGTTCTAAAATCATATTTAAAGTTCATCACAACACAGCATCTATAAGCGAAGGTAACATAAGTACAAACTTAAATAATACACTTCATAAGTATCTAACTGGAGACAAAGTCCAGTATCCAAATATAAGTACAGACAAAGTCTAAGTCTCAAAACACAAGAAAGATAACTAAACAAGGTTCCCCGCTGGGGCCTCTTCTGGAGCTAAGGCCATGTCCTCAAAATCAGTACCATAGTATGTAAGACATAGCATTTTCTTCTGGAAAAGTGAACCTACAACGTTATCCTGTCAGGACGGGAGCAAGTACAACCTCTACAACTAAAGTACTGAACATATAATGAAAGAGATGTACAACAAGAAACATGGTGTGATGAGTCTATAAAATAGGAAATACTAGAAACATGGCCTCATGGTACAACTGGAATCACAATATCATAGTAACACAGGGAACATGGCATATCTGGAATCATGGTATATCTCATAATCTATCATGGCAAGGATACATATATCATAAAGACAGATGTATATGTAATATTTAAAACTGTAGCAGGTACGTGATCGGTCAATAGATGTACAATGTGCTGGGGCACATAATGAAATGTACTTCCGTACAAGTGAAACGGCGACAGATGTACATACGCACAAATCCGCCTTGATATAAAGGCCTACGACAAGGTATGCATATAAAATGCGACCTTGCTCGGTACATACGTACAAGTAGGGGGCATGATCACGTACGCTACTAACAGTTTCCCCATAACCCATATTCTATCATGTTAGAGATACGAGAACAGTAAAAACATGTGAGAGATACTGGGAGTAGTATAAGCATGGCAGCTACTGGAAGCCGTATAAAACATGTGAATACTCCGAGTAGTATAAAGCATAGTAAAACATGTACTAAGAACCAGTAAGAAGCATGTGAAGGTACGATAACTGTCCTAAGCATGGCAAGTGCTGAAAGTAATACAACATGTGAAGATTTAACTCGCTACCTCAATGATCAGTATTTTAACAGGGTTAATACATGTTCTAGCATTAAAAGACAGTAAATGAGTTTGTAGATGTACTTGCCTCGAGCAAAGCAAGAATACTAGTACGAAGATATGGATGTCCGGTGTCCTGTCAATAATGATATACAAACTCAGTTCTAAGCTATGTTCAATAATACACTAGTGGTGAGACACGACTCCTAACTGGATACTAGCTAAGTGGAGACCAAACATAAAAGTCTAATGTGGAGTGACACTATATCCAAACTAATTTTCTAGGGTCTTTACACTAGGTTGGGTGAGGTCCAATACTATAATAACTCAAAACAACTCAAAACTTGCATGTCGTAATTACTCTATAAATAAATCAAACTGTACACTAAGTTCCAACAATTTTTGAGATAGACAAAAAGCTCAATTATATATAAAATAAAGTACCAAAATGGTTCTTATTAATTATAAAAATTTATACTAATTTTTCTGGAATTTATAAACCTTCATAAATATTTATTAAAAATCAGCAAATATATGAATCCTGAAAATGAGTTCTATTTTCCATTTTTATAAAATACCAAAATTACTTATTAAATACTGAAAAAATTATCTAAATTAACATAGTATTTAAATATAATTTTTTCCAAATTTTTACAATAATTAAAATATATATAAAAATCCAAAAAGAGAAAGTAACAATTTCTGGAAAAATAATTAATTATAAATTAAGGATAATACATAAGCAAAATTTACAGATGTTGTCGGATGATAAAATAAATATCACCAACGTGTCCAGAACGGTCAAATCAGCTAGGATAGCCTATCCATAAGTCCAATTTAGACACAGGGGCAAAACGGTAATTTTGGATCAAAATGATGTCCGCCGTTGGACACACTTTGCACCGAAAAGCGTGTCGGAATAGAAGTCTCCAAAACCTAGAAAATTATATGTCCACGAATCCAGAATGATGATACGAACCCAACGGTATGTCCGAAATAGGATTCCGATGTGCCGATCTCAAAATGATACGTTAACGCGGACACTTGGTATCCGGTTTGCACGGAAATGCGTGCCGGAGCAAATGTCTTCAAAACTTAGCAAATTATATGTCAACGAGTCCAGAATGACGATACGAACTCAACGGTATATCCGAAACTGGATTCCGATGAGCCGATCTCAAAGTGACCCGTTGACTCGAAAAGTGGGATCCGCTTTGCACCGAAATGCGTGTCTGGGCCCACGTTCTCCAAATCAAGCAAATTTTATATGAAAACATGCCAGAACGATGCCACGAGTCTACTGGTGGTTTCAAAAATTGGATCCGGAGTCCCGGGTTCAAAAATGAAATTTAACAAGTGCAAATTAAAGAATTCGGATGGCCAACTTTGGCGTCGAATTCAACCAACCAAACGTGCTTAAAATGAAACGAAATCTAAAGGAGACAGGAAGATGGTTATACCAGCTGCGCACAAGAACTGGTAGCGCATAAACCGGAGCTGCGACGGCAAAGATACGAACTCGCGAAGTTGGCGTCACGAAACTGTCCAAAAATAGTTCAATTTAAAACGTCAACTTGGTGGCCAGTTTTGATCTATCAAACGATAAAATTAACGGACAAAAATTGACAGGAGTGAAGATGGATATATCGAGATTACGACGGAGCAAGGAGTTCGCCGATCCAATGGTCAGATCTCCCAGAAAACATGCACGAAGTTGCTGTCCCGAAACACAATTTCTGAAACTTGAAATCGCGCGTCACGGCGGGATTTCGACGTAAATGCACAAATAGCCCATGCGTCGCATCGGAGAAGGAGGTGCTGGCCCGAGGGAGTTCGCCGGAGGTCGCCGGGGGTGTGGGGTTCTCGTGGTGGTGCGGGCCGACCACGTGGTGGCACACGGCCACGCCCATGCGCGCTTTCGCGCGTGCGCGTGCGCGTGCATGGCGGCTGTTGCCGCAGTTGCTGCTGCTGCTGTGCTGCCAATGCAGCACGGGGGTGGGCTAGGCCGGGCACGGCGAAGGTGCGGCGAGGGCACGGGTGATGGTGAAGGTGGTGGGGGTGGTTTAATGGAGTGGTGTTAATGTTGGTGGTGGTGTGTGGTGGAGATGATGATGAAGAATGGAGAAGGAAAAGAAGGAAGGAGGAGGAGAGGCTGGTAAGGGTGGTGGTGATGCTCGGCCACCAAAAGGGGGGGTAGCTTGGCCGAGTGAGAGAAGAGGGAGAGAGTTTGGGTTTGTTTTTGTTTGTTTTTGTATGTGTGTGTGTATAATATAAGGAGAGAGAGAGAAAAAGATATTTGTGAGAGAGAGAGAGAGGTGAGAGAGGGGTGAGGGGATGTCGGTCCAAGATGAGGGGGGAGAGTGTGCTGTAAAGGAGAGGGGGTGAGGTGGTGTTTGTGTGGAGAGAGAGAGAGTTTAATATATGTATAGGTGTGTGTATATATATATATAAATAGAAAGAGATGGAGAGAATGAGAATAGATATTTAGAGAGAGGGAATGGAGAGAGAGAGTAGGTCGGTTAGAGAGAGAGGGGGGTTCGGCTGTGAGGTGGAGGGGGGAGAGTGTGTTGGTGTTTTAATGGGAGAGAGAGAGAGTGTATATATATATATGTGTATATATATATATTTGTAAAGTGGAGAGAGAAAAATAGATATTTTCAAAATGTGAAAAAAATAGGAAAATTATGTAGGGTAGTTGGGCAGTCATGAGAGGACAACAGGGAGCTTGGGTTCGGGTTCGGTCGAGCCGGGTCGGGTCAAAATCGAACAGAGTGCAATAATTGAATTTAAAATGGGTATTTATGATCACGGGAAAATAAATAATATGCTAAGATTCCAATAAATGGGACACAAGTTTCATGTGGGTAGTAGGCTTCATATGGGCCAGGTCCGTACTTTGGGTCGACTAGGTTGGATCGATGTCGGGTCCCAAAATTAAATTGGAAAATAAATCAGGATTCACGGTAGATAATTAATTGGCCTAAATTGAACCGAAAGTTGTGCGAAGGAAATGGAGCACAAAATAGAGTGTCTGAGTGGGACACGAAGGTTATAGGTGAAGAACGTATCGAGTAGATCATTCATGAGAAGTTGGTTCTGAGAAAACGACTGATCTCGTGCTCCTAAATTAAAAGTCACGGTGACGTGCAAACGAAGATCAAAAATAAAAGTGGGAATAATTATTCAACGATTAATTGGTCTAAGTTGACCCGAAGTTGCGCGATAAAAAAAGTGCACAAGAAAACGAATTCAAGTGGGACACGATATATCAAAACGAAGATAATCTTGTCTACTTCAAAACTCGTGAAGAGAGTTTACAGAGATTGGCATCCCTGACACTCCAGAAGTCAAAGTTACGGAAAAAGGACATTAATGATCTAAACAATTAAATAATAAAATATTTATCAAAAATAATTCATTCAGAAAAATAAAAATAAACCCTGAAATTCAGGGGGCTTACAACACTAGTGACATGTGCGTAGTGGGTTTCGAGTCGATCATAACCATATATTGGGTTGAAAGATTCGAGTCGAAATTGAGTCTCTAGTCGTAGTCGGGAAGTATACGGGGATTATGGTAGGGATTATAGCTAGTCCTTTTTGTCCTGAAAGTCGTACCATAAAATTAGAGTACAAGGGGACGTGTTTGAGTGGGACATGATATACCTAGATGAAGGTGGACTCGTCTAGATTTTGCATGTAAAATTTGTTGGAAGGTAATTACTGGCCTCGTGCTCCGAATATTAATGACACGGCCGAGGACACAAAATAGTCTAAATGGAAAGTGGGAGTCCATGGGGCACTAACTATCATTCTAATGGAAAAATTATTCTAATCAATCGGTAATCCTCATATATCCCGAGAAGGCTTACAGTCTACCCACCTTAGAAGCTAGGACATGATTTTAGGAATAATGAGGCTAGAAGAATTCCAAAGTCTGGATACTGCACCTCGACCCTTGTTAAAAAGGAATAAGGCACGACGTCATAGAATACGGTAGATATAAGTCAAGTCAAGGATTGTTCCTCTATAAATGAAAAACGAGTGTGTACAATAATCCATGGTCTATAAAATAGAGTGATCTACTCGTCCATTATACAGGAGTTATCGACAGGGTAACCAACTCTAAGGCACATCCTATAAAAAGATTTCTAACGACTGGGTCGCGAATTTTTATTTGCGTCGAGCCTTCCAGACTATTGTCATAGGGGTTCCAGTTAAAGCAAGCTTCAAACAAATCATTAGAGGCTCACAATAGTTGGTCTCCTGAGCATAGGTAGTCTCCTAGGTTGGCATTTGATCAAGGGAAAGATCCTAATCATCCTCAAATTCAGATGTCTTGAAAATCCCAATAGTAGTTTGAGGGTCGAAAGGAGAACGAGTAACTCAATCACATGGCTGGCCGATGGTAGCTATACTTGGGTATACAACTATCATAGCCATGGGGATACTCTGTATCACTCTACCAATTATGAGCTTCTGTCCTTCCAAATCAGTAAAAGACAAAACCATTAAAAGACTTCAAGGGAGATGTTATTGAATACAATTTCGTGATTCAAAGGCGAACGTATAATTCAAGAGGAATTGTATGCAGTCGTGGATGAGATCCTAGCGACATCTATATCTCAATCCACGTAGGTTATTCAGAGGGAGAGCGAACCTAGTGTACTACGGTTGATCAGACCGTAATACATCGATTCTGATTAGGCAATATGTTAGCGGACGTCCCCAAAAAACATATGTCTTGAATGAAGCTCGATAAAGAGTAAGCTTGCAAAACTAGGCTATGATAGCAACATTGGTCAAAATAGTCAAATGACAAGTATACAAGATTTTTGAAAGAAGGCACAAGTAGTTCGAGTTTTGCGAGAATCAACCTTCACCTGGTGTTCTTGCTTATTCGGTCATCCTACTATCTTCTTATTCATACGACCTTGGTCAACTAATGGGTTATGGACTTCTAAATTCTATATTCTAGGTAAACCTATTAGCGTCAATCAATTACCTTGTCAATCGATCACAAGGACTACGGAATGCTAGGTCGGGAGACATGCTACCCAGCTTACAAAACTTCTACTAATATTGGCTTTGGATCTTATGGGGCACACATTGCTTTATCCTATCCTCTATAGTATCCTAAACTTGTAATCATGTCTGAAGTCATTTCACCGAGAGTTATGCCTTGCCCGTATACTTGGGCGGTGGTAAACTCTTGGTTCCGTGATTCAGATGTGATATGATATCAGATACTCTACCTTATCTCGACTCCAGGGTAACTACGAGCAAAGAGGACCACTAGTCATAGTCTTAGCAATATTCTATAACCTATATTTCCTTAAACTAATTCCAACTCTAGGGGTCGTGTCTTGCCAGTGCGCTGCTGGCTGCAGGGAAATCCATAGTCTCCATAATTCAAATAAATGGCGACAATGCGCTGCTGTTCTGCCATTATGAGATAACTAGCATTCCTTTAACTAAATCTGTAAAAATTTCTGGGCTTCTAGAGATTCAAACAAGTCGACTATATATGTAATAGGGCGTAAATATTTGTCCTATCAGTCACAACCCTTAAGATAAAAGATTGAACAGGGGAAAACAACTGAGGACAAAAGAAATATAAACATTCTAACTCTTCCATGTGTATGGAGAAAAACTTTGAATCGACACTAACTCGAGGTTCATATATAGATAACATAACCAGGAATTTATATAAAAATACTAATCCTTAGGGCAACTAGGAACTAAATAGGCCATTCGGACTAGGGTATGGGGATGATATCTAAGAGGTCAAGAGGAGGAACTGAACAATTTATCAAGGTTAGATTATCAATCCTAGGAAGTCCGATCTCACCAAGTGAATAATCTATCCATATTGGATCATATCGTCATATCAATAGGTAGTAGTGTACCTATGGGGATTTGACAAACTATCAAAAATTAATAACCCTCATCTAAGTTGCATAGCCTAGACTACCCATCGATAAATTTGTATAAGGGACTCCTAGTCCTAGTCATTTCCTTAAATTAAATTAATCCTTAATTCGTGAATGAGCATTTTCTAGTCGTAGACTCGCAATAGTAAGACTAACTTAAGTACTATAACGAGTTCGCAAGATTTGCGAAGACATGCCTGCATGGGCCACCACAAAAACTTGTCACGACCCGTACCCATTTTTTTTAAATGGACACGAGATGTGTCCAAGCCAGCCTACGCCGCAGTGTCGGCGGTAGAACGATGTCACGGCCATGAAGATCAAATCACAAATAATGACCATTCACATAATTAATTTAACTTACAATATTCACAAGTTTTATAATTGCAGAAAATATAAACTTGTACAATTATTGGAATGACTACAACTCCGCTATCTAGCTAGTTTCTAGGCTTTTGTCTGCAAGTACCCCCGTATCTCCCACGCTAAGTAAATCCACTGCTACCTGAAAAATATTGGTTTCTAGTCAGGAATGGAACGAGCACAATTCACTGAATGCAATTTCAATAAATGAAAATGACTATAAAACAAAGGTTAGACATCAATTACATGTTTTTGAAAATAAACAGAAAGACAGAAAATAAATAGACACAAAATACTTTCCCCAACTGTTAGAAGTACCTTTGATATGTGATCGGTCTCGGGACAATTATACGACACTGTCTACACTGTCTAAAGTTACACTGTCTATACTGTCTAAAGTTACACTGTCTACAGCAAATAATGTAATAAAGAAACATGGTATACCTTGAATAATAAATCACTGTTTACAATGTCTAATTGTAATAATAAATTACTGTCTACACTGTCTAATTTGCAATAATAAATCACTGTCTATACTGTCTACTTTGTAATAATAAATCACTGTCTACACTGTCTACTTTGCAATAATAAATCACGTTCTACACTGTCTAAGGTTAGATCACACATCGTTGGTACTTCACATTCCCGACTCAAAATTTTATAATAGAATATAAAATCACATAATCAATGGTCAATCAATAAAATATATTGAAGATCAATATCGAAATGCAGACAATAAACTGTACTCGTCTGTGGTCCTTTGCTGGTGAAACCGATAGTCCAAACCACTCAGTGTGCCACAAAAGTCAAAATCCGTACAACAGTCTTCGGATGCTGAAATAAACATTACCAATGTTCTTAGAATAGTTAAAATAGCTAGGATCGCTTGTTCTTAAGTCCAATTCTGAATACAGGGAAAAAACGGTAATTTCGGGTCAAAACGGTATCCGCCGTTGGACCCGTTTTGCACCGAAAAGCGTGCCAGAGTCAACGGTCTCTAAAGTCATTAAACTACATGTCTACGGATCCAATTTTCTGATACGAACCCAACCGTATGTCCATAGTTGGATTCCGGCGGGCCGTGCACAAAATTACCCGTTGAGTCGGACTGTGGGGCCCGCAAAACGGCGTTTCGATTCAACTGTCTCAGAATCGGACGAAACTTGATGTACATGACCCGAAAAATGATACGGTCCTACTGGCATAAGTTTCGTCTCGATCTGACGAACGTGAACAAAGTAATTAGAAAATTTGCACAGAGGCCGATACGATAAATTTTGACGGATACGTATCAAATTCGTCGCGCACACGCGACCAATTTGAATTCTGTCAAAGCCCACACGACCACGAAGCCGTTACGTAGCTTTCGATGCTTTCGGTTCGCGACCACATCGCCCGGAATGGCGAGACGCACGTCGTGTCGACGAATTTTATTGATTTTAAAAATAGGTTTTCGGTCAACTTCGGGATCCGATTTCTCGACACGTAGTCGATGAAATCAACTTCTGCGAATTGGATTGTGGAGCCCTACATGTTGTCAATAAACTTCTTCAAATAGATTTTTCAAAATTTCTAATATTGGGTTCGAAATTCCACTTCCAACACAGGAGTTGGGGCTGGGTTTACTGTTCTGTTTTGGACAATTTTTTGGGTTTTTGGGTTCGATTGTTCTGGCAATATAGATCACCTAAAATCAAACTAATTGATCGAAATCGAAGGTGTATATATCGGGATCTTACTTGAAGAAAAAGTTCGGAAAATGATCGAGCAATGAGAGTGCACTTCGATCACGAAGTTGGGGCTTGCACCGCCGTTGCTGCTGTTGTGTTCCGTGCATCCGTTCCTGGCCGTGGCTCGGCTGGTCGACGGCGGCCTGGTGGTGGCCGGCCAGCAGCGGGGCACGCGCGCAACCACCTGTGGTTAGGGTCGGCGCTGGTGTTGGGATTTAAGGATTAGGGTTTACTCCTTCGTTCTCAATCTCTCGATTATAAGCGCTCGGCTATATTATGTATACTCGGTTCTGCTGAGTTCGGTTTGGGAAGGCTAGCTACTGGCCTGTGGGCCGGGCCAGCTTGGTTTGGCTGGGATCCTATTCATTCTTTCTTTGCCTTTCTTTTTCTTTTTTTAATTATATATATATATATATATATATATATATATATATATAAACCCGTACATACACACATATATAATGTATACTTATATATATACGTACACACATACATATATATTATATATTTATATCTACATACCACACACACACACACACACACACCACACACACACACATATATATATATATATATATATATATATATATATATATATATATATATATATATATATATATTCTTATATACAATCTCCATAAAACCCAATTAAATTCCAATAATATTTATTTGACAAATATAATATTACCAGTAATAATAATATTATTATATAATAATAAACCCAATAAAATAATAATTATAATAATAAAATTCAATAAAACAATAATAGTGTATATATACCATTATGGGCAGTCTAATAATCCCAAAATGCACAAAGACCCATTTTATACAAAAGTCACTTAATATCAATTAATAATGATAATTATAATATTTCATTACGAACACTAGAAAATATTTCTTAAATCATTAAAACGAAATACAACACCCTCATACCAAATTCCATCACCACGAATGTCATTGGACGTGCCGCATGGCTACATGGGCTTGGGCTCAGTTCAGGTCCAATTTGGACAAAAATGGTATAACTGGTTTTCCTAAAATTCAATAATATAATTAATAAATAAATAAAACTTTGGTAAGGGTTAAGTCGCAACTTGGCCTAGTTTTCTAGTTAGGACATCTCTATGGCTCGGTCTTCCTTGGCATGACTAATACACTAGTCAAGGCACGTCACTGCACTATCCGTGCCATGATTCCTAGTCGTCTGGTGCTTAAAAACTCCATCATGGCTAAAGTCATCCACCGTAATAATTAACTAATAATTATTTATAAAAACTCTAAAAATCACCATTTAATTCAAATAAATAAATAAATAATATTATCAAAATTTTGGGAAGAGAGGTTACATGGGTTGCTGTCGAGGAGATGATCAGGGGTTGTAGGCTTCGTGGCGGTGGCGCTTAGGTGGCGCTGGGTCCAGCTCGTAGTGGTGAACTGTTAGGTGGTGGTCGATGACGATGGCGACTGCTGTGGAGGCTGAACGAGGGATGGTCGAAGCTAGGGTTCCGATGAAGTTAAATGGGGAAGAAGAGGGGCGGAGCTTGGCCGAGATGGGTAGTGGTGGTGGTGGTGGGTCGAGGGAAGTGAGGGGGGTCTTTATAGACAATTTAGGGCGGTCGAGGCGGTCTAGGTCGGCCGAAAATGACGGGGGATTAGGTCGCTGGTTGTCGGGGGGCAGCTGGCCAGTCGTTGGGGGTGGGTATAGGGTTTTGCGGTTATGCCCCTAGGAGTTTAGAAAATTATGGTTAGGTCCCTCCCCAGGATAAGTTTGCAAATAACACTTGCAAACCGATATTAAAATAATACAAGGATTTGCAAAAGCTAATTAAAACATTTTGTAGCTCCCCTTTCCGAATTTTTTAATATTTTATTATTATTTATTTTATTGAGGCTATATAATATTAATATTATTATTATGGTTATTAAATATAAATTATTTATTAATATTAGTTATTATCATTTTATTGATTATCAAAAGAAATATGTATATTATTATTGATATGTTATATATATTAATATTGATATATCAAGATTGGTAATATATATATATATATATATATATATATATATATATATATATATATATATATATATATATATATATATATATATATATATATATTTTAATATATATATATATATATATATATATATATATATATATATATATATATATATATATATATATATTGATATGTGTATTTATATAAAATATATACATGTACATATGTGTATATGGGTGTAGGTGTATAAGATATATATATAATAATAGATGGAAAAGTTTATGATTAAATAAAAGCAAACAAGAGGTAAAGAGTAAGTAAAAGTATATATAAGGGAATGTGAGGGGTTAATAGTAAAATTGTATTGATGAATATGTATTACTGTGGACCCAAAGCCACAGATCCCTCACACCTGCACGTGTGTTGCTCTCCACCAAAGCATTCGACAGCATCAATACAAAACCGAGCACAGCCTAAGAGCCCAAGAACCCGAGCCGACCCCGACATCACAAACAGCCCTAAGCATATATACGAAGGAAATCGAACGAAAAAAAAGATTAACAAAACCTTAAACCAAGACCGCGCCTCTCCAGTCGCAAGGGCGGCCATCTCGACGTCGGAGCACCACCGGAGGACCGCCGGACAGCGGCCAGGGAGACTGTGCGCGCGCACCTGTGCGGGCAGCAGCAGCAGGCATATGCGCGAGGTACCGTTTCGTGGTTTGATTTCTTCGTGTATACCTGTCGGTTTCCAACTTCGTAAAATTGTATGGACAACCCACGTAACCATCTAGGATCCCCAGTAATTAGATTTTGATTAAGTCGCGTGACCAGCACACAAAATCGACACGAAGTTGTCGAAAAACAGTCCGAGACAGGACAGAGAACCCGGTCCAAACTCCCAACTTGGGAGGCGAATTGCTGTCAATCCATTGACTTATTCAGAAATCTAATTGAACAACTTTTTAGAAAACATATACATGATCACAACCCCTTTTATAGACTCTAAATTCGTAAATTATGTAGGAAGTTATTCGATCCCAAAGTTCAACAAAAACCTGTTTTCAAAACATTAAAATATACAAAAATTCTCCGATACCACGTGCGTCCCGCCAATCCGAGCGACGTGGTCACGAACTGAAAGCATCAAAAGGTGCAAAATGGCTTCATGGACATGTGGGCTTTGACGGAATTCAAATTGGTCGCGTGTGCGTGACGAATTTGATGCGTATCCGTCGAAATTTACCGTATCGGCCTCTGTGCAAATTTCCTAATTACTTCGTGTACGCTCGTCAGATCGAGATAAAACTTGCGCCAATAGGACCGTATCATTTTTCTGGTCATGTATGCCAAGTTTGGTCCGATTCTAAGACAGTTGATAAAATTGCCGTTTTGTGGGCCCCATGGTCCGACTCAACGGGTGATTTTGTGCATGGCCCGTCGAAATCCAACTCTGGACGTACAGTTGGGTTCATATCGGAAAAATGGATCCGTAGACTTGTAGTTTGACAACTTTAGAGACCATTGACTCTGGCACACTTTTCGGTGCAAGGCGGGTCCAACGGCAGACATCGTTTTTGCCTAAAATTACCGTTTTGCTTCCGTGTCCAGAATTAGACTTAAGGACAGGCAATCCTAGCTAATTTGACTATTCTGAAAATATTGGTACTATTTATTTCAGCATTTGGAGACTTCTGCATGTGTTGACTGATTGTGGCTCATTGAGTGGTATAGTATTATTGGTTTCACCAGCTAAGGACCTCAGGCAAGTGCACTTTCTGATTGCTTTCGATTCATAGTAGTCTTTTCATTTCATGTCTATACATATATCTTGCTGCTTGTTGACACGCTCGTCACACGGAGTAGTCGGGAGGGAAAATATCTTATTATACATGTGGACTACCCAGAACTATCCCATTTGTCTAATCTTGAATGATAGCAGCTGCACACGACACGTGCGGTATGCCGTATTTATCCCCTAGTTGTTCACATATTGAAAATGATATTTCACACCACATAGGTAGTTGTCTTGTCTTTTATTTTTCCCTTTTCTTCTCCACCGTGCCATGTCATCAGTACTTTCCAGTTTTCATATCTCATATGTTATTTTTATGTCTTGTTAATTCTATTATGTTTTCGTATTGTCGTCGGTTTGTGTACTTGTTCCATTCCTGACTAGAAACCAACATTTTTCAGGTTTAGCCGCGATCACTCTTAGCATAGGGAAGGCTTGGGTATGCTGAGGTCAACCTAGAAATAGATAGCAAATGTATCAATTTCATTTATTGTAAAAATCTTGTATTTTCTTTAATTATAAATATTGTAAATATTGTAACAAATTTAGAAATATGAATGAGTAGCAATTATTATTTCTTAAGCATTTATTTTTTGTGGGCCTGACAGTGTTCTACCGCCGACTCTGCGGCGTAGGCTGGCTTGGATATGTCTCGTATCCGAAAAAGCGGGTGCGGGTCATGACAAATTTTTGTGGTGGCCCATGCAAGGCAGTTTTCGTAAAAGATTGCGAACTCGTGATGGTACGTTAGTCGTACTATTACGAGCCTGCACTCAGGAAATGCTCATTCACAATTAGGATTAAAATAATTTAGGAGAATAACTAGGACTAGGAGTCCCTTGTTCAAATTGACCGTTGGGTAGTTAAGGTTATTAGATAGGCCATGCAATTTGGATATCTTGCTAGATCCCTATAGGTACACTATTACTTTTGATATGACAAGGTGATCCAATGTGGATATACTAATCGCTTGGTATGTTAGACTTGCCTAGAATTAAGGCGTTAATTTTTATAAACTGTTTAATTTTCTTTTGTTGTATTAGATATAAATTCTATATCATAAGTTAGAATTGTCTATTTTGAATTCTCTTTTATTGTAAGGAGTTAGTTTATAATTTCTGATTCTGTTATTCCTGTATGAATCTCGAGGTAGATTGATTCAAAGTTTTTCCCTCAACTAATTGAAATATATATTAGATAAATGTTAGGATGTTCTTATTTTCCTTGTCATCAATTATTTTCCCCTGGTCAACCTTTTACTTTAAAGGATTGAGACTTACAGGCAGGTGTTTACGCTCTCTACCATAGTCAACTAAGTTGAATCCCTAGCAGCTCTTTGACGTTCTTAGGAATATAGTTAGAGCATTCTACCGACTGCGATGACTAGACAGCAGCACACTGTTGCCAATTACCTGATAGCGGAGAATATAGGTTCACTACAGCCAGCAGCGCACTGGCGAGGCACAACCCATAAAATTGAAACCATTTTCGAAGAATCATAGTTTATGGAACATTGCTAAAACTACGTCCTAATTGACCTTTTTAGATCTTAGGTACCCTTGTGTCAATAAAAGGTAGAGTACCTGATAGCTTATCACATATAAATCACAGAACCAAGGGTTGCCACAGCCAGAATATACGGGTGAGGCAAAATTCTCGGTGAAATGACTTCAGACGTGATTACAAGTTTAGGCTACTATAAGGGGTAGGAAAATGCCATGAGTGTCCCATAAGACCCGAAGTCGAAACTAGTGAAAGTTCTGCCAGTTGAATAGCGTGTCTCCCAACCCGTGGTCCTTGTGATCTATTAACAAGGTAATTGACCGACAATAATAGATTTATCCAGACTATAGAATTTAGAACTCCATAACCTATTAGTGACCAAGGCCATATGGATAGGAAGATAATAGGAAGACTGTATAGGCAAGAACACCAGGTAAGGATTTGATTCTCTCAAAACCTGAATTACTTACCCCTCCTTCCAAAAATCTTGCGTACTTGTATTTTGACTATCTTGACCAACGCTGCAATCACAGCCTAGTTTTGCAAGCTTGCCCTTTTATCGAGCTTGATTCGAGACATATGTTTATTGGGGACGCCCGCTAACATATTGTCTAATCAGAATCATTGTATTACGGTCTGATCAACCATGATGCATTTAGTTCGCTTTTCATCTAATTACCCTACGTGGATTGAGATGTAGATGTCTCTAGGATCTCATCCACGACTGCTTGACAATTTCTCTTGAATTATGCATTCGTCTTTGAATCACGAAATTGTGTTCAGTGACATCTCTCTTGGACTCTTTATTGTTTTGTCTTTCACCAATTAGAAAGACGAAAGCTCGTAATTGATAGATAGATACAGAGTACTCCCCATGGCTTTGATAGCTGTATACGCAAGGGTAACTACCATCGGCCAACCAGGTGACTAGAACCTTGCCTTAAGTTACTCGTCCTCTCTGCGCCCCTAAACCTACTATCTAGATCTTCTAGTCATTGGAGTCCGAGAATGATTAGGATCTTACCCCTTGACCAAATGCCAACCAAGGAGACTACCTATCCTCAAAAGACCATATGTAGTGAGCCTCTAATTATTTATTGAAGCTTGCTTTAACTAGAATCCTTGTGACAATAGTCTGGCAGGTTTGACACAAATAGAAATTTGTGACTCGATTGTTAGAGATCTTTTCATGTGATGTGCCTTAGAGTTGGTTACCCCGTCGATAACTCTTGTATACTGTAGACGAGTAGATCGTTCTCCTTTTATCGACCATGTGTCATTGTACACCTCGTTTTTCATTTATTGAGGAACGATCATTGACTTGACTTATATCTACCGTACCCCGTTACGCCGTGCCTCATTCTTCATTAACAAGAATCGAGGTACACTATCCGGACTTTGGAATTCTTCTAACCTCAGTATTCCTAAAAGCATGTCCCAGCTTCTAAGGTGGGTAGACTGTAAGCCCACTAAGGTTTGGGGATATACAAGGATTACCAATTGATTAGAATAATTCCCATTAGAATGATAGTTAGTGCCACATGGACTCCCACTTTCCATTTAGACTATTTTGTGTCCCCGACCGTGTCATTAATATTCGGAGTACGAGACCAGCTGTTACCTTCCAACAAACTTCATATGCAAGATCTAGACAAGTCCACTTTCATCTAGGTATATCATGTCCCACTCAAACCCATCCCCTTGTACTCTATTTTTGTGCTACGACTTTCAGGTTAAAGGGACTAGCTATAACCCTTACCATAGTAACCGTATGCTTTTCGACTTCTATTAGATCCTCAACCTTGACTCAATTCCTTCGACCAATATGGTAGTGAGCTACTCGAAGCCCACTATGCACATGCCACTAGTGTGCCACCCAATTGCGGTCTCATGTGCTCCTTAAACAATAAGTCACTGAAGGCGCATTTTGAGCTTTAGGGACCTAGCTAACCAACCTGACTAGCAACTAGCTCAACCCCTTGGGTAGAAACCTATTCTAGGATACCCTAATCTAGATGAAATAGTTTTATCATTGGGATCTTGTCCAATCCATATAGATTAAAACCCAATGTTCATCCAACCAATGACTGATGTCAAAATAGAGAACCCATTAATACCCAATAGAACCCATCCATGCATACCACCGTATTTGGACTATAAAACCAAACTAGTTGAGATAAGTCCCTATACCCATTATATAGGCTCCACCCCTAAGGAAGTGAGGTCATTCGTAACCCTTATACCATCTACCTGGAAGTTGCGATATGATCTTGCGTTACATTTATGTAGTGCCCCGTCCCGCAAAGTCAATCGGAGGAATCGAAACGCCGACGGCGTTCGGACTTAGCCTTGCAAAAGGCTTGCTCGGAGACATCGCTCAGGTGGGGTAGTTTCGGTGAACTCTCCTCATCTTTGCCTTCACAAAATAAATCGTGTTTTCAACTCGCACAAGTTAGGCTTGATAATAAAAGCTACGCATCCACATAGCTAAGGGAATAATCCCGACGGGTCAAAATGATGTTAGAACATAGAAAACGTCCCACGGTCGGATTAGAGTTGGTGCACGGCGTGTTTTGAAAATGACACTCGGTCCTTCGTCCCGTGGCTTGGGAGAAGGAAAGTTGGTCTTCGGTACAAAAGTTGAGAGTTAGCCTAAGTCATAGGCGTCGCCCGCACAAATGCTTGCTAAAGCATGCACGGTCCTGTCCCGCAAGGTTTGGCGTAGCCTTTGCTCGTCCCTTGGGTTAAGTTGTAGGCTTGAGTGAGTTAGGAAAAAGTTATGCCGGTCGACCTAAGTTATTCTATGTGTTGTCCCGCTCATTCTGCGGTTGTCAAGATAAATAGTCCCACGACCCCAAGGCCCGTCATATGAAGTATGACTTGGACGACAGCGTTGCATCGAACACGAGTCGGTTTAGAGGCACGAGCCACGGTTGGTTCAGTGGAAAGTTAGCCACGGTCGGTCGATACTTAAGGAAACACGTTATGTTCAAGTTAAGTTGGAAGGCTATGCAGTAGCCGTTCCCTGAGTTCAAAGAATGTTAAGTCTAAGCGATGGTTAGTCGCCGAGAGAAAAATATGTCGGGACTGTGGTTCAGTCGCCGAGGCAACCCTGGTTTGGGCTCTGCGAATGAAGTGTGAAAAGTGGAAAGAGTAAAACAAAGGAACGGTGATAATAATAATAAGACCTTGCATTACGTTAAGTCTAGAGGTTAGCGTAGGCGCGTGGTCATGGACGACTTGTCGACAAGAGTTGGTTTCTTCGAGCGGCACCCCGGGGCCACGGGACCGACTCGGCCTAGGAAGAAACTGGTTGTAGCCGAGCTGGGTAATAGGCAACGATGGTTAGGCGATCGGTAAGACGGGGACTTGCATCGGGGCTCGCTACTTGCGTTGCAAGGGTCCCGTACTACCAGGCTACGTCCAATATGGCTGGATAGGCCAGTGACCATTCATATAGATGTGTCGGCACGGGCGGCAATCCGCGTAGGTACCTTTGGATTGAGTTGAATATGTATGAGTTAAAAAGACACAATGTCTGAGCCTAAGATTTGGCTACAGCGAAGGCGACGTGCTTCGGCATGAGATGTGGCATCGACTGTTAAGTTGCGAGTTAAGTCAAAAAGGGCCGTAGGGCATGTTGTGTGAAGTTACGTTGGGTTGCTGGACACGACCTCGAAATATGAGGCACGGCCGCGTTGTCACAACACAAGTATATACAAGACTAAGCGAGGAGGCATTGCCTCAGAGTTATCGATGCACGAATCGAGTTCATGGCACGACCGAGTCGTTACGTCCCAGAGTTTGGCACGAAAGATAAGTATAAGTCGGTGCGTCAACAATGCAAGCACGAGAAAGGTCTAGAGGCAAGGAAATGGAGTCCTTCGTGTAGTTGCGTCTCTGATTATGGCCGTAAGGCGAACACGACTTGATAGGTTAACGTTGCTGGCACGAGAAGTGGTCTAGAGACAAAGTATGAGTTAACGTTGACATTGCAAGCACGGAATGGTTCTGATACACAAGTTGCGCTAAGGCGCCGGTCCTAAAACTGATCCTAAGGCAAGAATAGAAAGACAATCGAAAAAGGGTTTATGTTGCACAAAGGAAAAGAAAACGTGTAGGTTTTGTATGGGTGGGCGAGGAGCTCACTCCACCAGTACAGTGGTACTGACACCCACACAGTATTTCATGTGCAGGCACAGGTAGAAGCTCGTGGCGCGGAGCTCGCTTGGATGCGTCGAGGCACGGAGTTCCTTGGCGATTCGAAGCTTGCGGTCGCGGTGATTGAAGACTTATACAGGACATAATGTATGGACATCGCCTTCCGAAGCTTCCGCTGGATTCAAGTATTGTATCGAGAGATGAGAGAGAGCAGAGTGACTTGTAAACGAGAGAAAAGTGAGCACGAGAGACATTGTAATTTGGCCTTGCGTCCACAAATGTAATCTTGTATTCAATATCAATAAAGAGATTCTTTTGAATGACTTGTGTTCATGTGTTCTTCTTTAAATTCCGCTGTAATGTATTCAATATCTCTGTACGGGACTTCTGTGCGACGACCCCGTCGCAGCCGCTGTAATCGGCCGTTATGGAATTGCCTTGCACGAGCGCAATCTAGGCTCGTGCGGCATCACGCCTAAGCGAGGACGATCGCTCCTACGGGAGCGGGGCGTGACATAGTGGTATCAGAGCACGGCTTTACGTCCTTGGACCGTCGATTGAATTCTTTAACTTCGATGTTTCAGCAAAACTCTGTTGCTTCCACAAGTTGTTATCGTTGGTACGCTCTCTCTCAATTGTCCATCGGCATGTCCATACAATAAGTCTAAATATTTTCGAAAGCTCGTACAAGCGTTCAATCTAACGCATCAGTAGGCCGTTGCCAAATGTGTCGATAGAGCCTTTGCGCCGGACGTCGCAAACTTGACTCGATAGAAAACATATGCTAATGTTAGCAAAGTCGCACGTGTGCCCGAATAGTCCTACGTTGACCTTAGCAAGTCGCGTGCATGCCTAATTAGTCCAACGTCGACCCTAGCAATTGAGCGTGCAAACTCGGAATATAGTCCGCACAGGATGGCTACGCACACGGCCTTTTGGCTAAGTTGTGTTTCGCATCGCGCACCTCGACCCTTGGTCCAAACGAGTTGCGAGCGATATCAAGTACCGCTCGGTCGGGAACGGAGATATACTTAGAGTGTCTATCGATAGGAACGTTATCGGACTAACGCTTAGGCGTATACGGAGGATTGATTTGGATTTCGAGGAAATAGTGCGAACGACTTAGTGCGTCGATACGACGCGAGTGACTACGCTAGCAATTCGTCGAACGAATCTGAAGGATGTCTTAGCGAATGACGCGAATGTGATAGGTTCGGAGAAGAATAAGAATGAGTGTCGACGACTAGTCGAGTGGCTCGAATCCGAGTGGTGTATGGATTTTCTTGGAAATGATTCGAGCGAAGATTGAGGATTAGAAATTATTACGAGTATGTCGGCGAGGCGATGCGATCGCACAAAGCCTTAGAACGCGTCACGTTTAGTCAGTCGTGACTTCGAATGTCCCGAACGAGCTTCTTGTTCGGACAACTTGTGAATGAGCAACGTGAGTTAGAAAACGATTTGGAACGATGAATGAAATTGAATGGTCTTGATCGAGGAAACTTAGAGGATCACGCGTGCGATATCGGATTGATGCAAAGGAAATGTGACTTGAGTTTTGAATAACGATTTGAAACGAGCTTGAGGAATAGCGATCGAACTTGATCTTGAATATCGAGGAATGGTGGTATATCCAGTTCGGACAATAGCATCAAGTCGTACGACTCGAAATTGGTTGCGAAGGAAGATCGTCAGGTTACGCATGTCGTCGATGGTATTGAGGCGTATCAAAGATCGATATGCGATAACTCGGGGGTACTCTGGCTCGGCAAATGACGATCGTGCAAATGTCATTGTTTCGATGGATGCTATAATCGGGATGTTAAAATGTGTCGAGGAAAAGGTAGACTTGGCTTGAGGATTTTCTAAGTTGAACGAATGACGATCGAACTTGGCTTGGATGAAAACTGGAATGTTTGGATTTGCTTTGTCGATAACCACAACGTTGACGTTCTTGTCTTATGCGAGTGCTACTCCAGCCTCGTACACGCGTCACGCCGATTAGGGCGATCACTCTGCGTGAGCGCTGGTATGGTGATTCATACAGCGAGAGTGGTCGAACTTGCACGGTGCGACAATTTGTGCTTCGACTTATGGTTTGACGTAAAGATAGACTCGAGATTGAATTGGTGTGCTTGTCGATTGAACTTGAGGATTGAGTAGGTCCAATCCGCGTATCGAGAATGAATTAGTCTGAACTCAAACAAGAGTTACGCCCCGATGAGAATGGTTATTCCGCGGGAGCGTTGCATGGTGATTCATGAACCACCGCGGATTATCAGGCTCGCGTGAGATTGGGGCGCAACGCATTGTCGAACGAGACGACCTCGTGATCGAATACATGAATTGGTTAGAATTGGTGAATTTGAATGGATTCGAATACGCGCAACGAATGCGCTGAGGCGAATAGGTGATCGTGCTTGATGCTTAGAAATCTGAGTGACGCGAGCTTGGGTAGAAAACCCCGTATGATCGGCTTTGGTTTGACCCTAGGATTGGGGTCAGTGTTGGCATTATTGTTTGGGAACTATGATTCCAATCCTGACATTGACTTAGCCTCGAAAAAAAAAAAATAGCCTAGCGGTTAGGCGAGACGCCCTGTTGCAAGTGTTAGCTAATCGAAAAGATTGATCTTGAGGATTGGAATGCATGGAAATCACGAATATAGGAAACCCTGCTCATGAGACTCGGCTGACATGCATATATTTCAGGGACGCCTGGGTATGTGCACGATGCGGCTCGAGTGAGAATGAGAATTCTCTATCATGCGGCTTGGCTGAATGCATGTATTTTAGGGACGCTTGGAATGCGTGCACGATCCGGCCAAGTGATACGACGAGTTCAAGCAAGGCTTGAAAGATGGGAGTGTGTCGAGATCTGAAATCGTGTTAAAGGAAAGATTGATAATAGTGCGAGCGTGGCTCGGAATCGAAGAAACGCGTAGGCGAAATGTGTACGATTAAGTCTTGGCCATAGAAATGGTAGGATGACTTGCCTTCAGAAAAGTCTCGAGGACGAGACTTGTTCTGAGTGGTGTATGATGTAGTGCCCCGTCCCGCAAAGTCAATCGAAGGAATCGAAACGCCGACGGCGTTCGGACTTAGCCTTGCAAAAGGCTTGCTCGGAGACATCGCTCAGGTGGGGTAGTTTCGGTGAACTCTCCTCATCTTTGCCTTCACAAAATAAATCGTGTTTTCAACTCGCACAAGTTAGGCTTGATAATAAAAGCTACGCATCCACATAGCTAAGGGAATAATTCCGACGGGTCAAAATGATGTTAGAACATGGAAAACGTCCCACGGTCGGATTAGAGTTGGTGCACGGCGTGTTTTGAAAATGACACTCGGTCCTTCGTCCCGTGGCTTGGGAGAAGGAAAGTTGGTCTTCGGTGCAAAAGTTGAGAGTTAGCCTAAGTCATAGGCGTCGCCCGCACAAATGCTTGCTAAAGCATGCACGGTCCTGTCCCGCAAGGCTTGGCGTAGCCTTTGCTCGTCCCTTGGGTTAAGTTGTAGGCTTGAGTGAGTTAGGCAAAAGTTATGCCGGTCGACCTAAGTTATTCTATGTGTTGTCCCGCTCATTCTGCGGTTGTCAAGATAAATAGTCCCACGACCCCAAGGCCCGTCATATGAAGTATGACTTGGGCGACAGCGTTGCGTCGAACACGAGTCGGTTTAGAGGCACGAGCCACGGTTGGTTCAGTGGAAAGTTAGCCACGGTCGGTCGATACTTAAGGAAACACGTTATGTTCAAGTTAAGTTGGAAGGCTATGCAGTAGCCGTTCCCTGAGTTCAAAGAATGTTAAGTCTAAGCGATGGTTAGTCGCCGAGAGAAAAATATGTCGGGACTGTGGTTCAGTCGCCGAGGCAACCCTGGTTTGGGCTCTGCGAATGAAGTATGAAAAGTGGAAAGAGTAAAACAAAGGAACGGTGATAATAATAATAAGACCTTGCATTACGTTAAGTCTAGAAGTTAGCGTAGGCGCGTGGTCATGGACGACTTGTCGACAAGAGTTGGTTTCTTCGAGCGGCACCCCGGGGCCACGGGACCGACTCGGCCTAGGAAGAAACTGGTTGTAGCCGAGCTGGGTAATAGGCAACGCTGGTTAGGCGATCGGTAAGACGGGGACTTGCATCGGGGCTCGCTACTTGCGTTGCAAGGGTCCCGTACTACCAGGCTACGTCCAATATGGCTGGATAGGCCAGTGACCATTCATATAGATGTGTCGGCACGGGCGGCAATCCGCGTAGGTGCCTTTGGATTGAGTTGAATATGTATGAGTTAAAAAGACACAATGTCTGAGCCTAAGATTTGGCTACAGCGAAGGCGACGTGCTTCGGCATGAGATGTGGCGTCGACTGTTAAGTTGCGAGTTAAGTCAAAAAGGGCCGTAGGGCATGTTGTGTGAAGTTACGTTGAGTTACTGGACACGACCTCGAAATATGAGGCACGGCCGCGTTGTCACAACACAAGTATATGCAAGACTAAGCGAGGAGGCGTTGCCTCAGAGTTATCGATGCACGAATCGAGTTCATGGCACGACCGAGTCGTTACGTCCCAGAGTTTGGCACGAAAGATAAGTATAAGTCGGTGCGTCGACAATGCAAGCACGAGAAAGGTCTAGAGGCAAGGAAATGGAGTCCTTCGTGTAGTTGCGTCTCTGATTATGGCCGTAAGGCAAACACGACTTGATAGGTTAACGTTGCTGGCACGAGAAGTGGTCTAGAGACAAAGTATGAGTTAACGTTGACATTGCAAGCACGGGATGGTTCTGATACACAAGTTGCGCTAAGACGCCGGTCCTAAAACTGATCCTAAGGCAAGAATAGAAAGACAATCGAAAAAGGGTTTATGTTGCACAAAGGAAAAGAAAACGTATAGGTTTTGTATGGGTGGGCGAGGTGCTCACTCCACCAGTACAGTGGTACTGACACCCACACAGTGTTTCATGTGCAGGCACAGGTAGAAGCTCGTGGCGCGGAGCTCGCTTGGATGCGTCGAGGCACGGAGTTCCTTGGCGATTCGAAGCTTGCGGTCGCGGTAATTGAAGACTTATACAGGACATAATGTATGGACATCGCCTTCCGAAGCTTCCGCTGGATTCAAGTATTGTTTCGAGAGATGAGAGAGAGCAGAGTGACTTGTAAACGAGAGAAAAGTGAGCACGAGAGACATTGTAATTTGGCCTTGCGCCCACAAATGTAATCTTGTATTCAATATCAATAAAGAGATTCTTTTGAATGACTTGTGTTCATGTGTTCTTCTTTAAATTCCGCTGCAATGTATTCAATGTCTCTGTACGGGACTTCTGTGCGACGACCCCGTCGCAGCCGCTGTAATCGGCCGTTATGGAATTGCCTTGCACGAGCGCAATCTAGGCTCGTGCGGCATCACGCCTAAGCGAGGACGATCGCTCCTACGGGAGCGGGGCGTGACAATTTATATCCCTGGCTCATGTGTTTAAATAACTACGGAATATATCACAACCTTGATTTCTCAAATTCCATTCCATTATGGAACCTTGTTTAGATTAATTTCGAGAACATGACTTCTGTATTGCATGGATTGCAAGCCCCTCTAGGAGACGAAGAGTTCTTCAATTTAGCTAGTGACTGGACTAGAGTAGCCCAATCTAACGAATAAGACTATAGGTTCGTAAACTTTTTTCTATCTGTAACATTGGATACACTCTACCACCCTTAAAAATTTTATATTTGCTCTTGGTTATTCTTTCTTATCTTCTATCCCTTCCTATTTCGAAGAGACGAATGGTCATACTATTTAGAGTTTATCAATATATTTCTTAGCTACTTGTGTAAATTACGGCTTGCTAAGTTCGGGTTGCTTGATAGATACGAGAGGATTATAGATACCATATGCCTAGATATTTGTTGGTAGGATTGTTAGCACCAGTTAGAAGATTATAGATTTTAGCTGTGAGGAGTAGTGTGACCAAAGGTGTGTAGAAGTCCTCGAGGATTCGTAATTACAAAATGGCTAGGAGGAGGTATAAATAATTCTGAGAAATAGATTTGGGAAGATTGTGGTAATAGTAGAATTATTCTTTTATTTTACTTTGAATTTTACGCATGTTTATGAGTTAGAATTTCGAGGACGAAATTATTTTAAGGTGGGTAGATTTGTAGCTCCCCTTCTCGAATTTTTTAATATTTTATTGTTATTTATTTTATTGAGGCTATATAATGTTAATATTATTATTGTGGTTATTAAATATAAATTATTTATTAATGTTAGTTATTATCATTTTATTGATTATCAAAAGATATGTATATTATTATTGATACGTTATATATATTAATATTGATATATCAAGATTGGTAATATATATATATATATATATATATATATATATATATATATATATATATATATATATATATATATATATATTAAAATATATATATATATATATATATATATATATATATATATATATATATATATATATATATATATATATATATATATATATATATTAATATTGATATGTGTATTTATATAAAATATATACATGTATATATGTGTATATGGGTGTAGGTGTATAAGATATATATATAATAATAGATGGAAAAGTTTACGATTAAACAAAAGCAAACAAGAGGTAAAGGGTAAGTAAAAGTATATATAAGAGAATGTGAGGGGTTAATAGTAAAATTGTATTGATGAATATGTATTACTGTGGACCCAAAGCGACAGATCCCTCACACCCGCGCGTGTGTTGCTCTCCACCAAAGCATTCGACAGCAGCAATGCTAAACCGAGCACAGCCCAAGAGCCCAAGAACCCGAGCCAACCCCGACATCACAAATAGCCCTAAGCATATATACGAAGGAAATCGAACGAAAGAAAACATTAACAAAACCCTAAACCAAGACCGCGCCTCTCCAGTCGCAAGGGCGGCCATCTCAACGTCGGAGCGCCGTCGGGGGACCGCCGGACGGCGGCTAAGGAGACTGTGTATGCGCACCTGCACGGGCAGCAGCAGCAGGCATATGCGCGAGGTACCGTTTCGTGGTTTGATTTCTTCGTGTATACCTGTCGGTTTTCGACTTCGTAAAATTGTATAGACAACCCACGTAACCACCTAAGATCCCCAGTAATTAGGTTTTGATTAAATCGCGTGACCAGCACACAAAATCGATACGAAGTTATCGAAAAACAGTCCGAGACAGGACAGAGAACCCGGTCCAAACTCCCAACTTGGAAGGCGAATTGTTGTCAATCCATTGACTTATTCAGAAATCTAATTGAACATCTTTTAAGAAAGCATATACATGATCACAACCCCTTTTATAGACTCTGAATTCCTAAATTATGTAGGAAGTTATTCGATCCCAAAGTTCAACAAAAACCTGTTTTCAAAACATTAAAATTTATAAAAATTCCCCGATACCACGTGCGTTCCGCCAATCCGAACGACGTGGTCGTGAACCGAAAGCATCGAAAGGTGCGTAACGGCTTCATGGACGTGTGGGCTTTGACGGAATTCAAATTGGTCGCATGTGCGCGACGAATTTGATACGTATCCGTCAAAATTCACCGTATCGGCGTTTGTGCAAATTTTCTAATTACTTCATGCATGCTCATCAGATTGAGATAAATCTTGCGTCAACAGGACCGTATCATTTTTTTGGTCATGTATGCCAAGTTTGGTCCGATTCTGAGACAGTTGATAAAATTACCGTTTTGTGGGTCCCACGGTCCGACTCAACAGGTAATTTTGTGCACGGCCCGCCGGAATCCAACTCTGGACTCATATCAAAAAACTGGATCCATAGACATATAGTTTAAATACTTTAGAGACCATTGACTCTGGCACGCTTTTCGGTGCAAAGCGGGTCCAACGGCGGACATCGTTTTTGCCTGAAATTACCGTTTTGCTCCCGTGTCCAGAATTGGACTTAAGGACAGGCAATCCTAGCTAATTTGACTATTCTAAAAATATTGGTACTGTTTATTTCAGCATTTTGAGACTTCTGCATGTGTTGACCGATTATGGCTCATTGAGTGGTATAGTATTATTGGTTTCACCAGCTAAGGACCTCTGGCAAGTGCACTTTCTGATTGCTTTCGATTCATAGTAGTCTTTTCATTTCATGTCTATACATATATCTTGCTGCTTGTTGACACGCTCGTCACACGGAGTAGTCGGGAGAAAAAATATCTTAGTATACATGTGGACTACCCAGAACTATCCTATTTGTCTAATCTTGAATGATAGCAGCTGCACACGACACGTACGGTGTGCCGTATTTATCCCCTAGCCGTTCACATGTTGAAAATGATATTTCACACCACATAGGTAGTTGTCTTATCTTTTATTTTTCCCTTTTCTTCTCCACCGTGCCATGTCATCAGTACTTTCCAGTTTTTATATCTCATATGTTATTTTCATATCTTGTTAATTCTATTGTGTTTTCGTATTGTCGTCGGTTTGTGTACTTGTTTCATTCCTGACTGGAAACCAATATTTTTCAGGTTTAGCCGCGATCACTCTTAGCATGGGGAAGGCTTGGGTATGCTGAGGTCAACCTAGAAATAGATAGCAGATGTATAAATTTCATTTATTGTAAAAATCTTGTATTTTCTTTAATTATAAATGTTGTAAATGTTGTAACAAATTTAGAAATGTGAATGAGCAGCAATTATTATTTCTTGAGCATTTATTTTTTGCGGACTTAACAGCGTTCTACCGCCGACTCTGCGGCGTAGGCTTGCTTGGACACGTCTCGTATCCGGAAAAGCGGGTGCAGGTCGTGACACATTTGAATTAATTACAAATCTATATTAAAACATTTTAATAAATTGCAAACTCCTATTTTAAGTAACTAAAACCTATTTAAAAATTATTTAAAAATTCTGGAAAAATTCCTAAAAATTATAATAAATTATTTTAAAGCTAAATATGCCATTAGCAATTAATTAACACTAATTAAATCAATTTTTTGAAAAACAGGGACTGACAAGTCTTTCCTCCTTGAAAAATTTCGTCCTCAAAATTCACAAGAATTGAAGACCCTACAATATTCTAACATAACAAGCAATGCAACAAATAACTAAGGCTATGATCGAAACTAACCTCTAAGGTATCAAGCGGGAACGGGTGGTTCCCTCGCAACGGTTGGATCAAACAAGTAAGGATATCTCTTCCTCATGTCCGACTCCCTCTTTCAAGTAGATTCACCCGGAGAGTGACGGCTCCAAGCTACTCGTACTAAGGGTATAACCTTGTTCCTCAGCCTCTTCTTCCTCCTGTCTAATATCTCCACTGGCTGCTCAGTAACTGCAAGGCTCGACCCGATCTCCAACTCTGAATGATCTAGCACATGGCTAGGGTCCGAAACATATCTCCTCAGCTGGGATACGTGAAAGACATCGTGAACTCCTGCTAGGTTGGGTGGAAGTTCAACCCTGTAAGCTACCTCTCCGATCCTGCCAAGTATCTCGAACGGCCCGATGTATCTGGGGCTCAGCTTCCCTCCTCGTCTGAACCGGATCGTCCCTCTAGTAGGAGATATCTTGACTAGCACCATATCACCGTCTGCGAACTCCATCGGTCTGCGACTAGCATCGGCCCAGTATTTCTGCCTGTCCTGAGCTACTCTGAGCCTGTCTCTGATCATCCTGACCTTCTTTGCCGCATCAGTGATCATCTCTGGCCCAAGCATAACTCTCTCCCCAATATCGTCCCAAAAGAGCGGTGTACGGCATCGTCGTCCATATAGCGCCTCGAAAAGAGACATACCGATGCTGGCTTGGTAGCTGTTGTTGTATGAAAACTCTACCAAGTGCAGATGGCTCTCCCATGATCCACCAAAGTCCAGCACACAAGTCCTCAGCATGTCCTCTAGCATCTGTATCGTCCTCTCGGACTGCCTATCTGTCTGCGGGTGGTACGCCGTACTGAACTTGAGCCGACTGCCCAACTACTCATGTAAGCTCCTCCAGTAGTAGGACGTGAATCTGCTGTCTCTGTCCGATACGATGCTCACTAGTTCTTCGTGCAAGCGCACTATCTGCTGCATGTATAGCTCTGCCAACTTTTTGGTAGAAAGTTCCACCTTGAAGGGTATGAAGTGCGCACACTTCGTCAGCCTGTCCACGATGACCCAAATGGCATCCTTTCCTCCTTGGGAATGAGAAAGCCCTGAGACGAAGTCCATCGTAATGTGTTTTCATTTCCACTCGGGAATGGATAACGTTGCAAAAGACCAGCTGGCCTCTGGAGCTCCGCCTTGACCTGCTGGCAAATTAGGCATCTCGAAATAAAATGTGATACATCCCTCTTCATCCCGTGCCACCAAAGATGTTCTCGTAAGTCACGGTACATCTTGTTAGCACCAGGGTGAATAGAATATCTCGATCGGTGTGCCTCCTGCAAGACTGCCTCTATCAGCTCTCCCTTCGGCATGCACAATCGGCTGCCATGCCTCAAGGATCCATCCTCTGCTACGGTGAAGTCATCCAGCAATCCAGCTAAAGCCTGGGCTCGAAGTCTGCGATGGCTCTCATCTGTAGATTGTGCCTCCCTGATCTGCTCTATCAAACCTGACTGAATGTCAAGCGCCATCATCTGAATCACTGATCCTGGCCGAACTATCTCGATACCGAGCTTCTCCAGATATTCCCATAAATGCTGATCTATCATCAGATACCATGCCATCGGATGCCTGCTTAGCGCATCCGCCACCACATTTTTCTTTTCGGGGTGATACTGTAAATCGATGTCGAAGTCCTTCATCAACTCCAACCATCTTCTTTGCCTCATGTTCATCTCTTTCTGCATGAATACATACTTCAAGCTCTTGTGGTCAGTAAAGATTTCCACACGCTCTCCGTATAAGTAATATTTCTATAACTTGAGTGCAAAGATCACCGCAGCTAACTCTAGGTCATGGGTAGGATAGTTCCACTTATGAGTCCGTAATTGCCTAGATGCATAAGCAATCACTTTCCCATGCTGCTGTAGGACACATCCTAGCCCATTTCCTGAAGCATCGATGTATATGGTAAAACCTCCAGATCCTGAAGGTAATGTCAGAACTGGAGCGGTCGTCAGCCTCCTCTTCAGCTTCTCAAACGCTGCCTGGCAGTCCTCTGACCAGATGTACTCTACATCCTTTCGCGTCAGCTTCGTCATGGGTTCAGCTATCCTAGCAAAGTCCTGGACGAACTTCCTATAATAGCCAGCTAAATCCAGAAAGCTCTTGATCTCTGAAACTGACGTCGAAGCCTTCCATGTCTCAACTGCAGCAATCTTCCTGGGATCTACCGAGATCCCCTCTCTAATAACTACATGGCCGAGAAACTCCACTCAGTCTAAAAAGAACTCGCACTTCGACAATTTGGCATACAATCTCTCCTGCCTCAGAATCCCTAAAACTGTCTGCAAGTGCTCTGCGTGCTCCTCCGGTGTCTTCGAGTATATCAGGATGTCGTCGATGAATACTACGACGAACTTATCTAGATACTGGTAAAATGTCTTATTCATCAAATTTATAAAGACAGCTGGCATATTTGTGAGACCAAATGGCATCACCACAAACTCGTGATGCCCGTACTTCGTGTTGAACGCCGTCTTCTAGATGTCTGCTGCCCTGACTTTCACCTGGTGGTACCCGGATTTCAAATCTATCCTGGAAAATACTTTCGCCCCACTTAACTGGTCGAACAAATCATCTATCCTGGGCAGAGGATATTTGTTCTTAATGGTGATGGCATTCAACGTCCGGTAGTCAATACACAACCGAACTGTACCATCCTTCTTAGGCACAAAGAGCACTGGCGCTCCCCATGGAGAAGCACTAGATCGAATGAAACCCTTTTTCAACAGGTCATCAATCTGCTCTTTCATCCCTACGGCCTTCTTGGGATTCACTCTATAGCAAGCCCGGAATACTGGTGATGAACCCGATACTAAATCTATAGCGAACTCCACATCTCTGTCAGACGAAAGTCCTGGAAGATCCTCTGGAAATACATTCATAAACTCCCTAATGATAGGGTGTGGCGGTGCTATCTCCCCAACTGTCGCACAACAGTTCGGCTCTAGGCTGATCTCCGG